>JAODXP020000028.1:12294919-12299919 GCA_027497455.2 Sardinella longiceps | reverse complement strand
CACACACACACACACACACACATACACACACACACACACACACCATTGCCATGTCCCATTGTGTCCTAGACACACACACACACACACACACACACACACACACACACACACACACACACACACACACACACACACACAGAGACATGTGAGAGAAGGAAAGACCTGCTGCTGCTTGGGGGGAAAGGGCTGAGACATGACACAAGATGAACAGATGAACCAGATGAATATAGGAGGGAAAGAAGAGAGGGATTACAGAGAGAGAGAGAGATGAGGAGTGAAGAGAACAGAGGAATAAAAAAAAGAAAAAAAAAGAAGAAGAGAAGAGATGACAAAGAGAGAGAAAGAGAAAAAGTTGTGAGGAGAAAGAGAACAGAGGAAAGAAAGAGAAAAGAAGAAGAGAAGAGAGGAAAAAGAGGGGAAAGGAGAAAGCATGAGCAATGAAAGAATAAAAGAAGAAAAAAGGGGAAAGAGGTGAGATGAAAGAAAAAAAAGAAGAGTAGAGAGGAAACAGAGAGGGGAAGAGGAGAAGAAGGAGAAGGTAAAGCAGAGGAAAGAAGGAAGGAAGAGAAAAAAAGAGGAGAGGAGAGAGAAAGTAGAGGAAGGCAAGAGAGAGAGAGAGGAAGGAGAGGAAAGGAGAGAGAGAGAGAGTAGAGCAGAGAGAAAGAGAGGAGAGAGAGAGGGGGGTGGGGGCAGGCAGGCGGGCGAGAGAAGGAAGGAGACAAATGCCCTGAGCCTGTTTGGCGGCCTGACGGATGAGGTGGAGAACATAACACACACACACACACACACACACACACACACACACACACACACACACACACACACACACACACACACACACACACACACACAGCACAGGCCCTGTTGCATTATTGATCCTCCCCGTGCTTTGAAAAATGCAGAAAGAACAACGTCAGCCGGGTCCACTCTGCTTAAACAAAACAGATAAACAAACACAGCATTGAAACAAATGGGACGCAGAAAACAATAACTCACTATGGCGGCTCCAAAGAGAATAGCACACACACACACACACACACACACACACACACACACACATCACACATCACACACACACACACACACACACACACACACACACACACACACGTACCAACACACACACACACACACACACACACACACACACACACACACACACACACACAGCTCTGGACACTTGAGCCTGGAGATCCTGAATGCTTGCGGTCTCAAATCTGGGACTTTTGAGCCTTATAATGAAGTACCATAGGTGAGGCCTTTTAAAATGCAATAAATCACCACAGTTCACCACAGGGGGCGATGTAGAGTTTGTGTTCAATGGAACAGATTCAGGAAGTCAAGGACCAACGCTTGGGGAGATCTTCAGTCCCCGTACCCTATTTCAGGAGCTCTCTCTCTCTCTCTCTCTCTCTCTCTCTCTCTCTCTCTCTCTCTCTCTCTCTCTCTCTCTCTCTCTCTCTCTCTCTCTCTCTCTCTCTCTCTCTCTCTCTCTCTCTCTTTGTCACACACACACACACACACACACACACACACACACACACACACACACTCCCCCAGCTAGACTAGCGTCACTCTCTGTGTGACTTTCACTTGTCCTTCATTGTTGGTGCAGATCGACCAAGACCCCACTGTGCCAGCAATTTTTGAGCAGTCCCCCAGCACGCACACACACACACACACACACACACACACACACACACACACACACACACCCACACACACCACACACACACTTGCACACACACTTGCACACACACTTGCACACACACACACACACACACACACACATACAAACACACACACTCTCTCTCTCTCTCTCTCTCTCTCTCTTACACACACACACACACACACACACACACACACACACACACACACACACACAGAGCCATATTAGGCCTGGCTGCTGATGACTGTAATGATCTCTGATGTATAACCGGGCCTCGACATTAGTGGTAATTACACCAGGGACCCCTGCAATCCATATTCATAGAGCTGTTGTTTTTCTCCCTCCTTTTCTTCTCTCTTTTTCTTTCTTTCTCTTCTTTTCTCTCTGCTCTTTTCTTTCTTGACCTCCCTCACACACACACACACACACACACACACACACACACACACACACACCACACACAGGCATGCGTGCCCCCCCCCCCCACACACACACACACAGGCATGCGTGCACACACACACACACACACACACACACACACACACTCACAGGCATGCGTGCACTCACACACACACACACACACACACACACACACACACACACACACACAGGCATGCGACACACACACACACACACACACACACACACACACACACACACACACGCTTGAAAGCATGCCGTGATGTTTAATTTATCAACAATTCCAGCCCCTGAAGTTCACCAGAATAATCATGCCGACCAGCAGACATAATTGATTCATGAATCATTAGCAATGAATGCACCACACCAGATCACACACAAATACATGAGCACACACACACACACACACACACACACACACACACACACACACACACACACACACACACAAACACACACTCTGACTTAACACACTTGCTGTGTGCTCAGTCAATCACTCTTGCACTCTCTTTTTCATTTCCAATTAACTGCAAGGCGTGGCATCAGTGGAGTAGGAAGTGTGTGTGTGTGTGTGTGTGTGTGTGTGTGTGTGGTGTGTGCCTGGACGTGAATGTGCGTGCATGTGTTTGTTCATACTAGCCATTCTTGACCCGTGAAAAGCACACGCACTATGCAGGTGAATTGAGTCTTATAAGTAGACACAGACACACACACACACACACACACACACACACACACGACAACACACACACACACACACACACACACACACACACACACACACACACACACACACACAAGCACTCTTAAGGCTATTCAGCAGTCCCTGGGGTGCCTTTGAGTGGGCCTCCAACATGCAATTTAGTCAGGCAGTTACACCGTGTCCTAACTGAACGTGACGCGACTGCATGTGTGCGTCAAAAAGAGTTCCATCATGCTGAAAAGAGTTCCATACTGAAATAGTTTAATTAAATTGATGAATGAAATTAAGTTAAAGTGCTAGTAAAACACATGTGTGTGTGTGTGCCTGACTGCCTGTGCGTCTGTCCCTGTGTATGTGTGTGTGTGTTTGTGTGTGTGTGTGTGTGTGTGTGTGTGTGTGTGTGTGTGTGTGTCTGTGTGTCTGTCTGTCTGTCGTTGTGTGTGTGTCTGTCCTCATGCATCTTTCTGTCTCTCTGTAATGGTATGTGTCGTTGTGTGTCTATGTGCTTGTGTGTCTGTATGGGTGTGTTTTCATGCCTTAACTAATCTGTGTGTTTGTGTTTGTATGTGTGTGTGTGTGTCTGTATGTGTGTCTGTATGTGTGTGTGTGTGTGTGTGTGTGTGTGTGTGTGTGTGTGTGTGTGTGTGTGTGTGTTTGTGTCTCTGTCCCTGTCCATGTAGCTCAGCACCGTTTCTTAGGTCCCAGTATCTCCCAGGTGAGGAGCTTGAAGTTGGACAGCAGCATCTGGAGCAATGAGCTGGTGGAGGTAAGAGAAAGAGAACCCAGAGTCTCCTTTATATTTACTGGCTTTCCTAATGGAGATATGAGCAGCGCCCCCCTGAGGTCTGGAGGTCTGGACTCCTTTACTGGCTTTACTAATGCAGATATGAATGTATCTCAAAGTCTAGAATGCTTCCTAGGTAGCACACTCGCCTTGCAAGTCGTACACTTCAAAAACTAGGTTCCAGCAGTGCATCTTTGAAAAATCTATGAACAAAGGCCTCGGTCCTTGCTAGAATTTAGAAGGATACTTGACTTTGGAACAGTACTTGGCGTAAGATAATGACGTGGAATGCTCGAAAAAGCAGCCTTCCAAACATGCTTCCTCGACTTTGAGAAACACTCAATTACTGGCTTTATTAATGCAGATATGAACAGCTCCCCCTTCAGGGCTGGAGGCCAGGACTGCTTTACTGGCTTTCCTAATGCAGATATGAGCAGCGCCCCTCTCAGGTCTGGAGGCCAGGACTCCTTTACTGGCTTTCCTAATGCTGATATGAGCAGCGCCCCTCTCAGGTCTGGAGGCCAGGACTGCTTCACTGGCTTTCCTAATGCAGATATGAGCAGCGCCCCTTCAGGTCTGGAGACCAGGACTGCTCACTGGCTTTCCTAATGCAGATATGAGCAGCGCCCCTTCAGGTCTGGATGCACTCCTTTACTGGCTTTCCTAATGCTGATATGAGCAGCGTCCCTCTCAGGTCTGGAGGCCAGGACTCCTTTACTGGCTTTCCTAATGCAGATATGAGCAGCGCCCCTTCAGGTCTGGATGCCAGGACTCCTTTACTGGCTTTCCTAATGCTGATATGAGCAGCGCCCCCTTCAGGTCTGGATGCCAGGACTCCTTTACTGGCTTTCCTAATGCAGATATGAGCAGCGCCCCTCTCAGGTCTGGATGCCAGGCTCCGAGCATACAAGTACATTTGAGATGCTGAGTCCTGACCTCCATACTATGCTGGCAACTATACTGGCACGTACGATGCTGGCAAAAAATCATTGATATATTAGTGTAGGTCCATTATACAGTGGTATATTGGGTACTGGTGTGTTAGGTATGGCTGGCTATAAATGGCTTATATAAATGAGCAAGAGTAATCTCTCTCACTCTCTGTCTTTACTCCCAACTCTCTCTCCTTCTTTCTCTCTCTTTTTCTTACTCTGTCTCTCTCCCTCACCTTTCTCTCTCTTTTATTTCTCCATCATATTTCTCCCTCCATCCCTCTCTCTCTCTCTCTCTCTCTCTCTCTCCATCCCTCTCTCTCTCTCTCCATCCCTCTCTCTCCCTCCCTCCATCTCTCTCTCTCTCTCTCTCTCTCTCTCTCTCTCTCTCTCTCTCTCTCTCTCTCTGTCTCTCTCTCTCTCTCTCTCTCCTCTCTCTCTCTCTCTCTCTCTCTCTCTCTCTCTCTCTCTCTCTCTCTCCCTCCATCTCTC
>JAODXP020000028.1:12264919-12272419 GCA_027497455.2 Sardinella longiceps | reverse complement strand
GTTGCCGGTGATTGCGTTAGAGGCAGGTGTGTGTGTGTGTGTGTGTGTGTGTGTGTGTGTGTGTGTGTGTGTGTGTGTGTGTGTGTGTGTGTAGCTGTGTGTGTGTGTGTGTGTGTGTGTGTGTGTGTGTGTGTGTGTGTGTGTGTGTGTGTGTGTGTGTGTGTCTGTGTGTGTGTGTGTGTGTGTGTGTGTGTGAGTGTGTGTGAGTTTTCGTGTGTGTATGTGTGTGTGTGAGGGGAAGGAGGAGAGGGAGGGGTGTTAGGGGGTGGTGGAGACGGGAAAAAAATCTCTTTGTCTTTGCCCTCGCTGTCTTTCTTTCTCATGGCGCAGAAATCGGTTTAGGTGTGTCTACGCCAAGACCTCACCACCACCGTCACTATCACCCCTGCAGCCATGCAAATGTAGCTAGCGCCGACCCACCGCCAACGTTTGCAGCATTCAGACACACACACACACACACACACACACACACACACACACACACACACACACACACACACACACACACACACACACACACACACGTCGCCCTCAATGCCGTGTGATGTCTGGGTGCAAGACCAAGCAGCCACACACTCACACAAGAATGCTCTTCTCTGCTTTTCGTGAGACTCATTTATTTGCATGATCGTGTGTGTGTGTGTGTGTGTCTGTGCATGTGTGCATATGTGTGTGTATATGTACAGTATGTGTGTGTGTGAGCGTGTGTTTGTGTGTGTGTGTGTGTGTGTCTGTGTGTGTGTGTGTCTGTGCATATGTGTATATGTGTGTGTGTGTGTGTGTGTGTGTGTGTGTGTGTGTGTGTGTGTGTGTGAATGATGTTAGGTCTAATCTGAAGTGAATGGGCATGTCCCTGTAATAAACAAAGGTGCTAATCCTGTTTGGGTTTGGGTTTGGGTGAGAGTGGGCGATTGGGGCTGTGTGTGTGTGTGTGTGTGTGTGTGTGTGTGTGTGTGTGTGTGTGTGTGTGTGTGTGTGTGTGTGTGTGTGTGTGTTGTGTGTGTGTGTGTGTGTGTTTGTTTGTGTTGTGTGTGTATGTGTGTGTGTGCATGTGTGTGTGTGTGTGTGTGTGTGTGTGTGTGTGTGTGTGTGTGTGTGTGTGTGTGTGTGTGTGTCTAATTCCCTCACTCATGGCACTGGATACCCAGATGGTGTGATCCCAAATCAGGTTTTGTTATAGGGAGTATGAGCTGTGTGTGTGTGTGTGTGTGTGTGTGTGTGTGTGTGTGTGTGTGTGTGTGTGTGTGTGTGTGTGTGTGTGTGTGTGTGTGTGTGTGTGTGTGTGAGTGAGTGTGTGTGAGTGAGTGTGTGTGTGTGTGTGTGTGTATTATTGGCCATGTGTTTACTTCCAGGAAACTACTCTTAAAAGATATGAGTGCTGATGCAGAACAAAAGAGTTGAATTGTTTATGTCACACTAATGAAGAATGTAAGGGGTATAGAGAAAGAGATTGGGCAGGAAATATAGATAGCGCCACCCTATTCATCTATGATGGACTTGTGTGTGTGCGTGTGTATCTGTGTGTGTGTTTGTGTGTGTGGGTGTGTGTGCCTGTGTGTGTGGGTGTGTGCGCGTGCTTGTGTGTGCGTGTGTGTGTGCGTGTGTGCCTGCGTGCGTGTGTGTGTGTGCCTGCGAGCGTGTGTGTGTGTGCACGCTCGTGTGTGTGTGTGTGTGTGTGTGTGTGTGTGTGTGTGTATGTGTGTGTGTGTGCCTGCTTGTGTGTGTGTGTGTGTGTGTGTGTGTGTGTGTGTGTGTGTGTGTGTGTGTGTGTGTGTGTGCCTGCTCGTGTGTGTGTGTGTGTGTGTGCGTGTGTGCCTGCGTGCATGTGTGTGTGTGTGTGTGTGTGTCTGACCCATCAGGTCCAAACTCTCAGGCGTCAGGCTGGAAAATGAAGTGAAATTGTCTTGTGACTGGCGACGATGTAAACTGTAATTTGTGAATCTACCATGCCTTTGTTCCTTAATGACTTCAGTGGCAGTCCTAAAAGACAAGCCCATTGTTCTCTACAGTCAGGCAGTCGTAATGGCCCTGCGATCGCTCTTCCATCTGTCCACTTCACGCATTTTCAAGTCCCTTAAATGGACGCTGTCAGTGGAACGTGTCTCTTTTTGCACGCTGTGAGTTGAACTTTTTTTTTTTTTTCCCAGCCCTGTTCTTTGGGTAAGAACTGCGGTGAGACATTTGTTTGAGCTCTACAGAATCAGTACTTTTCTCACTTAGAATTACACCATTCATACTATATATATATATATATATATATATATATATAATTACTTTGCTGCAATTTCATAATTGCCTCTTTTCCTTTAACTGTATATGTTTTTGTTTTGTTTTTTTGCCTTGGCACAAGGAGTAAACTGGTCGCTGTCCAAGGTGCTGAATCTCAATCTGTGGAGCAGAGGGTCCTGTTGAGCAGTTTTGATTGATAGACACAGGTAGCCTGACAAGCCACACTATAACATAAAATGTATAGTCTGACCACGATCGCTACAACCAATCAGGGCAATGAGCAAGCCGCTTAGCCCACCCAACGACTTCACATAGAGAGTTGTGATTGGATAAACACTATGATGTCTGAATTCAACTTAAAGCATTGTGATTGGCTAAACACCACTGATGTCTGATTGCAAGCTATGGCTAGATTTGTATTCGCTGAGCAAATCAATTTGCTACCACTAGGGTATGTCTAGATTTCTAGGCTAAGATACAGAGGCCTCAAATGTATTTCTAACTCATTATTTACAAAACAAGCTTTTGTGAGGTGCTGTTCAGGCAACTGGAGGGTTGCAGGTTTGAGCCCCACTCCGCCTGACCCCATCAAAGTGTCCTTGAGCAAGATACTTAACCTCTAAATTGCTCCTGGTGAGCAGGTTGGTGCCCTGCATGGTTGCCTCGGCCACCTGTGTGAATGGGTGAATGTGAGTCATACATTGTAAAGCACTTTGAGTGCTCGTAGGAGTAGAAAAACACTATAGAAAGTGCAGACCATTTACCATTTAGCATTTCTGAGGTGTTTTGGTGGCCCAGGTTGCTTTAGCAGTAGCGATCAGCCCATCTGCATCTTCATCTTCGTCTTCCTCTTGACAATACCACACAGATTGCTGGCTTGCAGGTCAGGGAATTTTGCTGGGCAAGCACAGTAATTCATTCAACTTGTAGGTCATAAAAAAACTATATTCTCAAAACAATAAACTTCAAGAATGCAAACAGCTTAAGACTGTGCCCCTTCCTAATTTATCTGTTCCCTTACAGATGTTCCCTTGTTTTGTTTTGTTTTGTTTTGTTTTGTTTTGTTTTGTTTTGTTTTGTTTTGTTTTGTTTTGTTTTGTTTTGTTTTGTTTTGTTTTGTTTTGCTATTTCTCAAAAGTTTTTGTCCTTGAAAGTGTCTTTTCCATGAAAGTTTCTTTTTTGGAGGGACAAGTTTATCATTACCTCCGCCAAGGAGGTTATGTTTTCGTCGGTGTCTGTTTGTCTGTCTGTCTGTCTGTCTGTGTACAACATAACTCGAAAAGTACTGCACAGATTTAGATGAAATTTTCGGACAACAAGGTCTGCGCTTTCCGATTGCTTTTTTTAGTTTATTTACCTTGTAGAATCACTAGAGAAGTTTCCTGGAGAAAAAAAAATTAGTGTGACCAAGAACGTTGTGCTTTTCTCCAAAGGCTCCAAACTCGCTTAGTTTTAAAAAGTTTAGTTTTACAAAAGCCCCCAGTGGAGCTCACTAGACCTGAGACAGAAAGTTTCCGTTGGTGTTAATGCAGCCGAGTGTTACCTCTGGTCTCCATTTGTTAGTTCAAACACTGATAGCAGCCGTGTTTGCATTCACCTCCTCCCCCCGTAATAGCCTTTCTTACCAAGCCAACAACAACAGCAATACTCCTGATGGCTTGATGCAGGGGAGGGTTGCACACACACAAACGCACACACAAACACACACACACTCTCGCTTACACACACATACAGTCACAAACACACACACTCTGGGCTGATAGTACAGTTTACACACACACACACACACACACACACACACACACACAGACACACACACACACGCACACACACACACACACTGGGCTGATAGTGGGGTTTGCACACACACACACACACACACTGGGCTGATAGTAGGGTTTGCACACACACACACACACACACACACACAACACACCACACACACACACACACACACACACACACGCACAGGGCTGATGTGGGGCGTTGATGTGGGCTGCCACCACTGTTGTCTCTGACTCTGCTTCAGCTGCCTATAAGCCCCCTTGATTTGCCCTTGAAACTTCTGCTCCTGGAGTGGAACCGCAATTAGGAAACGCAGGGTCTCAAGACAGCACCCCTCCTCCTCCTCACACACACACACACACACACACACACACACACACACACACACACACACACACACACACACAACCTCGCTCTTTCTCTCTCTCTTCTTACCTCTCTCTATGTCTCTCTCACAAACACACACACATGCACACACACATACACACACACACTCATACTCTCTCTCTCTCTCTCTCTCTCTCTCTCTCTCTCTCTCACAAACACACACACACACACACACACACACACACACACACACACACACACACACACACACACACACACATACAGAGACAGAGAGAGAGAGAGAGAGAGAGAGAGAGAGAGAGAGAGAGAGAGAGAGTGTAGTCATATATTAGGGAGGTTATTCCACCTTAGCAGGTGCACTGATGTTTAGTTTAAGCGTGAAATTGGAACATATTTCCCAACCTTTGTGGGGAGCCAATAGTAATACCTCATAGATGGATGGGGCAGTAGCAGCGTGTTTGCATTGACTTGACCAAGGGCCTGGCTGCTATGCTATGAGGCTGACAAGTGCTTGCTTGCAGTGGAGACTGCCATGAAAAAAGTCCTACTCTTGCGTCTACTGGTTGTCTGAGAAGAGACAGCTATTAGTATAGCAGAAAGTCAACACACATTCAAAAGAATCTTCAAAACTAACAGTATGTAGCATAGCAGAATACAGGATTAGCATGTAGCCTAGCAGAAAATCCAAAACACATTCAAAAGTATCTTCTAAAGTATTAGCTTGTAGCTTAGCAGAAGACAGGATTAGCATGTAGCCTAGCAGAAATCCACAACACATTCAAAAGTATCTTCTAAAGTATTAGCTTGTAGATTAGCAGAATACAGGATTAGCATGTAGCCTAGCGTAAAATCCAAAACATATTCAAAAGTATCTTCGAAAGTATT
This sequence comes from Sardinella longiceps, assembly GCA_027497455.2. NCBI lineage: Eukaryota > Metazoa > Chordata > Actinopteri > Clupeiformes > Clupeidae > Sardinella > Sardinella longiceps. Next base: position 12,267,172 of record JAODXP020000028.1, on the reverse strand, counting down.
AGCTTGTAGCTTAGCAGAAGACAGGATTAGCATGTAGCCTAGCAGAAATCCACAACACATTCAAAAGTATCTTCTAAAGTATTAGCTTTTAGCTTAGCAGAAGACAGGATTAGCATGTTGCCTAGGGGAAGTCCACAACACATTCAAAAGCATCTGCAGAAGTTAGTATAGATAGTAGAGAAAGGACCCTTTTTTTCTCTGCTTTATTGTTCTTTTATCATTCTTTTAACATTGTTTAGTTGTTATTTTATGGATGACCTCCATCAGAGATGTCTTAAGCCGTCTGTACACCAAATTTGATTATTTCATAAATAACATAGTACAGTAGCCTGTGGAGCCAACAATGGATGTCAATGGATGGCTCCGGCAAAATAGATTGAAGAGTGTCAGGAGAGTTCGGTGCTGGTGTGCGGGGTTGCATTGAAAACAATGAAATAGAATGCTGGTAGCGGAGTGCAGAGCACTTCGTCGGAGATGGTGTGTGGACGGCTTTGCCCATCTGTTTGTTTTTATGGCGGGATATTCTGGAAAGGCCTTAAAAGATCTTAACCAGATTTCAACTTCTGTATGCCAATTTGCTAACAGGAACTTGTTGTTTGTTAAAAATGGGGGGAAAAAACACAATAAAACTCATCACTGCTTGTAATTTTGCATCGTTATGAGTATGATGTTAGCTGCAATGTCCCAGTGGATGAAACGTGACACTCTAACCAGCCAAGAAGAGCTGGGGGTTGAGCACCACGCTGCACAGATGGTGCAGGGACTGCATCATCAGGCAAAAGTTTCCTAAACACAACAATAGGTCTAGAGTTCGATACACAAGCCAAACAAACAAACAAATAAACAAACAAACAATAAACAATAACAGTCTGAGGTCCACAACAGATTGAAAGCAGGTAGGCAGGCATTCAGGCACAAGAACAAAAGGGCCTGGCTCTGGCCTCTGTTTGAACATGCAGACAATAGCCAGCAAGGACACACACACACACACATACACACACACACATACTCTCTCTCTCACACACATACACCCCTATTCACACGCATACACATGCACACATTACTCTATACCAGGTGCAATTCTGAAAGTAAAAAGTAAAAATTAAATATAAAGTAAAAGAAAAGTTAGAAAAGAAACTGCAATGTGAGATCGGGGAATCAAACTTGGCTTACCGGATTGCTAGATGAGTACATGTATGTGTATGGTAAGTGTGTGTGTGTGTGTGTGTGTGTGTGTGTGTGTGTGTGTGTGTGTGTGTGTGTGTGTGTGTGTGTGTGTGTGTCAGTCGAGTGATGTAACTTACAGTGGCTTTAAACAATGTTGTAAATGAAGCAAGGTAAAGCACCTTGTGCCATTCTAACAGAAGTACCGATGTTGATGCACACAGCCAGTTTTCTCCGTCATAAGGACACTGATTGTAGTGCTGCCATAGGGATAGTTTTTACACACACTCCCCCCACAGTACACACAGTTGACTGAGAGAAGTGGCGTGTCAATTATTATTTTCTTTTGTTTGGTCAGTAACAGTAATGTCCAGTCTGTTCTGCCCGCTGTCTTCATGGCTTGGAAGTGTCCTTTAGATACTTTTCCATTGACCTTCAAGGGAATGGGGAATTGTTGTCAATGGAGTGTGTGTGTGTGTGTGTGTGTGTGTGTGTGTGTGTGTGTGTGTGTGTGTGTGTGTGTGTGTGTGTGTGTGTGTGTGTGTGTGTGTGTTTGGTAAAGGGAATTGGGAGTTGTTGGCAATAAGTGAAACAGTGAGTGGCCCTTTGTTTGTGGAAGAAGAGAGAGAGAGAGAGAGAGAGAGAGAGAGAGAGAGAGAGAGAGATGGCATGCGTGTGAGACAGACAGAGAGTTGTTTGTGTGTATATGTTTGTGTGTGTGTGTGTGTGTGTGTGTGTGTGTGTGTGTGTGTGTGTGTGTGTGTGTGTGTGTGTGTGTGTGTGCGCGCGTGTGGTAAGGATTCACACAAGTTGGAAAGTGACGCAACACCAGGCTATATTTGTGTTAATGTTCACTGACAGGAAGAGATCACACTGGATCTGCACACACACACACACACACACACACACACACACACACACACACACACACACATACACACTTATATGCAACCACTTCCATCCTTTCCCATTTTTTGTAATCTCTCTCTTTTCTCCAACCTCCTTTTCTTTTTTTTCATTTTCTTTTTTTTTTTTTTTTTTTGAAACAGGACCATTGAATATTCTCATTAGGGCCCGAGCACCGAGGTG
>JAODXP020000028.1:12209919-12232419 GCA_027497455.2 Sardinella longiceps | reverse complement strand
TCTCTCACTCTCACTCTTTTTCCCTCTCTCTGAAAATAGTTGGGGCTTCACCGTGTTTACAGAAAAACAGCAGTGGTGAGTGCAATTCGCCGTCTCACAAATCAGATGGTCGATGACCCTTTTTACCCCAGCATTTCCTCGTAAACAGACTCAATGGAGAGGAAGAACACAGCGAGAGAGAGAGAGAGAGAGAGAGAGGGAGAGAGAGAGAGAGAGAGAGAGAGAGAGAGAGAGAGAGAGAGAGAGAGAGAGAGAGAGAGAGAGAGGGAGAGAGAGGGGATATTGGATCCATTAAGTTTGGGAAATGAGTCAAGCAGTGGAGAAAGATTGTGTTGCCGTATGTATTTCTGAATATTATGGGCTAGAAAGCCACAGAGAGAGAGAGAGAGAGAGAGAGAGAAAGAGGGAGGGATGGAGAGAGAGGGAGAGAGAGAGAGAAAGTGAGAGAGAGAGGGAAAGAGAGAGAGAGGGAGAGAGAAAGAGGGCGGGATGGAGAGAGAGAAAGAGAGAGAGAGAGAGAGAGAGAGGGAAAGAGAGAGAGGGAGAGGCTGTTCTGTTGCTGTGTATTCCTGCACCTAATGAGAAAGGACAACAGAAGCTACAGTATAGCTGCCTTTAATCCCATAGAAACCGTGGCTGTGTCTCAAATCGCACACTTCTACCTATCAGTGACCTGCAATGTAGTCCACAGCGTGCAATGAGACATTTCTGTCATAGTGTGTATTTTTGATGTTCAGCGCTGGTCCAAATGAATCACTGCTTTGTAACGCTAGGTGGAGGTGACGGACGTAACCCCCGTTGAAATCACAATCAAACAAACATTCAGATCGATGACTGTACGATTGTTTTGCAGTGATTGTCAGTGTGAGCGCACTATGCACTGAAACCTAGTGTTTGAAGTGTTCAAGTGTGCGATTTGAGACACGGCCCATATTATGTCCGGAAGGTGAAGGTGTGGCACACCTGGCGTTCCCCCGTCCTCCTCTTGTGTGGGATTGATCAGGTTGATATTTACTCGTTCATTGCTGATGCTTTCACTCACACTCACGTCATCCACTGACGTCTATTGGGAGTCATAAGCACACTCTGGCCCTCCTCTCGTCCTCCCTCTCTGAATGTGATTGATCAGGTTGATTATTTACCTCGTTCTTGCTGATGCTTTCACTCACACTCACACATGTCATCCACTCACGTCTATTGGGAGTCATAAGCTCAGCTGGTCCCTTCAAACTCTTAATTTGATACAATCAGGCATTTGTTTGACATGAAAAAGATAACATAAGATAGTACTTCCTGAAAGAAATTCAAGCATCTATTAGGCCACATTCTTCTGAGGCACTGAGGAGAATAGAATTGACTTGTTTGTTTTGTTTGTTTGTTTGTTTTGTAACTTGGTTTAGTAACAGGCCTTGTTGATTTCTTCCACTATTACCCCACCCTCTCCATTGTATTGTAGGTACTTCTGCTGTGAGAGCCAAGAGTCTCAGCACGACTGGGTGACCTCTGTCATAAGGTCAAAGGTGAGTTGAAGGTGCCTGAATTACTAGCCCTCGTCCTGTAGCTAGGCTAGATTGGAGTAGATCTGGTGTGAGTCAGTCCCCAAGGTCACTCTTCAAGGTCACTGACTGCTGTGTCCTGAGTGACCTAGACAGAATTGTAGCCTGGCCATTACCCCATTGCATTCCTACGCAATTCCGCTTGATTCATCATCTCCCTTCAGTATTCCGTCCTGGAGATTGGCCTTGTGGCTCAGGATACCCACTCTCTCTCTCTCTCTCTCTCTCTCTCTCTCTCTCTCTCTCTCTCTCTCTCTCTCTCTCTCTCTCTCTCTCTCAGGATGCCCATCCTATCCTGGCCAAATGAGCTTTGAGAATATGATAGAGCTTATCCAGTTTTTTGGTAAATTTAAACACCTCTTTTCTCAATAGCTGAATAAGCCTAATAAGCAATCTTTTCCAAAAGCCAAAATCCCAGACCCTCATACGAAGTGAATTGTAGATTTGCAACATATACAAATTAGGGAACATTTAGCTAACATTAACTAAATGGGGCATAGAAGCTTACTTTCAGCTTCATTTTCCTATGCCCCATTCAGTTAATGTTAGCTGCTACTTGGCTATAATGGTCTATGCTCAATCAAATTGTCTGGTTGTTCTTCCTATAGAGCGCACTCAATGACCTCCAACACAGCAGGGCTATTGATTAAATCACACCACAGTTCTCCTCTAATCAACTATCAACTCCACAGCAAGGTCGAGAGTGTGGTCTAGTATGCGGTCAACCCCAGACATAAATTTTAAAGTGCATTCAAAGTTTTGCTAAACTCTATTTTACCTTTTGCTGATGCAGTAAGACAAAGGAAACACATTGATCGTTGTGTCCAAGTTGGCTAAGGATAATAAAAAGAAAAAATCAGACTTCTGCAAAGTAGATACTGTATTTGGAGATAGGCAGTGTATTAGCACATTATTTTTTTTAAAAATCGAATGTTTGATAACTTAAACAAAAACATCAGCCAGATATTTGTGTTTAATAGTCCACATTTTTAAAGTTTCTGCTGGGAGTATTCATGACTCAGGAGTCCTCTCAACAACCTCCCTGAGCTCAGTAGACACAAGCCAACAAAATCCTAAATCCTGAAGGAAGTACTTTTTCCTTCAAAGTGTATATAGACATCCACTGAGAGGCTACTGTAGCGCCGCCGTTGTTTCCCACAAATCTCCTGTTTGACAGAGAATGTCCAAAGCATTCTGGGTATTCTGGGTAATTCTTTTGACGTCTTGTCATATATGAACCACAGTTGAACCATAGCGTCATAATCTTTCAAGAAAAAGATAAAAATAAAAAATAATAAAAAATGTTACATAAAATGATAAATATTCTATGGATTTCTTCTCCTCCTCTATCACAAATGCTTGTTCCCACACATAAAAATAGGGCAGCTTTGTAAACATGTTCCTTTAAAGCCCCTTCTGTGTTTGTTTTGGTGCCTCTATACTCTCAGAGGGAGCAGAGAGAAATAATAATGCCATCTGAAAATGCATGGGGCAGTACACTGAGAATAACATACATCCAGAGAACAGGAAAAACACTCTCTCTCTCTGTCTCTGTCTCTGTCTCTCTCTCTCTCTCTCTCTCTCTCTCTCTCTCTCTCACTCTCTCTCTCTCTCTCTCTCACTCTCTCTCCCACCCTCTCTCTCTCTCTCTCTCTCACTCTCTCTCTCTGTCTCTGTCTCTCTCTCTCTCTCTCTCTCTCTCTCTCTCTCTCTCTCTCTCTCTCTCTCTCTCTCTCTCTCTCTCTCTCTCTCTCTCTCTCACACTCTCTCTTTTTTATCCCTCGCTTTCTCTCTCTCTCATTCTCTCTATCCCTCTCTCTCAATTCAATTCAAGAAAGCTTCATTGGCATGAATGCTACGATTATATTATTGCCAAACCATTCCTCTCTCTCATCCCCCTCTCTCTTTCTCTCTCACTCCCTACCCCCCCCCCCTCTCTCTTTCTCTCTTATTTTTAAGGCCCTCAATAGCATACATCATGTTAACATGAAAAGTGTCAGCAGAAATAAAGTTGCCGAGGCTGTTAAATACTCACAACACACACACACACACACACACACACACACACACACACACACACACACACACACACACACACACACACACACACACACATTGCGGTTGAATAATGCACGGAGTGAGGGAGCGGATTGATTCAGACATTGTTTTGATCTGTCTAGCCTCTCTGGCTAATGCTTCCCCTCTTATCGGCACTTCACAGCTCCTCTGTGTGGCTTCTCTACTCCTCTTTTCTCTTCTCTTCTCTACTCTTCTCCTCTCTTCTCTCCTGTACTCTTCTCTTTTCTTCTCTCCTCTCCTCTACTCTTCTCTTCTCCTCTCCTCTACTCTTCTTTTCTCTACTCTTCTGTTGTCTACTCCTCTCTTCTCTTCTCTTCTCTCTACTCTTCTTTTCTCTTCTCTTCTGTTCTATTCCCCACATATCCTCTCACACCAGACACTACTCCTCCCGCTCCATTTTTAGCAAAAAGAAAACAGAAAAAAAGACAAAAAGAAAATTTGGGTCCACTACTTGGACAGAGGTCAGAGGTTAAAGGTGAAATGGCATATGTTGATGTGAAGGCCCATAGTTGGTCTTGGCTCCCCTTCCTTTGGCTTCTCTGGATATTGCCAGACACATACAGTACAGTAGGCTACAGGAGTGTAGGGATGCTTATGCTGTTTCCATAGAGACAAGAAAAGGTAGATATTTGATCGAAGCCAGCTGAAAAATAAATAAATAAACAAATAAAAATAAATAAACAGAGAAAAAGATATAATTTTATTTTTTTTATTATTTTTATTGTTTATTATTATATAAATCAATAATACAGGTTAAAGGTGTATGTATAAAAAGAGAGGGTTCAGGGGTAATGATGTTGCCAGGGCAATGGAAAAAACATTTGAGTTTATTTTATGTGTCGCGTTTGTGTTTGTTTGTTTTTATGTTTGTTGTGTGTCATTGGTCTGTTTGTTTGTTTGTTTGTTTGTTTGTTTGTTGCGGTTGTTGCTCTGTGCTTGTAGATCATAGAACTGCTTTGACCTACAGCATGGCCGAGGCAATCCATCCCCACACAAACAAAACACACACAAACACCAACAAAAATTCCACCTAGCAAAGAGCAGAGGCTCACTTTGTTTTCATACTTGGTAAACATGTAGCAAACAGCAGAGGCTGTCTTTGTTTTCATACGAAACATAAGTTTGTTTTTGTTAATGTATGTTCAGCCTTTACCACACAGCACTGCATGTGAGAAAGACATGTGCGGAATGCTGACGATTAGTAGGGAGATTTTTGTCCTTAACTTCCGACCTTTGGCCATGGCTTTACCAGGACATCTCCTACAGTATGACCTGTGTGACATGTTGCAGAGAATTTCATATCATCCCAGAAGGAATGCACGCTTAGCTCAGACCTTTATGTGACCTATAGCTCTGCAATCTATGGATTGCAAATCTATAGGTTTTCTTGCCATTTATGGGAGATGTCACATAGGAAAAATGGCAGTGAATTCAAGGAATGTTTAAATTGGACTCATTGCGCAAGTCCACACCTGAATCTCCAGTAATATAGTAGTTATCTTAGTTGTATGTCAAATTTTTAAACTTTGATTGACAGTAAAATTCGCTTTGACTTTTTTGACTTTGACTTTGATTAGCTAGCACAACCCCATTCTCCAATGAGTTCTAAGCCTACAAGTATTTGTTTCATTCAACAATGTCTCTTAAACTATATTTGTAGACATTGAAAATATGTGCTGTGGGGAAGAGTTATGGGGCTGTGAGTGCATAGTATACTACTTTTTTTTTTTTTTTTAAGTTTATATAGAAAGTTGCCTGATGAAGCTGGTGGACAGAATCGAGTGGGGTTATTTACACTTTTTTTTTAATTATACTTTTTTTTTTTTTTTTTTTACATTTATGTACACATTTTCACTGAAACTTTTATCCCAGACACTTCCCATTGTGCAGCACTTACATTAGCTCAGGGCCGTCCTTTATAGCATCTCAGGGTTGAGTGTCTTGCACAGTGAAGCAGCCGGTATTCAAACCCACTACGCCCACCTACTCTACACTACAGTACAGTACACTACCACCAGCACCACACATGCCAATAATACCAAAGATCATGGAATAGTGAGCAAGATAAGGCATCATAATACATTTCAATGGGAGCAAACTGAATACTTCCTGTCTGCATAAATGCATTACATCACAATAAGAAAGATTCTTTAAGTCTGCATAAATCATTACATCACAATAAGAAAACATTCTTTAAGTCTGCATAAAGGGGGATTTTTCCCCCCTTCCCCTTGCAAAAATAGAACCAGGAACTGAACAAGCGTTGACACCTCTCGCTCCGTTTGAATCCTCTCTGATAATACTGTTAGAATGGGCGGTGGTAGCATAGTGGTTAAGGAGCCTATCTCTAGTGGGCTAGTAATCTGTTGTGGGTTTGAATCCCGGCTGCCACCGTTGTGTCCTTGAGCAAGGCACTTAACCCTAAGCTGCTCAAGGGGAGACTTGCCCTGAACTTGATAGTTGACAAATGTACGTCGCTTTGGATAAAATCATCTGCGAAATGCATAAATGTAAATGTAGAATAACACCAATGTGGTTGTTTTTGTTTATTTATTTGTTTGTTTGTTTGTTTTGCTTCCACAGCATGGCAGTGACCTTTGGCCTAAAGAGGGAATGGACTGGGGTGCCTCCTGTCCTTCTAGTATTCGGCAGAGAACTGTGTCTGCTGTCTGCAGAGGCCCGGCCCATTTGGCACCCCAAGGCGCCCTCGAGGTGAGAGTCCCCCTGACTAGAGTGGCCAGACACCCCCGATATCTGGAGACCCAGTTTACATGGATACGTTTATGTATATATATATACAAAAAGCTATTCAGTAGTCCCAGCTAGGGCCAAGACATACTGTAGTCTCGACAACTTTGAACATTCCCCCCCCCCGAGTCCCCTGGCAGCTTCTTCATTCTTGCATACCCACTATAAAAGTGGTTCTGGCACCAATGGTGTATGTGTTGTACATACACCATTGTATGCTCATGTTATAGAATTGATTAATTTGTCTTGGCGTTGCTTGGCTTGTAATTATGAAATATTGTAATGTTACATGGTTACTGCTTATTGTTTTTTAATTTAGGTTGGTCTCTTAGATTTAGAAACCCTCCTGAATATTGACGGGTAATTCGCACACTGACTGAAACCTTACTTATTGTGGTAATATTTACAGTGGAAATGGTAATGTCTCTAGTTTCCAAGACTAAACTCTTCCTTAGTTCTCATGCTAACGAGAACAGAAGGTTTACTTGATGTTGGTAGCTTTATAGATTATTTTTTAATAGACAACTTTACAGTCATACAATTACATAGATTCATGTTGCTCAGATCAGCATTTTGAATGCATGACCTGTTTGTTAATATACCTTTATGCGTTTAAATGTACAATTTCTCAATTCCCAAATAGAATGATTTATTTGTGATTACTTTTAAATATAGGCCCCCTTTGAGTTAAAAACAGAATAATTTATACAGTAGTATTATCCCCCTCCAGTGTTCATTGCTTGACCTAACTCAAGGTTAACAGTGTTTGCCACTTTTGGAGAGGGCAAGACCTCAATTTCAGCATAGTTTTATTTTTATGTGGCTGTCCCCATGAAAATGATGCTCTCTACAAAATCCGGCTAATTACCTCCCCTGAGCTACAGCCTAATCACACAGTGTGTTATTTATTGACTATAGTGTTGTTTTGGTGTAGTTTCTTTATTATCTATTCACCTTATGCAGCCCCGCCCCTTTTTGTCTTTTTTTCTTCCGCGTTTGCCCTCCGATTGTCTTGAAACTTCCGTTAGACGCTGCCTCTCATTCAAATCAACGTAATTTTCATGAAATACCACGATCACAAAACTCCTTATTGTAGCCGTAGAAACACCGTTTTTACTGCTGAAAACATAATTTTTTATCTGGCGATGAACTGTTCTAACTTTATTGATGGATATAGTGAGCACAACTTCATAGTAAGACCACTTATATTAGACCGTTAAAACACCAAATATCACAACGTTAAGTCAATGCGTTGCTAGACCGGATGTTGAATGACAATCGTCATGGCAGCGCCCATGTTTACCCGCGGAATAAGGTGAATAGAACTGTATATGATGCTTACTTTTTTATTTTCCATATTTACATATGCACATACTTATTGCTGGTCACTACACTTTAACCTTGTACTGTTGCACTATTGGACTTATTTGCACTACAACCTTGACACACACACACCTCATACTGGATCATATTACCAATCCCCAGTACATTAATTTGCATCTTTATCTTCAGTATTTGAATTCTACTGTTCTTTTACCTATAATGTTGATTTAGTCATGTTGATTTGTTGATTTGTCTTCAATCCTGTGTACCTAGTAGTGTATGTTGTGTGAGGTGTCTTAAGATGGTGGGACCTTGAATTTCCTCTTGGGGATCAATATATCTCTATCTACTTTTGTGCAGACGAAGAGGAAGACATCCCTCAATATCTACGGAGGAGACCCCAAACCAAGCATGGCTATGAGGGAAACTCTTCACCAACGCAATGCTGCTCTCATAGCCAAGTCACTGCAGAAGCAGAAGGAGCTGCCTAGCCCTCCTGATGCAAGAGCCAATCACGGAACAAACCAAAACCACAAAATGGCCGCCAAGGAAACAAACCAGGCCGAGTCGACTGGCAAAACGGAGGTCAGCAGCAGCGGCAGAATCCCGAATCCTGCACCAAAAACTTTTGCGCAAAAGACAGCAGGAGGTGCTAAACCAAACCTTCCTGAGCCAAGAAACAAAATGGCGGGGGCTGAAGCACAGCAGCCCAACTCAAAGCCTCAAATTGCAGCAACTGGAGGCCACAAACTCCCACTGCCAGCGAGCAACCAAAGAGCCACTATGGTGGCTGCAGCCAGAGGAGAAGCAGCAAGCCTCGTCCTCTGCTAGAGCTTACCAGCCTCCCAGAGCTCCAGGGGCTTTTGCAGGGGGGGCGGCCCCTGGCCTGGCCCAGCAGAAGAAGGCCCTCCTGGGGGCAGCTGGAGGGCAACTACCTGCTAACCTCCTCAGTGAACTCAGCACGGTGCTCAGCAAGACAGGCCGCAGCCCAAAGGACGAGAGCTGAAGTACGATACACACAGACACACACATACACACACGCATGCACATACGCATGCACACACACACACACATGGATACATACAGTACACACAGACACATTCACACAAACACACACACACAGGCAGTTGCATGTACACACAGACACACAAAGGCATACACACGCACACACACACACACACACACACACACACGCACACAGACTCACACACTGTGTGTGTTATGCTGTAAATAGCGATGCGCTAAGTGCATGTTGTACTTTCATCACACTGTGGATTTGTGAACTAAGAGCTCTTAATATTTGTATTATAATAATATTGTATTATTTATAACTCATGATCAATTTTATATGGTTTTTTTTTTTTTACCTAAGATGTATGTCTATTGATCAAACTACATGTACATGTATCAGCACAGCACACACCAAAGATTTCACAGGAGAAATGTGGCATATTTTTGGTTTAAGGGATTTTGATATAGTTTTGTTTGTTTGTGTGTGTGTGTGTGTGTGTGTGTGTGTGTGTGTGTGTGTGTGTGTGTGTGTGTGTGTGTGTGTGTGTGAACTAGTGTATGCGAATATGTGAATCGTGAATGCATGAAGATATGTGACCTTGCACAGCGAAATCAGTCGCATTGGCATTTTTTTCAAAATTAAGTTATTGCATTCACGCGAAAGGCAAGAAAATAACCTTTCAAATGATACCACTATCGATACTATTGGTCAACAAATGACATAGATAGGAGCGTTCAAAGTGTTACAATGTTGCAAGTCAGAGAAATTGAAAAGCGGAGAAAAACAACGCTGAAGTTTATTAGCTTGTTGCAAGGGAGTTATTAGGCTAGCTATTTTGAACATAAGGCTATCAGTGAACTCAGCTGAATTGATTCTGCTACTAGTCCAACCAAACCAGTTAAATGATATCAAGCCTACTTATCTAACATGCAACGAAGACAGGAATACTCATATTTGTGGACTTTACACAAAATATGGATATAACATGGATATAACTTGAAGTTCACCGTAAAGGTAAGAGCCAGTGGATGGTTTGGTATTTTGCTATGAAGTAGGCTAGGCTACGCAACGATGCAATGTGGATGCAGCTGATAGTATGGGATTTATGGTTGTCATGTCCCTCATCTGAGTGATATCCTTGAAGCAGAAAAATCAGCAGACAGTTAATACTTGGCTTGTGCCGTTTATAGCACTACCGAACGCTTAACAGCTTATTAAACTTCCAGTTATGCCAACTAGCTGCGCCGACTTTAGAACTAGTCTGACTAGCCAGCTTCCAACTCAGTCAGATTCTCCACCCGACGTTAGCTCCATCTAGAGGAATTTTATGGACCCCAACTCAATCTGCAAGTTACTTCTAGCCTAGTTTATGAAAATGAAAAAGCCCTTTACATTCAGATAATTATTTTTTTCTCATAATCTATAACGAATGTTCACATGCCCTGCTGTAGTTTACTGTACAAACCAATTAGCACTAGAAATCTATGACAGCTAAGTTAGTACAATGCTAAATGGATACACTTTCTCAATAAACACATTTTTAACCCATTTAAGGTATGAATTTCGGCATAAGTTAACAACACCCTGAAAGGGTAGACTTTATTCTGTCAAATTATGCTGAAATGTGAAATTCGACTTTTTTGGTGCAAGCATTCCATTTTTTAGAATTTTCTCAGAAACGAAGCTTCTGCGAAGCGACTGATTTCGCTGTGCAGAGTCACATATGAATGTGTGTATGAGTGGAGAGAGAATGTGTGTGTGTGTGTGTGTGTGTGTGTGTACCATGGCTCACCAAAGAGACCTCAGGCTCCACACTAATGCATTTAAAACAAGCAGTGAATTGTTATTGGGTATAAAGCACTTATCTTTCTCTGACTGTAACTGAGAGTTATACTAGAACCAAATAGTCCAGCAGTTTGTTTTAATATATTTCTTTCATGTTTATAATACATCTCCATACTTATGCTTTATACAGGACTTTGGTATACAAAGCAGAGGAAAGAGGAAACTTCTGGTAGTCTAGTGAGACAGGAGTATATATTTGATTTGCATTTGTAGTGTTGTTCAGTGCAGTACAGTGCAGTATCCTACATGTCTCCGTTGCTGTTGTTGTGGGCTTTTATTTTAGCCTGCAGGGAAACCCAATTGAGGACTACAGTACTCCAATTCACAGTTCCTGTGAGCTGTGAGCTGGCTTGCAATTAATCTCTTCATGGAACTGACCTCATCTCATCAAATGACTGCCATTGTGTTTTTTCATATGTTGTATTTTTTTTTTTTTTTTTTTTTTAACAGGGATGATCCTGTTTTAGGTGTGTATGGTAATGGAGCATTGATAGCATTAAATCAGGACATTTAGCCTGATAAAATCAAATAAAATGCATCTATAGTTTGGGTTTTAAACAGCTCCTGTTGGAGGACGAGAGATGGATTGTAAAAGGGCTCTTAGTCTGGTTGTTCTAACTCTACATGGGAGTAAAATACAGTGTAATTGATTTGTACAAAGGCCTTGCCTGTTGTGTTTTGTTTTTATCTTATTTCATCTAACCAGACAGTACAGTTCTGGACAAGTCTCTGACTTTTATTCTTATTTATGTGAACTTTTCTACTATGTATTTTTTTCTAATCTTGCTTTTTGCGCTTGAAGTCTTTGCTTTTTCCCTCTCTGTGTTTTTGGGAAAGGGAAAAGCAGTTAGCCACCTTTCTGAAGCTCTGTGAACGTCTGTTGACCTGGAAGTCCAATGAGGAAGTGAATCATACGTTGCCAGCTTAAAGGAATACTCCACTTTGTGAAAAGGAATTATTTAACCCCTTACCTTGAGTTACATAAGGGTTGAAAAGGGCTCTGGATAGCAACTTTTTAGCCAACATTATATTCCACTGCCTATGGTGTTAGGTAACTAGGTTAGGTTGGTGTTAGGTAACTATCTGTACCATTACTGAATTCCCAGGTCTCCCGGTTCATAACATACTAGTATTCTCCTTTAAAAGTGCATGGATAACTCATCATCATCATCATCATCATCATCATCATCATCATCATCATCATCATCATCATCATTGTCTTTCACCCTGTCTGTGTGTGTGTGTGTGTGTGTGTGTGTAGAGAGAGAGAGAGAGAGAGAGAGAGAGAGAGAGAGAGAGAGAGAGAGAGAGAGAGAGTGCAAGCATGTTCCTTTGACTTTGTGAAGAGATCACCATATGGCACAGTGGAAGTAAGAGGAAGAGAGGCAGTGTGATTGAAATCATTAAAGACAATAAGCACGCACACTGCTCCAACTTAGTTTCACAAAGGCGAAGGTCACATCGTGAGTTGTCATGTAACGAAGCAGCGCACAGATGTGCGACCTTGTTTCTGTCGAAACGTCTTCATGTCTTGGCTCAAAAGTGTCTTACCCAAACATCCAACCTTGTTTCTGTCGAAATGTCTTCATGTCTTGACTGAAAAGTGTCTTATACCCCAAACCTCCAACCTTGTTTTCTGTCTGAAATATTCCAAGTCTTATCTGTGAAGAGTGTCTGCCAAAAGCGGCGACCTTGTCGGCGTCTGAGCCGTAGCTTTTATGTCTCCCATCCCCAGCATTTTTACCAAATGTGAAAACTCATGACAATCCACACAGTGCTCTAAAAGACCAAACACTCACTGTGATGTTGTTCAAGTAGTGACACTTGAATCCTGTCTCTCAAAGCACCACATTTTAGTCTTTTCATTTGAGGGAATTGGACCTGTTTTTTGTTGTCGTTTTTTTTTTTTTTTTTTTTTTTTTTAAGAATCCTGAAATTTGACATTGAGTGAGTTGTGTGCATCTCACTCATCTGAACCTACACTGTAAAAAATAATTAAAGCTCACTAAATCTTTGGAAACTTGTTGCCTTAAATGAGTAAGGGCCGTATTCTCTAAGGTGCTAAAGTCCAAAAAAGTGCTTAGTGCAGCCTGTACATGGAGCTAAGCACTTTTTTGGACTTAAGCACCTGGAAGAATACAGCCCTAAATGAAAAGCAATGTTAACCTTTTCCATCATTTTTTTTCATTAGATGATACATATTGTACAGCATATTTTAAAACATCACCACATTGCTACCTGTTCTGAGTTTACCATATAGTATTTATCTCTATATGTAAAGCACAAATGGTTATCTCAGTACCTCTGTAATGTCATAAACAACACCATTTAAATGTACAGACATAGCAACTTAATCTGTTAAGCATAATCATCTGCTATTTTGTGTGGGCCCTTCATTGTTTCAAATAAAGCCATCTCGGCAATTAGCAAGTGGAGCCGGTAATTTGCTGGTGTGGTTAGCTATAATATCCACACATATAGACACATTTAAACAAACAGAACTCTGCAAATAATTGATAATAAGGCCTGTTGAATTAAACATCTTAATAGAGCATTAAGGCATTATAACTTTAACTCAATTAGAATAAAATGTAGCTCTTAATGCATGGTATCTAAACAGCAGTGAACTTATCTTATGTAACGGCCTAAAAACAATAAATAAAAGGTGGCCATTTCCATTTGTACAAGTTGAACTGAACAGAACAGTCAGTATACCCCATTAATTCCAGACTGTCTCTTGTGTCCTGTGTTTTCATTTAGACACAGGAAGAACCTAAACAGGATGGGAGACAGGATATGATGCTACCTGTAGGCTATGCATGTGTGATACGTTACGAGAGTTCTGCAATGTGACTAGTAACATAGCAGTTGTTATATTTCATTCAATCACTTATTTCTGGGGGTGTCATGGCTCAGGCGATATAGTAGTGTTATATCATGAGTCCGAGGACCCGGCCGGGTTTGAGACCAACCTGTGGTCATTTCCTGATCCCTCCCTATTTCTCTCGCCATCTGTACTGTCATATTATATTTAAAATAAAAAATGCAAAAGGGCCAAAAACAAATCTTTATAAAAGCTGTTATTTCTTACGCTACAACACTGCTACACTGTCTCTATCAAGGTCGTTGTGTAATATGAGGTTGGTTATGGCAAGAAATTGATCAGAAGTAAGTCAGTGCCTGCTTTTCTCTGTGAAGTTGCTAAAAGCTGTCAGACATTTTTTTGTTTTTCTCTCCAATCAATAAAACCTTGTTGTGGACTCGACTGACACACATCAGTGTTAAATAAATATAAATAATTAAAATCACAGTAGAATAGCCATAGATGTTGTTTAGTAGTACACAAATAATCCCATTTTGGCCTTCAAGCTGCCAATCAATCAAGCGTGTGAATGCCTATTGTTGAATAGATCATGGAACCGATAGAGGGAATTGGATACCCCATCCCCCACCCCACCCCTTCCCCCAATCCTTTTTTCAAACTCAAGTTAAATCAAGACACCATCTTCTATTGGACTTTGAACAAGGGCTTGAGAGAAAAGAGGGCTTTCTCCTCTGTACAGCCTACAGCACACAGTGAGGCATGTTTTATAGATGGCTCCCTGAGTCAGTAAATATTGAATATTCCCTGGAATCAAGTGTAAATACACTTTTAGAATTACACAGCAAGAAAAGGTGAGAGAGAGCGAGAGATAGAGAGAGAGAGAGAGAGGGAGGCACTGCCGCCAAAAGGGGGCCTAGGAAATCAGATGACTCACCAAAGGCAATCGGCAACCTTGCAGGAATGTCGCCATCAAAGCAACTTTTTAATAGCTGATTCTCTTTGATAAGACTATGCCACCAAAATATTTAAAGAGGACATTACCTGTTGTGTTCCCCCCACCCCTTTGAAATAGCATCCAAAATTGCTTGTAAAGAATGCTGATGCTATTGATTAAATGACTTGATTTAACTTTGTGTGCCCCTCAGAAAGAGCAGCGTTGCCTTGCAGTCAAGGCCGAGCCAGTGTGGCAATGGTGTATGAAAGAGTAGGAGGGGAATTGCTCTCATAAGTGCCTGTTGGATCTATAGCGAAATTCTGTTAGCAGTATTCATATATGCACCATGAACAGTGTTGGGAGTAACAAAATACAAAAGGAAAGAATTACTGTAATTCACTACATTTTGTGGTAACAAAGTAACGTTAACGAATAACAATATTGGTAAATTAAACAAGTGCCTTCTGCCGCTCTAATCCTAGAGACTCCCCCAATGCAGCACTTAGCTAACCTGACATAGCCTGCCCATAATACGAATGTTCATCCGTATCCATGGTCTGGGGATGGTCTTCATGGGCTTGTTTACATCAGTAGAGAGACTACCAGCCAATAAGCGAAGCTGATTAGACGAGCTGTCCAATTGTTTCAAACCAGAAATGAATGCCCTCCCCCCGCCCTATAATCACGTCAGGTTAAAGAAACTCCAGACCATGAATACGGATCAACAGCAGTATTATGGTCGGGCTATGTCAGGCTAGCACTTAGCTCAGCTGGCAGGGGGAGGGGGGGAATACATGGGCAATGCACTAGTTAAAGGGAAAACATGAAATTATAACCTTAGCTGCATATAGCAATGGAGTGGTCATGAACATAACACACTGGCTTTCATTATGTAAATCTTGAACTTCGATGTAGCCACTGAAAAATAGGCAAATTAGAATGAAGCATGTTTATGATGTCACATATGAGATATCAGCTGTACTGATCTTTGGTTCAGTAGTGGTAGCCAAATATGGTTCCATTTGGCCAAAAACCAACCATTTCAAACCCAAACCAAAATACAGTATAAGCATTTGGTTTGAATTTAGTGTAGATAAATAAAAGTTGGATACATTCTACTTCAACATCATCAAGGTAGACTGCTCCATTTATTCATTTGTTATGGAATTTTTTATTTTATTTATTTATTTATTTAATTATTTTTGTATCTAGTTGAGTTTACAGTAACATTCATTGGCCATTTTATGACTACTTTAGCCAGTGGCATCCAGTGGTAAAATTGAACCTAAACCAAACAAACTATGCATATTGTGATCATTGCAAAGGGCGGCACAATTAGTAGAATTAAAATCAGCAGAAATAGAAGTTTAAAAAGACATGTGGAACATGTTTGATGATGGAAGATTATTTCTGTGGTATTAAAATATACTTAAAGGAAAATACTGGAGTAAGTTTAAGCATAGCCCTGCTAAACAAGCCTTCTAACAGCAAAATATTTCGCATGAAATTAAAAAAAATTGAACAGCATAGACCTAACGCGAACGTGAAACACTTTACATGGAGTCAATGTAACCTCACATCTTACTTTTGGTTTCCAAGAGTCAGGTCCCATTGATTCAGTGTAAAGTGCCTGTTCGCTTCTGCATTCGCATTCGGTCTGTGCTGTACCAAATTATTTTGTTCCACTCGCTATCTAGCGCATTTAGCAAGCTCTTTCAACAGGGCTGTGCTTGAATTCACTCCGGTATTTTCCTTTACATAAAGATAATGTAATGTCAAGTCAAGTCAAGTCATTTTTATTTCTTGTTTAAACAACAGAGTTGGTGCCAAGTGCTTCACACCACCCACACACACACACACACACACACACACACACACACACACACACACACACACACACACACACACATGGGATTTGTTAAAAGTTGTATTCAATGCATAAACTCTATTGAGAGATAAACTATTTCCAAAATCTGAGAGGTGGGTAAACTGTGTCTGCTTGTGTTTAGCCACCACTACCTCCCTGGTGGCATCCAATCATGCGACCTCTTTGAGATGCCCTGTGAAACAGGATAGCTTGAATCTGTTGCTGCTTAGAGAGCATGATCCTTTCCTTCAAGTCGTTCCAGTTGGAACTGTCTGCCCATAAGCTCCGCTATCTCTATGGTAACTAATTTCTCTCCCTTGTTTCTTCTCATCTCCCAAAAGACAATCAACACACACAAGACTGCACTCCGTCTTGGATGGTGAGCTCTTCCTTTCTTTGTTCTTTACTCGCCTCTCCTCTTTCTTGTTTCCCATCTCCTCTCTTGGTGATTGAACGTTGAAATCAGGCCCATGGAGTACCATCATTGGCCAACTCTAGCCAATCCAAATTGCTGTTTTGCGTAGCCATGCTGAGTGCCCGCATTGGAGGGTGCTCAATGACCTGCACCGCTTCTGAAAAACAGGCCGCCGCAATCTTTATCGGAAATGATCTGAAATTGTGAGGGATTTTTGTTTGCCGTGTCCAATTTTGCCGCCTCCTCTTTTAGTCTGTGAGGTCATATCCAAGCCAGTGTGAAATTCCCATGTTGATTTGTCCTTATTTCGTGTGGTTTATTTATTTGTTCTGGCGCATGTTGATGTCTCGTCTCATCGTTCCAGTCCTCCAATGTGCTGGCCAAGAGGCTGAATAGTGACTTATGGTTGCTGTCTGACTAATCTAAATCATTTGAAACTAAAAATAAGTCCAACTAAACAGGATCTCAATGTGATAGCAGAGATGGAGACATATAATAGCCATACAAATACATGCGTATTTGTGAACTAAAGATCAGATTTTTTAAAAATATTTTTTGGGCTTTTTGCCTTTAATCAGATAGGACAGTAAACAAGTGGGAGAGAGAGATGGGGTGGGGTCAGGAATTACCTCGGGTCGGACTCGAACTCCGGATCTCCGGAAGTAATGGTATAACGCTCTAGTCCACTGAGCCACGGTACCCAGAGATGTATAGTAACTAAGTAGAACTACTTAAGTAGCCTACTTAAGTACTAAAATGCAGTATCTGTACTTTACTGGAGTATTCTTTTTTCTCCTACTTCCACTTTTACTTCACTACATTTTTTTGATGAATTTAATACTTCTACTTCGTTACATTTTTGATGTGCTGATTAGTTACTCGTTACTTTTATAAAAAATGTTACAAATCATACCACATCCAATGATAGCCTATCAATGCCAGACGAGAGCATCACCAGGTTTTCATAATCATTATTGGACGATTCAAACGGTATACGAGACCTCATGCTCCTCTTCGACCTTTCGGAGTACTGAATGCAGTCATTTGGGAATGATTTGCAAGGGTCAGCCATTTCGAGATAGAAGGAGTACAGTACGTTCCATGGCCAAACAGACTATTTCAGCCAAGTAAATGTAAAACAATATGATATTCAAACTTTTGACTGCTTTCTTTAATATACACAGTACTTCTACTTTTACTTTCAGTACTTGAGTAGCAATTTTTTAAATACTTTTACTTGCAATACTTAAGTACTAAACATTTTGAATACTTTAGTACTTCCACTTAAGTATGATGTGTAAAGACCACTTCTACTTCCACTTATATTTTTTTGATATGGTACTTTTACTTCTACTCCACTCCTCTACTCCAGTACTTTATACAACTCTGACGGTACCACATGCATTTTGAGTTATTAACAGATTCTCAAAGGTTGGTTGTAGGTTGTAAGCTTTCTAACAATGTCTTACACATGGAAATCCAATAACATTTTAAGAAGTTGTAGCCATTTGAAAGTGTACACATGTCAGCGCTACAAACTGAGAAAACTGGCAATGAAGTTTACAAATATACATACATTCACCTTCATAGAATCTTTTGCAAGCCTATGTACATACATATTTGTAAACATATGTAAGACTTCAATACTGATCCATACTGATGTCTTACATACAAGTACATTTTCAAATACACAATTTATCTTCATAGAATCTTTTGCAAGCCTATCATGAAACAACTTGTGAAACAGTTATAATATCTTTGTTTCCTTATTGAGCTCTTCTGCATAGGCTATTGCAAAAGCAAAATACTCACCCAACCCCCTTCTACTTTTCATCCCATCCTCTTACCACTCTCTCTCTCTCTCTCTCTCTCTCTCTCTCTCTCTCTCTCTCTCTCTCTCTCTCTCTCTGTCTCTCTCTCTCTCTCTCTCTCTCTCTCCTTCAGGCCATTGCATGTGAATGCAGATTGACTGACCCTCTGTGTTCTGTCAGCCATTTCCTCCATGCTGGAGGAGACAGAAACCCATAGCCATAGCTCTAATTACTGCTTACCAAACAATACAGCCTGATCACAGATAATTTCACATCTGTCGCAGAGATCTTGCCCATGACAAGACAGCCCTGTAATCTTCTAAAAGCGAGAGAGCAAGAGAGAAAGAGAGAGAGAGAGACAGAGGAGAGGGAGAGAGAGAGAGGGAGATAGAGATGTTACAGTGAGATAGAAGAGGAGCCTGAAAAGAAGTGTGTTATGAAGCTATGCCCGTGGGACTTGAACACAGTTGAGAAGAGTTCACTGTGTGTGAGAAAGAGTGTTAGTGTGTGTGTGTGTGTGTGTGTGTGTGTGTGTGTATGTGTGTGTGTGTCTGTCTGTCTCTCTGTGTGTGTTTGTGTGTGTGTCTGTCTGTCTGTGTGTGTGTGTGTGTGTGTGTGTGTGTGTGTGTGTGTGTGTGTTTCCAAAGCATTTGTAAGCAAGAGTGCAAGACAGATGCTTGCAACCTTTTTTCGGCACACTGCTGGTTTGTGAGCCGTGAACATGGCAGGTTTTTTTGGTGTGTGAGCAAGGGGGGATTGCAGCTGTCAGGAGGGGGCTGGGAGGGTGGGGGGTGGAGGTGCTCTGGGGCAACAACAATAGTCATCCAAAATCTCCTACCAACAACTCCACTGCCTCCACCTACTCACACTCACCGTCTCCACTCTCCACCACCTCACCACATATCTAGCAAAGTGCATGGAGTATTGACCAAGATAATATATATATCAATGGGAGCAAACTAGATTACTTCCTGTCTGCATAAATGCATTACATCACAATAAGAGAAGATTCTATACAGTTCTATCAGCCAATGAGAGCTCGACAACCATATCCACTCCCCCCATCCTCCTCAAAAACCACCTCCTCAATTCCTGCCTTACTGTGTGTTCAGACTGAGAGCGATAAATTGCCAAGAGTTGCCAAGACTCCCTAGAAACATTGCTTGAGCACAGCGACAAAAAATGGCAGAGTTGCCCATGACGTTAGCATTCGAACATTCGATCCTGCTTCTGTAAATCAACATTCTAATCGGTAGTCGCCGAACCGCATCATAGCTCATTACATAAAGTTAACCGAAATTTAACTTTATTTTCTCGCCCAAGTCGCCCAAGTTTTGTCGCCCACCACACCTGCCGCTTTTGTCGCTGAAATCGCCCGTCTCCATATAAAATCAATTACTTCTGTCACCCGTGTCGCCTGAATCACTCTTAGTCTGAACGGTCCGAGGATAACAGTTATCCTCATCTCCTCCTCCTCCACCTTCTCTTCCACAGCCGCCTCCAACACCCCACTTCCTCCCAACTAACTCCACCACCTCAATGCCTCCACCACCTCACCATACTTCCACCTTACTATACCTTCCACCATACCTTCCACCCATCTTTCTTCCTACCTTACCCCATCTCCTCTTCGTCCACCCAACTCACACCTTCCACCAACCTCCCCGCCCATCTTCTTCGTACCTTGCCCCCATCACCTCTTCTCCACAGCCAACCTCAGCACTCGTGCCAACACTCCTTTCATTGACAATTAGTTGTCAATTGGTTGTTCTTGTGTTTGGGAGCGTTGGGTAATCTGCAGGGACTGCAAATCCTAACCCCTCCTCCTTCACATCACCAACTCCTCCTTTTCCTCAACACCTCAACAAAACCCAGGATCTGAAGTTACACACCCAATACTCTCACTAGCTTGTTGCTTGCCTGTCCCAGACTCCCACTGGAGCATGTGTCTGACGTGGTGTCTGTGTTTGTGTGTGTGTGTGTGTGTGTGTGTGTGTGTGTGGTGGTGGGTTGCAAGATCTCAGTGGGAGAATCCAATTCCTCTCCCACTCTCATGGCCTGCCACCCACCCACCCACCAGCCAGCATCTCTCTCTCTCTCTCTCTCTCTCTCTCTCTCTCTCTCTCTCTCTCTCTCTCTCTCTCCCCTCTCCTGTGAGTGCCAACACTTCCCCTGGCCAGAGTGGCGCTGATTGAATATTTAGCATGCCTTAATTAGCCTGTTGTCTTGCTTCATGTAGCATGTATAATTAAGCAGAGACTGACACTGCCGCCACTGTGCTGGAATCACAGGCCTCCTGCAGCGATGGCAACGCTTGGGTCTCACTTTTTCATCTCTCTTTTTCTCTTTCTCTCTCTTTCTCTTTCTCTCTCTCTCTCCCTCCCTCTCTCTCCCTTCCTGCCTTCCTCTCTCTCTCCTCTCTCCCCCCTCTCTCTCCTTCCCTCTCTGTCTTTCTGTCTGTCTGAGTGTTTGTGTGTTTGTGCGTGTGAGATGACAACATGTAATTGCTTATTGTTTCAAAACAAAGTCCTTATCAGTTTACTTTTTGTCCATATATTTTATTTATACTATATTTTGTCTTCCATTAGTGATATACATAACCTGAGTGTATTATTCTGAAAATACGCATTCTCTCTACTTTCCCTCTATAAAACCATTAATTTATTTAATATTTATTATTATTATTATTATTATTATTATTATTACTTATTTATTTATTATTATTTTTTTCAGTGTACATTTTTCAATCTTCCTTCTTTATTTCCCCTTGTCCTGACTGCTCCTCTGCCGAATGAAACAACGCCGCACACATCCCCAATTATGAGGCCAAAAACAAAACCTATCTCTACATCTGTGGCTATGGCGATGGAGAGGAGTTTCAAATTCATATCGCTCGGTGGACAGAAGAGTGCTACATCATGATTAATGCCTTTGTCGTTTGCAGAGTGTTTTTCCCGTTTTGTCACAGATAGAGAGACAGTGAGAGAGAGAGAGAGAGAGAGAGAGAGAGAGAGAGAGAGAGAGAGAGAGCGTGGCGGAAAAAGGATGTTACGGGTAATAACAGCGGCAGCAATGATGGTGCACCATTACGGACTCTCTGACTCCACTGCCACACACACACACACACACACACACACACACACACAGTTAGACACACTTACTGTAGAGACACACACACATTTGGACACGCACACACACAGTTAGACACACACACACACGTTCAGACACACACACACAAACACTGGTTGTGGACTCGCCCCTTGCGCAAAATCATTTTTAGCTCTTGTTTTTTTCTCTGACACAGCGAGTGAAACACTTTGAGTCCGAGCCTCAGAGTGAGGCTCTAACTAATAGCCCTGCCTCCAGGTGTGTGTATGAAGACATGCGTGTGTGTGTCCAACATGGCAGCCAGATGCTCTGATCAGATGAAAGTTATCAGACACGCTTCAAAGTTGCCGCACCCAAACGCCCTCCCCCCCCACCCCCCCAACATCACCACTTCCGTCTCCACCTCCTCTTTTGTTCCCCTCCCCTTCATCAACATCTTCCTCTCCTTCTCCTTCATCTTCCTCTCTCTCTCTCTCTCTCTTCTCAGGGCTCCTCTCTGCACCCAAACACTCTCTCCTCTCCGCACCCAAACCCCCCACCCACCCCGCCCCCATCCCCCCAACATCACCACTTCCGTCTCCACCTCCACCTCCTTTCTCTTTTTTCCCCCCTTCCTCTTCATCACCATCTTCCTCTCCTTCTCCTTCGTCTTCCTCTCTCTCTCTCTCTCTCTCTCTCTCTCTCTCTCTCTCTCTCTCTCTCTTCTCTGTGCTCCTCTCTGTCTGTGATCTGATCTGATTAATCCATCTCCCTTGTTACTACAAGCCCCTTTTCTAATTAGCATTAGCATTAGCATTAGGCTTGCTGCTCTATTTGCTCAATGCAGACGCTATTTGGGTCACCACAAGGCCAGGGGAGTGAGGGTGTGTGTGTGTGTGTGTGCAGGGCCGCCGTTCCCCACACGCAGAGTACGCTAGGTGCGTAGGGCCTCAACCACTCTGGCAGGGCCTCTCGGGGGGCCTCCAATTTTGAGCTTTA
>JAODXP020000028.1:12174721-12180114 GCA_027497455.2 Sardinella longiceps | reverse complement strand
ATAACCATTTATAGAGGACCCTTATTATAAAGTGCCACCAACATTTTTAATGATGCTCACTTATTTCTGGTTACATTAGCTATATAACAATCGTGATAAAAGAAACTCACACAAACCTACATTTGGATGTCAGCTGACAAGTCTGTCACGAGTCATAGTCAAACAAAACCGATAACTTTAACAGTAGCCATTAAATATTCAATATAAATCAATTAAAATACGTTAGCTGCTAGCTGCTCAAACTACCAGTGTTTTATCTCAGTGATTGCGGACAACGGTAACCGGAAATCTAAGAGCATTATAGAATTGTTATGTGCAAGGAGACAATTGTTACGGCAGTTAAGACTTTGACTTACTGTAGCCACCCCGAATGAGAACCGAGAACTAGGAACTGAAAGACCCATGTGATCTGTGTGGAGGCCCAGCGGTGTGTGTGTGTGTGTGTGTGTGTGTGTGTGTGTGTGTGTGTTGTGTGTGGTGGGGGGTGCCAACAGGAGCTTTAGATGGGAGTGTTTTTGGCTTGTGCATGCTAGACTGTGGCAGGCGAGCCACATCTCTAAAGGTGTGTATGAAAGGTGAGGAGGGGTGTGTGCGTGTGTGTCTGTGTGTGTGAGAGGTGAAGAGTTGTGAGCGCAGCAATAAATTTAGCCCTCTCTGAGGTGTGTGTGTGTGTGTGTGTGTGTGTGTCACGTGTGTATGTGTGTGTGTGTGTGTGTGTGTGTGTGTGTGTGTGTGTGTGTGTGTGTGTGTGTGTGTGTGTGTGTGTGTGTGTGTGTACTCTTAGATGTGCGCTGTGTGTGTGTGTGTCAGTGTGTATGTATGTGTGTGTGTGTGCACACTGTATGTATGTGTGTGCGTATGTGTGGTTGTGTGTGTGTGTTTGTGTGTGTCCGTGTGTGTGTTCGCACATCTGTGTGAGAGAGAGTGAATATGTGCCAGTGTGAGTATGAGCATGTATGAGCGTGTGTGTGTGTGTGTGTGTGTGTGTGTGTGTGTGTGTGTGTGTGTGTGTGTGTGTGTTACATATCACAAGTCATGTCACACCCTGACTACACTTCTCAGCTAAGGCCAGAAATAAGTTTCATTGAAAAAAATAAGCTGCATGAACGAAAGTGAGCACAGCATCTTTACGTACATTTTATTGAAATAGAGTTTCAGAGGTTAGCTGTGTGCATGTGTGTTTTGTGTGTGTGTGTGTGTGTGTGTGTGTGTGTGTGTGTGTGTGTGTGTGTGTGTGTGTGTGTGTGTTTGCGAGTGCATTGCAGTCTCTCTACATTTATTTAATTGAAAAAAAGGTCACCTGCCCCTTAAATAGTTAATTTTGTTTGCTTAATAGTGTGCTGGGTTGCATGTTTGTGTAAAAGTGTGTGTGTGTGTGTGTGTGTGTGTGTGTGTGTGTGTGTGTACATGTGTATATATCAGGCTGTGTGTGTATGCATGTGTATGTGACTGTGTATGTGTATGCAAGTGTATAACTGCTTGTGTATGTGTGTGTGTGTTTGTGTGTGTCTGCATGTATGTGTATGCATGTTTGTGTGTGTGTATGTATGTGCGAGCGTGTGTCTGCGTGTAAGTGAGTGTGTGCCTGTGTGTGTATGTGTGTGTGTGTGTGTGTATGTTTGCATGTGTGTGTGTGTGTGTGTGTCTGCATGTATGCATGTTTTGTTTGTGTGTATGTGTGTGCGAGCGTGTGTCTGCGTGTATGTGAGTGTGTGCCTGCGTGTGTGTGTGTGTGTGTGTGTGTGTGTGTGTGTGTGTGTGTGTGTGTGTGTGTGTGTGTGTGCGTGTGTGTGTGTATGTGTGTGATTATCACTTCGTCTCATTTACTTCTTATTGACATGTCTCCCGTCGCTCTTCCCCTGAGACACTGCTAGATAATGACCGCCACTGCACAACAGAAATCGCCTGCCATCGATCAGCATGTTTACCACTTCGAAGACACACACACACACACACACACACACACACACACACACACACACACACACACACACACACATAGGTTCATGCACACCCAAGAGGATGTTGCTTTGTTTTTTTATAGTGATCCGTTCACCTTACCCCCCACCCAACAGTAGCTGTTGTGTTATTTGTTTTCTCATAAAGCCATTGTTATCAACACCCCCCCCCCACACACACACACACACAGACATACATACACTCTTCTTGCCATAGTGTGACTTCAATTCCTCTGACATGTGCAAGTGTGTTTGTGTACGTGTGTGTTTATTTGTGTGTGTGTGTGTGTGTGTGTGTGTGTGTGTGTGTGTGTGTGTGTATATGTGTGTGACGCACTGTGTGTGTGTGTGTGTGTATATGAGTCTGTGTTTGCGTATGTGTGACACACTGTTTGTGTGTGTGTGTGTGTGTGTGTGTATGTGTGTGTGTGTGTGTGTTGCGAGGTAGTCTGCGTTACGATATCGGTGGAGGCTTGGCGACGGCGCTGCATCGATCTGTTTGCCTCCTCCGTTAGAGACCAGTCAGTAGAGTTCCGTGCCTTGTCAGAGAACGTGAGAAAACGGCCAGCCTAATTGGGGATTTTATTTTTCTTTTTTTATAAGAGAGAGAGAGAGAGAGAGAGAGAGAGAGAGAGAGAGAGAGAGAGAGAGAGAGAGAAAGCGAAAGAAAGAGAAGCATGGGAGCCACAGAGGGGTCTCGTCTTGCAGTCCTATTGCTCTCGCAGGTCGCTACAAATGTGAAATGAAAGGTTTGAAATCTCTACGGCTCGGGAGTGTACTTTTGTTCTTAATAAGGCTGAGAGATGATGACATCGCCCGTCTGTCTGAGTCGAACAGCTCATTTAAAACACCAGCTTCACTTATAGTGCACTTAGAAAACTAATTAAAAGTAAACTTAAATCAAAAAGATAGATTAAGCATATGAAAAAAGTAGTGAAAATGGCAAAAATATGTTGAAGGGGAAAATTCAACCCTAAGTTTAGCTCAGTGATGTTTATTGCCCCCAACGGCACCTTCCAGGCAGCACAGCCTAAAAGGCACAACCCTTACACCGTGTCCTAACTGAAAGTGACTGTCGGCTTGTCGTATAGCATTGACTGTTCACTGTCTACATAGAGTTTGTTAAATATGACGTACTATTAGATTAGATTCTCCATTCAATCTGGTCGAGCAAAGCGACTTGCGCGACTGAAATAGAAACGGACAGAGCGACTAAATTCTTTTTAAAAAGTCGCGAAGCAATGCGACTAGTTGTGCTACATTGTGAAGCATTCAGTTAGGACATTCCAATAGAAAACAAAGTGATGGAACTCCTTTTGCCGCACACATGCAGTCGCATCGCGTTCAGTTAGGACACGGTGTTACCTTATTCCCTATTCACCTTATTCCGCGGGTAAACATGGGGGCTGCCATGACGATTGTCATTCAACATCCGGTCTAGCAACACATTGACTTTGCGTTGTGATATTTGGTGTTTTAACGGTCTAATTGTGCTCATTATATCAATCAATAAAGTTAGAACAGTTCGTCGCCAGATTAAAAATTATGTTTTCAGCAGTAAAAATGGTGTTTCTACGACTACAATAAGGAGTTTTGTGATCGTGGTATTTCATGATAATTACGTTGATTTGAATGAGAGGCAGCGTCTAACGGAAGTTCCAAGACAATCGGAGGGCAAACGCCGAAGAAAAAAAGGCAAAAAGGGGCGGGGCTGCATAAGGTGGATACTTTATTATTGGTTTATCCTCCACATCCTTCTATCCCATTACATCCCCCTATTCTCCCTCCCTTAACCCCCAGATACTGTACACACTTAACCCCAGCACTTTTCATCTTGCTTTGGATCTTATGTTTTGTTTTCTTTTTTTTTAACCTTAATTCCCTTATTTAGTGTGGCTATTTGATGCGAGTACATTTCGTTTTCAGCACTTGTTTTCCTTTATAGAACTGAAGTTGACCTTTGTGTTTGTACATGCATTCTTAGCATCACTGGTAATGGGTGTCCCAAGTTGCCACATTGAGTTTTTACAGCTAGTTATCACTCTACATTTTTCATAAATTAACTAATTTGCAAGAAAACAGTTGTTTTAAAACTTTATTATTTGGTCGTCTAATTGTTGTACTAAAGCAATGTAACTCTTTTGGTTGCTACTGGATGTATCAATGGCTTTGGCATGGTGTCTACGGCCGAACCACAGCCTTGGATGCTGTCTATCCGCTCACAAACCCACTAGCACAAGTAATAGGCTCCTTGCACATAAACATTTTAATGATGCTTACTTATTTCTGGTTACATACAAATTATGCTAGCTGTTAGCTGCTAAAATCCTAATTTATTTCAAGTTCTGTTCCGTGGTGAATGGTAATTTGGACTTTCTTCTCTGGATTTGGCAAGTTTAATAACATATATATAGGGTTAGAGAGAGAGAAGAGAGAGAGAGAGAGAGAGAGAGAGAGAGAGAGAGAAAAGGGTGAATAGTAAGGAATAGAGATAGAGAGGGGGAGAGGGCTAGAGGGAGAAAAAAAGAAGAAAAAGAGAGTTAAGGAAGGGAAAAAGTGAGAGTTTAAGGGGGGCAGCAGACAAATGTACAGATTTGCCCATGTGTCAGCCAGCCCTGAGTACAGCTTAGATGGAGCCTAATGAGACCTACCTGTGTGTGTGTGTGTGTGTGTGTGTGTGTGTGTGTGTGTGTGTGTGTGTGTGTGTGTGTGTGTGTAAGGTGGGAGGGTCAGTGCTCTCTCTCTCCTCGCTTTCATGCCTGTCAGACAACCAATTTATATGTGCTTGAATGAACGAGTGTGTATGTGTGTGTGTGTGTGTGTGTGTGTGTGTGTGTGTGTGTGTGTGTGTGTGTGTGTGTGTGTGCTAGAAAATGAGAGAGTGGAGAAAATGGGCATGTAACATATGTAGCAACTTCTTACTTAGAAGTACACACACACACACACACACACACACACACACACACACACACACACACACACACACTCAAAAGGAGAGAAATAAGAGAAATATATGTGTGTGTACTGTATGTGAGTGTGTGTTAGAAGATAGTTGAGAAAATCAGCATGTACATGTAACATAGGTAGCACTTTCTTGGAAAGATGACTGAGAAATATGTGTGTGTGTGTGTGTGTGTGTGTGTGTGTGTGTGTGTGTGTGTGTGTGTGTGTGTGTGTGTGTGTGTGTGTGTTTGCGTATGTGTTTGATCAGCTTCACAGCCGATTCGGAGCGAGAGCGGGATGCGTGGGTGGAGGCGGTGCAGGAGAGCATCGTGGAGACGCTGTCGGACTACGAGGTGGCGGAGAAGGTCTGGCACAACGAGGCGAACCGCAACTGCGCCGACTGCCGCGCCCCCAACCCAGAGTGGGCCTCCATCAACCTGGTGGTCGTCATCTGCAAGAAGTGTGCCGGTAAGATGGAGAGAGAGAGAGAGA
>JAODXP020000028.1:12167221-12172221 GCA_027497455.2 Sardinella longiceps | reverse complement strand
TGTAGCTGGAGTAAGCTCTTTAGATTAGACAACACAGCTCCCCAACCTCCACCACACACACACACACACACACACACACACACACACACACACACACACACACACACACACACACACACATGCTCCTCAACCTCCAGACATTCCTTCAACGTAGACACCTGTTGCTATGGAAACGCACAGCACAGGCTGTTCCGTCTCTAACCCTAGCCATCACACACTCACACACACACACACACACACACACACACACACACACACACACACACACACACACACACACACACACACACACACACACACACAGCACACACTACTCACACAGACACACACTACTACTCATCACAGACACACACACCCCCAGACAGAAACACACACACATACACACACACACACACAGACACACACACACACACACACACACACACACACACACACACACACACACACGGACACACATGGACACACACACCCCACACGGCCCATCTTCTCATCCTTTCCTAACTCATAACTCAATAGAAAGTGCCGGAACAGGTCACCTGGGCCTCAATAGTAATTGAGGAGCTGCAGACCCTGAGCTCCCCAAACTTTGGCTGGAATAATGAACACTTTTTAAATTGGTCTTGGAGGCTCAATTTGGACGGGAGCTTGGGAAGAAGAAGAAGAAGAAGAAGAAGAAGAAGTAGAAGAAGAAGAAGAAAAAAAGTTTAACGAGGACAAAGTGGTGTCTTTATGAGTCAGGTGAAGTGAGCTGTCATGAAATAAAAGAGATCTCTGGAACATTCCGTAGCACACACACACACACACACACACACACACACACACACACACACACACACACACACACACACACACACACACACACACACACACACACACACACACACACACACACACACACACAGAGACATGTGAGAGAAGGAAAGACCTGCTGCTGCTTGGGGGGAAAGGGCTGAGACATGACACAAGATGAACAGATGAACCAGAGGGATATAGGAGGGAAAGAAGAGAGTGAATACAGAGAGAGAGAAATGAGGAGAAAGAAAACAGAGGAATAAAAGAGAAAAGAAGAAGAGAAGAGAGGAAAAAGATGGGAAAGGAAAAAGAACGAGGGATGAAAGAAAAGAAGAATAGAAGAAAAAGCGGGGATAGGAGAAGAGATGAAAGAAGGAAAAAAAGAAGAATAGAGAGGAAACAGAGAGGGGAAGAGGAGAAGAAGAAGAAGGTAAAGCAGAGGAAAGAAGGAAGGAAGAGAAAAAAAGAGGAGAGGAGAGAGAAAGTAGAGGAAGGCAAGAGAGAGAGAGAGGAAGGAGAGGAAAGGAGAAAAAGGAGAGAGAGAGAGAGAGAGAGAGAGAGAGAGAGAAAGAAAGGAGAGAGAGAGAGGGAGACAGAAAGAGAGGAGAGGAGAGGAGAGAGAGAGAGAGGGGGCAGGCAGGCGGGCAGAGAAGGAAGGAGACAAATGCCTTGAGCCTGTTTGGCGGCCTGACGGATGAGGTGGAGAACACCAACGCACACACACACACACACACACACACACACACACACACACACACACACACACACACACACACACACACACGCACAGGCCCTGTTGCATTATTGATCCTCCCCATGCTTTGAAAAATGCAGAAAGAACAACGTCAGCCGGGTCCACTCTGCTTAAACAAAACAGATAAACAAACACAGCATTGAAACAAATGGGACGCAGAAAACAATAACTCACTATGGCGGCTCCAAAGAGAATAGCACACACACACACACACACACACACACACACACACACACACACACACACACACACACACACACACACACACAACATACATACATACACACACACACACACACACGCGTACCAACACACACACACATACACACACACACACACACACACACACACACACACACACACACACACACACACACACACACACACACACACACACACACACACAAGCTCTGGACACTTGAGCCTGGAGATCCTGAACGCTAGCGGTCTCAAATCTGGGACTTTTGAGCCTTATAATGAAGTACCCAAGGTGAGGCCTTTTAAAATGCAATAAATCACCACATTTCACCACAGGGGGCGATGTAGAGTTTGTGTTCAGTGGAAAAGATTCAGGAAGTCAAGGACCAACGCTTGGGGAGATCTTCAGTCCCCGTACCCTAGTTCAGGAGCTCTCTCTCTCTCTCTCTCTCTCTCTCTCTCTCTCTCTCTCTCACACACACACACACACACACACACACACACACACACACACACACACACACTCCCCCAGCTAGACTAGCGTCACTCTCTGTGTGACTTTCACTTGTCCTTCATTGTTGGTGCAGATCGACCAAGACCCCACTGTGCCAGCAATTTTTGAGCAGTCCTCCAGCACGCACACACACACACACACACACACACACACACACACACACACACACTTGCCCACACTCCTGCACACACACTTGCACACACACACACACACACACACACACACACAGTTACACACATACAAACACACACTCTCTCTCTCTCTCTCTCTCTCTCTCTCTCTCTCTCACACACACACACACACACACACACACACACACACACACACACACACAGAGCCATATTAGGCCTGGCTGCTGATGACTGTAATGATCTCTGATGTATAACCGGGCCTCGACATTAGTGGTAATTACACCAGGGACCCCTGCAATCCATATTCATAGAGCTGTTGTTTTTCTCCCTCCTTTTCTTCTCTCTTTTCCTTTCTTTTCTCTTCTTTTCTCTCTGCTCTTTTCTTTCTTGACCTCCTTCACACACACACACACACACACACACACACACACAGGCATGCGTGCACACACACACACACACACACACACACACACACAACACACACACACACACACACACACACACACACACACACACACACACACACACACACGCTTGAAAGCATGCCGTGATGTTTAATTTATCAACAATTCCAGCCCCTGAAGTTCACCAGAATAATCATGCCGACCAGCAGACATAATTGATTCATGAATCATTAGCAATGAATGCACCACACCAGATCACACACAAATACATGAGCACACACACACACACACACAAACACACACTCTGACTTAACACACTTGCTGTGTGCTCAGTCAATCACTCTTGCACTCTCTTTTTCATTTCCAATTAACTGCAAGGCGTGGCATCAGTGGAGTAGGAAGTGTGTGTGTGTGTGTGTGTGTGTGTGTGTGTGTGTGTGTGGGTGTGCCTGGACGTGAATGTGCGTGCATGTGTTTGTTCATACTAGCCATTCTTGACCCGTGAAAAGCACACGCACTATGCAGGTGAATTGAGTCTTATAAGTAGACACAGACACACACACACACACACACACACACACACACACACACACACACACACACACACACACACACACACACACACACACACACACACACACACACACAAGCACTCTTAAGGCTATTCAGCAGTCCCTGGGGTGCCTTTGAGTGGGCCTCCAACATGCAATTTAGTCAGGCAGTTACACCGTGTCCTAACTGAACGTGACGCGACTGCATGTGTGCGTCAAAAAGAGTTCCATCATGCTGAAAAGAGTTCCATACTGAAATAGTTCAATTAAATTAATGAATGAAATTAAGTTAAAGTGCTAGTGAAACACGTATGTGTGTGTGTGCGTGCCTGACTGCCTGTGCGTCTGTCCCTGTGTATGTGTGTGTGTGTTTGTGTGTGTGTGTGTGTGTGTGTGTGTGTGTGTGTGTGTGTGTGTGTGTGTGTGTGTGTGTCTGTCTGTCGTTGTGTGTGTGTCTGTCCTCATGCATCTTTCTGTCTCTCTGTAATGGTATGTGTCGTTGTGTGTCTATGTGCTTGTGTGTCTGTATGGGTGTGTTTTCATGCCTTAACTAATCTGTGTGTTTGTGTTTGTATGTGTGTGTGTGTGTGTGTGTCTGTGTGTGTGTGTGTGTGTGTGTGTGTGTGTGTGTGTGCTCTGTCCCTGTCCATGTAGCTCAGCACCGTTTCTTAGGTCCCAGTATCTCCCAGGTGAGGAGCTTGAAGTTGGACAGCAGCATCTGGAGC
The DNA here is from genome assembly GCA_027497455.2 of Sardinella longiceps. Taxonomy (NCBI): domain Eukaryota; kingdom Metazoa; phylum Chordata; class Actinopteri; order Clupeiformes; family Clupeidae; genus Sardinella; species Sardinella longiceps. The sequence continues at coordinate 12,168,152 of JAODXP020000028.1, read as the reverse complement.
AATGAGCTGGTGGAGGTAAGAGAAAGAGTAACTATACAGTACGTTCACATCGCTTTTGTAGCTCAAAAAAGCAGCTGCTAAATTGTCCGTGTTCGCCCAAATCGCTGTATCGCTCATGACGTCATTCCATTAACAGCACAGCGTTTAGATTTTACAGCTGAAACGTAGCTAATTTGCATTCGACCAACTTTTACAGCTGGTAGCTTTTGTAGCTTTTGTTGCTTTTGTCGCTCTTGCCCATAGAAAGTGAATCTCTTCTGGCGATTTTACAGCTTTAGTAGCTGTTGGTGTGAACAGACAGTAAGAGCGCCCCCCTCAGGGATGGAGGCTCAGCATCTCAATTGTACTTGTATGCTGCCAAAAAATCATTGATATATTAATGTAGATCCATGATACAGTGGTATATTGGGTTAGTGTGTTAGGTATGGCTGGCTATAAATGAGCAAGAGTAATCTCTCTCACTCTTTGTCTTTACTTCCAACTCTCTCTCCTTCTTTCTCTCTCTTTTTCTCTTACTCTGTCTCTCTCCTCACCTTTCTCTCTCTTTATGTCTCCGTCATATTTCTCCCTCCATCCCTCCCTCTCTTTCTCTCTCTCTCCCTCTCTCTCTCCCTCCCTCCATCCCTCTCTCTCTCTCTCTCTTTCTCTCTCTCCCTCCATCCCACTCTCTCTCTCTCTCTCTCTCTCTCTCTCTCTCTCTCTCTCTCTCTCTCTCTCTCTCTCACTCCCTCCCTCCATCCCTCTCTCTCTCTCTCTCTCTCTCTCTCCCTCCATCCCACTCTCTCTCTCTCTCTCTCTCTCTCTCTCTACCTCCCTCCATCCCTCTCTCTCCCCCCCTCCATCTCTCTCTCAGTTGTTCCTGGCGGTGGGTAACCAGCATGCAAATAGTTTCTGGGCGGCTACACTGAGCCCGGAGGAGGAGCTCCACATG
>JAODXP020000028.1:12124377-12129377 GCA_027497455.2 Sardinella longiceps | reverse complement strand
TATCCTACGCTATGCTATGCTATGCTATCCTATGCTATGCTATCCTACGCTATCCTATGCTATGCTATCCTACGCTATCCTATGCTATGCTATCCTACGCTATGCTATGCTATGCTATGCTATGCTATGCTATGCTATCCTATGCTATGCTATGCTATCCTACGCTATGCTATGCTATCCTACGCTATGCTATGCTATGCTATCCTATGCTACGCACCACCATAAGCTGGCCCAAATGCAGTGGTGCTAGTAGCCCAGCAGCGTCTCTATGTCTGAATTTGACCATGTGTGTGTGTACTGTGTAGTTTCTGTGAAGTGGAAGTCTATGGAGGGTGAGAGAGAGCGGATATAATTGTGTGTGTGTGTGTGTGTGTGTGTGTGTGTGTGTGGTGGGGATGGGTGGTGCTGTGGAAGTTTATCGAGTATGTGTGTTAGAGAGAGAGTGGATATAATTGTGTGTGTGTGTGTGTGTGGTGGGGATGGGGTGCTGTGGAAGTTTATCAAGTGTGTGCTGTTAGAGAGAGAGAGATGAGAGTGTGTGTGTGTATAGAGTGTGTGTGTGGTGTGTTGTGTGTGTGTGTGTGTGTGTGTGTGTGTGTGTGTGTGTGTGTGAGCTCCTGCTGCTGATGAAGAAAAGGGGCAGCTTTACGGGAGCGTTTGTGCTCAGCGTTGATTTACGCCTGCCTCGTGCTGTGCGTGTGATACCTGATCCCTTTGTTGAAATTGCTGCTGCTCCCGCGCTCGCTCAACCATTAAATCCCAGCCACACCACCCCGCCGCTACTGCTAACCGCTAACCACCCCAATCTCCCTCCCTCTCTCTCTCTCTCTCTTTCTCTCCCTCTTCTCTGTATCCCTCTATCCTCCTCCTCTCTGTCTCTTTCCCTCCCTCCCTCCGTCTCTGTCTCTCTCTTCCCTCTTCATTTTCTCTCTTCCACTCTCTATCCCCCCCCTCTCTCTCTCTCTCTCTCTCTCTCTCTCTCTCTCTCTCTCTCTCTCTCTCTCTCTCTCTCTCTCTCGCTCTCTCTCTCTCTCTCTGTGAAATGAAAGAGTGCTAAATGAAGGAGTAGAGGAGGTTCCCGAGGCAGCAAGGTGCATCACTGGGCACGTATCTTCCATCTCTCACTCTCTCTCTCTCTCTCTTTCGCCCACACACACACACACACACACACACACACACTGTCTCCCGTACTACTCTTCTCTTCTCTCTCTCTCTCTTTCTATCCCCCTCTTGTGTCTCGTCTCTGTCTCCAAACTCCATGATTAATGAACGACTTCATCAGCCACTCACGCATGAGCTCCAATCCAGAACCACCCCTGGCCTCCGCTAAATGGAACCCCCCTGCACACACACACACACACACACACACACACACACACACACACAGTTTCACCCAAAACCACACACACACACACACACACACACACACACACACACACACACTCTCTCTCACATACACACACACACACGCACACACTCCGTTTCACCTAAAACCTCACACACACACACACACACACTCTCTCTCTCACTACTCTCTCTCTCTCTCTCTCTCTCTCTCTCTCTCTCTCTCACACACACACACACACACACACACACACACACACACACACACACACACACACACACACACACACTCCCCTCCTCTCTCCAAATCAGCTGAGTTAGTCACTAACCCCTGTGGCCTCTTGCGGCTACTTTCCCTGCACTGCTTGCAAAGTCCCTTCATCCTCCCCAAGTCAAACTCATGTCACTGTTAATTTGACGTTATGTTGGCTCTTTCTTTTCCTAACGTGAAACAGCTTGACCTCCAGATTAGCATAACTCAATTCAAAGCGGGCGTGGCTCCGTCACTTTAGCATAATTATCACCTTCCGCAATGAGGGGCTGTTAGATGTTTAAACCGGGCTAAGGCTTTTTTGTCACTTTCAATCACAGCCATTTTACAGCCTTTACTCTACCTTTCTCAGGACGTTTATGATGATGTTGAGGATTTTTATTTATCTTTTATTTTTTATATATGTATATACAGTATATTGCTTTGCCCATCAAAATTGAATAAGATGACACTGTAGATTACTCTTAAGTCACATTTTATCTGTAAATCAGTGTCTCCATGGCCTATAACTGTTTCCATCTTTTTGTGGTGTGTGTGTGTGTGTGTGTGTGTGTGTGTGTGTGTCTGTTTACATGCATTTTAGACTAAAAAAGAGCAAAAATGTGTTCGTGAACACTCAGAATGAGACTACAGGATTGGATGCTGTCTGTCACTGACTTACTTATAGGCATCACTTCCGTGGGCCAATGGCTGAATTTTCGGCAAATCCGTGAACAAGCCACAGATTTTGAGTTAAGGGGTCTGTATTAAGGCCAATTTAGACTAAAGATCCGTGGTGAGATTAAATTTCATAAGGCATAGGCAACTGCAGCCGTTGGAAACTATAGATGTAGGTATCTGCTGTGACATGATTGTAGCGTTTGCCATGAAAATGTACTTGCATATGATCCACACTGGCTGCTAGTTGTTGCTTATGATGACAGTGTTGTTGAATAATGTTTAATAATGTCCTTTAGTCTTTAGTCTGCTTATAGGTTTGGACCAAGAACAAGAAAGGGAAAGACATTGTATTCCATTTCATGGTGCTGCTTTGAGGCCCTCGATCTTGCCCTCGGAAGCATGTTCTGGCATTGGTCACTCTCCGTCACCCTGCGTTAATCTGACATCTGAACGAGGCGAGGAGGGATGAGGCCAGTGTGGCGTGCCAAGGAAATAAGCTGGCCAATGAGACGGAAGAAAAGCAAGAAGCTGCCGCTGCCGTCATACAAAAAAACAACCCGCTTCCAGGCCTGACCCTCCCAGGACCTTTTCCGGGTGAGAGCACAACGCCAGCGCTGTTTGTGTGTGTGTGTGTGTGTGTGTGTGTGTGTATGTGTCTGGCGCAGCACATCATATGCATGGAGAGGAAAGGCGTGAAAAATAGACAGGGAGGAAGAGAGAGAGAGAGAGAGAGAAAGAGAGAGAGAGAGAGAAGAGAGAGAGAGAGAGAGAGAGAGAATTAGACAAAAGAGGAACAGAGTGAAAATGAAAAGAACTAGGGAATACAATAAGAAGATGAGAGAGGGCAGTGAAGGGACAGAGAACAGTGAAAAAAGAGCGGTGGGGGTGTGGGGTGGTGGAGGTTGTTTAGGGGTGAGGTGTGTGTGTGTGTCGGGGGGGGGGGTGAAATCACACAAATTGCAGGGTAGCATCTCCTTGAGAGGCGTGGTGAGTGGTCGGTCGTGATCTCCACTCCGGCAATTAAATGACGAGAGGCGAGCGATTCACTTCAAGTGCTGCATTTAGTCGCAGCCTGATCAGGCAGCGTGTTGTTTGTCTGAGGGCCACCGTTAAATGCCAGGTTATGATGCAGAAGTCCGTTGGGTATGTGTGTTGCGTGTGTGTGTGTGTGTTGCTGTGTGTGTGTGTGTGTGTGTGTGTGTGTGTGTGATGTTCAAGTGAGATGATGAAGACAAAGGGGGGTGAGGGTGGGGGGAGTTTGAGGGGTCTTTGAACTGAAGAAGACGTCCAAATGGCGGAAAGAGAGAGAGAGAGAGAAAAAAAATGTTACACTGGAATCTCAGGGGTTTGTGTTGCAACCCCAAACACATGAAATGTGAATGAGTCCACGAACACAAGAACAGACACATAGACGCCCAAACACACACACACACACCAACACAAAACAGACTCACATAGACACACACACACACACACACACACACACACACACACACGCAGGCGTATACACCTCGCACACGTACGAAGTTCAGCTCTGTTTGTCTCGATCCAAGATGAGATGAGATGCGCCAAGCACAGCGAGCGCTAGCGAGTGCTTGAAAAGAGACTTTGAAGCGCTGCCGAGGAGACAAAAGACTGTCCTCCTCTTCCTCCTCCTCCTCCTCTACCTCTGTCTCCTTTCTCCCCACAAGGAAAAAAGGGAAAGGAACAAGATAAAAAAAAAAAAAAAAAGCTCAGGTAGGTCTAAACAATGACGACGTGTCCTTGAGTCATAAATATGTAATTGCTGAAGGAGCAGCCTGGAGACACGGGCCTGTTTGATTGGCTTTGGGCATAAATCATTCATCGCGCCTTCTTCCATCAATAATTAATATTCTCCCAAAGCTGTAGTCCTCTATGTAAATAGTGTCACACGTACGAAGGTTACGATTGTAAAAGCTGCAATGCCAGCACTTTCTGAACTTTTGATTGTGCGCTCACGGCGCGACTATTTCCCTCTGTCCTCTTTCTTTATTCTCCCCCCCCTCCTCTCTCTCTCTCTCTCTCTCTCTCTCTCTCTTTCTACCTCCTCTCCTCCCTCTCTCCCTCCCTCCATTTCTCCAGGGCTTATGTTTTTTTAAACAGGTCTTTAACGTGTATGCTTGATCAGGTTTGGATTATGAAGGAGTTTGCCAGCCAGCGTTGACTGTGTTGCTCGGAGCGTTCCAATGGCGCTTAATGCTAGCTGTTACCTTTCATTTGCACTGGAGTGTTATTTTTCTTTCCTCTTACCAACCCGACACACACACACACACACACACACACACACACACACACACACACACACACACACACACACACACACACACACACCACCAAACTAGCTCCCTACTGGGTTTGCTGGCTTCTCTCTGTGGATGATGAATCTGGTTAGTTCCCCACAATGGCACCCGGCACAATGGCCTCGGACATCGGTACATGCCAATTTCTTTCACAAAAGCTCTCGGTCAGCAAAAAATTCCTGCCGAATTAATCTTTTCAGGCCCCGGCGAAGACAAGCAGCTCCTCGCTCACCCCGTACATTTGTACAGCAACTCCCCCGTGCTGTGTCGTCGTGTCGTGCCGCGGCCCCGAGCGTGTGTGTGTGTGTGTGTGTGTGTGTGTGTGTACAGAGAGGGTTTCATTTAAATTGGAGCCGGCACGCATAATGGCGTGTTTACAAAGGGAGCGAAGCAGACAGAACTGC
>JAODXP020000028.1:12112276-12124277 GCA_027497455.2 Sardinella longiceps | reverse complement strand
TGGCTCAGGGGTGATCATGACATATAGGAGACACAGACACCGTCGGTCAACGTTAATAAAATATAAATTTATTTACAAAATATTTACATAAGTCAGTAAATGGAAAACAAGAAAGGTAAAACAAAGTGATGTGTGAATCAGTCAGATGTATGTGTAGTGTATAAAGGAAAGCAAAAGAAACACTGCAGTTAGCCTTCAGGCATCAGGCCACAGCAGAGCCAAGAGAGAGAGACTGGAGCCGGCGAGAGAACCCACACTATAACTCCATGGCCATTAGTCCGTGGCCACACCCCCTCACTGGTCACTCTACAGCTCCTCCTATAGGCCAGGAAGACAAGTTATTACCAACAGGCAACCACAGGACACGGTGCTCAACAGCACCCCTCTGATGATGGGGAGAAGAGGCGTGGCGCGTCACGGCACGGCAAAGCCGGAGCGTCACATCACTCCCCCCCACAAGACAGGAGCCCATTTCATGGGTTTCTGGTGTTACATCACAACATAACCAAACAATACACCACAACCCAATAACAAAACACCATAACAGATGTGCAAACACACTCACAGGCCTAAGTGAATACCCATTCATACTATACACAGTCACACTCAATAATTAACAGTCATCAACAGCACGCAGTCCCACTCAAACTTATACCCGTCTCCCCTCTCCTGTACATTCGGCGCCTGAACAGACAGGAGAAAAGAGACAGAACAAGTCAAATGAAAGACAACCAAGTGAATAATGACTACAACCCCTCCGGGGCACGAGAAAGGGCGTCAGCCATCACGTTTTCTCGCCCACGGATGTGCTTGATGACCAGCCTATAAGGCTGTAGGAAGAGTGCCCACCGCATTAATCTCTGATTAGAGTTATGCAAAGACGAGAGAAATGTAAGGGGATTGTGATCAGAGAATACAACCACAGGATGTAAGCCTCCCCCCACATAAACATCAAAATGTTGAAGAGCCCATATCAATGCTAAGGCTTCTTTTTCAATTGTCGAATAGTTCAATTGACTCTTGTTGAACTTGCGTGAAAAATAACACACTGGCTTGTCAACACCAGCAGAGTCCTTTTGCAATAGCACAGCTCCAGCACCAACTTGGCTGGCATCAACCTGCAACAAGAAAGGTTGTTCCAGCCTTGGCGCAGCCAAAACCGGCGCAGAAGTGAGCAACAATTTAGCATTATCAAACGCCTCCTGACACCCACTCGACCATACAAATTTAACAGTGCTCTTTAACAAATTAGTTAGAGGGGCAACAACTGTTGAAAAGTTTGAGCAAAAATTCCTGTAAAAACCGGCCATGCCAAGGAAACGCATCAGTTCCTTCTTTGTGGCGGGAGGAGGGAACCTATCAATGGCCAACACTTTAGCTCTCACAGGCCGTACAACCCCCTGCCCCACCACCTTGCCTAGGTATACAACAGTGGCTTGCGCAAATTCACATTTCGCAAGGTTCACTGTCAGATTAGCCGCCAGCAACCGCTCAAATAGTGCTCGAACACGGGCCAGATGTACACCCCAGGTATCCGCAAAACAGACCACGTCGTCAAGATATACCGCGCAACCCTCCAACCCCGCAACGACTCTGTTCATAAGTCGTTGGAAGGTGGAAGGGGCGTTACGTAATCCGAAACTCATCCTAGTGTAGGAATAAAGTCCAGAAGGTGTTATAAACGCAGAAATTTCTTGGGCCCTAGGAGTCAATGGCACCTGATAATACCCCTTCAATAAATCAAATTTGCTCACAAACCGAGCACTGCCAACCTGATCCACGCAATCTTCAATGCGGGGTAATGGAAACGAGTCAACTTTTGTTACCGCATTCACCTTTCTGTAATCGGTGCAAAACCTGAAAGAAGAATCAGACTTTCTGACAAGGAGACAAGGAGAAGCCCAGCTGGAATATGATGGAACGGCTAAACCATTGTCAAGAAGGTACTGCACACAAGAGTCTAAACTCCGACGTTTGTCAGGGGCAACACGGTAAAACCTTTGGCGAATTGGCTTCGCATCCCCCACATCTACATCGTGCTGAATCAAGTTGGTACAGGTTGGCGTGTCAGAGTACAAGGAAGAAAATTCAAAAATTAAACATTTCAGTTGTTCCCTCTGTTCACCCTCCAGATGACCAAGAAGGCTATCCAAATCAGCTAGCTTTTCACTATTATCAAGACGTGCATGCAACATGGCATCATCAGGCCCGCACACGCCATCCTCAGCTGCCACCTGAGAGATGTCGGGTGCGCCTGGCCCAACAGCAAGCCCCACAGCTCTCACTACTCCCCCCTCCCCCTGCAATGATGAAGAGAAATAAGGCTTTAGTAGGTTAACATGACAAAGCTGTGTTTTACGACGTCTTTCAGGAGTGGACACAACATAATTAGTTTCTGAGACCTGCCGTGTAACAGTATACGGCCCCAAGTACTTTGCCTCAAAAGGAGACCCTGGTATAGGCAGCAATGCAAGAACTTGATCACCTGGGCTAAAAACCCTATCCACTGCCTTGCGATCATAACGCTTTTTCATTTTACTCTGTGCCTTGGTCAGATTTTCACTTGCCATTTTCCATGCTAAAAACAGTTTACGGCGAAAACCTTGCACATAATCAACCAAATTCTCAGGAGGTTCGTCATTGTCCAAATCACTGCCTAACACAGACAGAGGTGTACGCACTTTGTGGCCAAACACGAGGTCATTGGGGCTAAACCCAGTACTCTCCTGCACAACCGCACGTGCAGCCATCAACAACCACGGCAAGCCCTCTTCCCATTCTCGCTTCAGCTCAACACAATAAGCACGCAACAATGACTTCAAGGTGGCATGAAAGCGCTCCAGCGCCCCCTGGCTTTGCGCATGGTAAGCACTGCTGAGATTATGTTTAATGCGCAATTGCTTCAGCGCCCCAGCAAAAGCTGTCGATGTAAAATTCGAACCACGGTCGCTCTGGACAACTTTAGGTATGCCAAAGATGGAAATGAAGTGAGACAATGACTTAACTGTAGATTTTGTATTAATCGACCTCACTGCATATGCCGCAGGATACCGAGTAGCTTGGCACATAATTGTAATCATATACTCCATACCAGATTTGGACTTCGGCAAAGGTCCGACGCAATCCATAATTAGGTGCTCAAACGGAGTACCCACAGACTGAATTGGCTTTAAAGGGACCGGTTTAATTGTCTCGTTGGGCTTACCAGTAACCTGGCACACATGACATGTCTTAATGAACTTCGCAATATCCCGCTTAATGCGAGGCCAGTAGAAATGTTGTAACACATGGTTGTAAGTCTTTTTTATTCCAAAATGACCAGATGCCTCACCATGAGCAGCCTTCAACACTATTTCGCGATACTTGACAGGCATAACCACTTGTATCACCTGACCTGCCACATCAGGGCCTACATGAGGTGACCACCTACGAAGCAGCATTCCATTTTGGACAAAATAACCATGATCCACACACTCATTATCTGCAACCATTGCAAAATACTTCTCTAAAGTGGAATCATGTCTCTGAGCATCAACAATCTCATTGACAGACAATGGCTTTGGAAGATTTGGAATAAACACCTTTGACAATGATGCAGATACATCTGTTGGCTTCCCTGCCTGCGCACGAACCATAGCCCGAGTAACTGCACAGGCAGTGAACACCTCAGGAAAATCCTCTAGACATTTGTCAGACGCTGGTGATGACACTACCTCTGTACTGACCACTGGTGGCGGTGAAGACTGAGAGGGGAAAACACAATCATGACCCAAATTATTTCCCATAATCAGATCAATGCCATCAACAGGCAAAGATGGACGAACAGCAATAACCACCTCACCATTAACAAAACCAGAGTTTATGTCAATTCTATGCAAAGGCACAGGAAAGGAATGCAAACCAATCCCACGAATCAAAACCACATTTTTAGTGTCCGATGCAGAAGAAAACGGGAGTACAGACTGACGAATAAAACTCTCAGAGGATCCGGTATCTCTTAACACCTTGACAGCGATTCTATGAGAGTCACCAACCAAGGAAACGAATGCATCAGTAACAAACGGCGCATAATTAGCCTCAGGAACATTTTTAGGCACAACACACAAGCTTTCGTTTTTATCAGGCACCAAACACTTGACAGGAGACGCACTAACAGCAACCGTCTTCTGAACAGTTTTTACACCATTGATAGGGACAGAAGACACGCACCCCACCTCCTTTGTGCCGACCTTGCCGTCTCTGAACTTTCTACGCGCAAATTCAGGGCATTGACGCTTATAGTGTCCTGACTTATGGCAATAGTGGCACGCATTGTCAAAACCAACGTCTTTATTCTTGTTATCCGAGACATCAGATTTCACAGGATTATTATAAGCAGCATGGCGACTGAACTGCCGATAGTCTTTACGAGGAGAATATCCACCCAGATGTTCCTTATGGGTTAAAAAGTACCCATCCGCAAGAACACTAGCCTCAGACGGTGTTTTAACCTTATGTTCATTCACATAAATTGTCAATTTCTCTGGCAAGATGTTTTTAAACTGCTCCACAATAATTAAATTGCAAAGTGACTCAAAATCAACCACTGATTCAGCAGCAAGCCAGCGATGGAAAAAATTAGACAATTCACGCGCTACTTCTGCATATGTTTGCTTATCAGATTTACGAAAATTCCGAAAACGCTGTCTATAAGCCTCTGGGACAAGCTCATACGCTTTCAGAACTGCGTCTTTCACGGTCTGATAAACTTTACGATCAGCAGCGGACAACGCGACAAATGCGTCCTGAGCACGGCCCAGTAGAGTAGTTTGCAACAACAAAACCTTGTCCTCATCTGTCCACTTCTGATCGCTAGCAACACTTTCAAACAAGGAAAAAAAAACGTCTGGGTCCCTTTCATTGAATTTGGGGAGGAATTTCACCATACTAGCTATACTACTTGATGACTGACTGGAACTGTTGTATTTCCCCTCAGCCATCAAGTCAAAACGAATGCGCTCCAGCTTCATTTTCTCAATCTCATGCGAACGCTCTTTTTCCCGTTCAGCTACTTCAAGTTTTTTGCGTTCCATTTCTAAAGTCATCTGTTCCATTTCTAACTTTTTTTGATCCAATTGCATTTGCAAAAGTTTTTTCTGTTGTTCGAAAGTTAGATCACTAGATGTAACAGCAACAGAGTTTGCCGCAGACGGCGCATCTGTCTTAGAACCAGACTGATCCATTACTGGAGTGCAAAAGAATGGCAACACCTGCTTAGATATCAAATGCTCACGAACGAACTCAAGCAACTTATCCTTTTTTGCAGACTTAGGCAACGTTACTACAATTGCATAATAATCAGCAACATTTAACAACTGCTCTTTAGTTAACGTTACCAACAAGCTCTCCGAAGGAGCGTCCAAAAACTCATTCAAAGCGCTCATAACAAGCACAGTTCAACATGAATATTTACGGCCAATGAGTGAAAACAAATAGGCTACCGTAAACAAACACAATCCAAAACATAATAAAGTGCACGAACAAGCTCTCTCAATTACGCTATACAAAAACCAACTCTCGTAATCAAACATGTATCCGATAGACAGGACTAACGTTACCAAACAAATTAACGTATCGGCTAACGCTACAAGTGCAATGCGGATACCACAGCAGGGCAACACAGTCGCTAGGCATTCCCCCTAAACATTTACCCCCCGACTGAACTAACCTATCTTCTGACGGAGCCCAAGAACCGTGGATCAGTGAACAAAGAAAAATGCACACTCACCAATACCGTCAGATGCCAGCCATCCCGACCGAAGCCGATGCAGCTTTACTCAGCGGCGGTGCCCTACGGTCCAGACTCCGTCACTGGAACCTAATCCCAGCGCCGAGGCACTCTAAATGGGGAGAGCGTTTGCCCGCACAACTAGCCACCCCACTATGAAACCCGAATTACACAATACTAAAAGACTAATCGGACACTTGTATGAGAGTTAAATAATTCCCCAAAAAACTTACCTATTAACGCTAACACTGATCAAGTGCATGTCTCCTAAACAAACAGGCGAGAAAAACACAGGCCCAAAACCACGCCTACTAGGCAAGGCCTACTGAAACCCCATTCACAAAAACCCTCGCCAGTTCCAACCCTAGACCTACAATCCCCAGTCATGCAGTCTAGACAAGCCTATGCAATTAACATAGCAAAACACACAGCCAAAATGACTTAACCCTGCTTAAAGCAGAAAATATTTTACCTATAGATACAACCCAATTGGACGGAGCCCCCAATATGTCACGACCACCCTGGCTCAGGGGTGATCATGACATATAGGAGACACAGACACCGTCGGTCAACGTTAATAAAATATAAATTTATTTACAAAATATTTACATAAGTCAGTAAATGGAAAACAAGAAAGGTAAAACAAAGTGATGTGTGAATCAGTCAGATGTATGTGTAGTGTATAAAGGAAAGCAAAAGAAACACTGCAGTTAGCCTTCAGGCATCAGGCCACAGCAGAGCCAAGAGAGAGAGACTGGAGCCGGCGAGAGAACCCACACTATAACTCCATGGCCATTAGTCCGTGGCCACACCCCCTCACTGGTCACTCTACAGCTCCTCCTATAGGCCAGGAAGACAAGTTATTACCAACAGGCAACCACAGGACACGGTGCTCAACAGCACCCCTCTGATGATGGGGAGAAGAGGCGTGGCGCGTCACGGCACGGCAAAGCCGGAGCGTCACAACATTGTATGCTGGAGCTTTTTTATATTCACGCTGATGCCTACATGAAACACACAAACACACACACACACACACACACACAACCTAACAGAAACACACTACTGACATTGTACGTTCAAACTTGTTTATTTTTCCCTTGGAGATAGGCCCACATTACAGTGCAGAGAGTGAAACACACGTGCGCGCGCACACACACACACACACACACACACACACACACACACTCAGAGGCTCACATATCAGTGCAGAGACCAGAGAGTGAAAGTGCCTAAAGCAGAAAGTGTGAGTGAAGAAGAGGGCTCCAGAAGCCTCCTTGTCCTCTTATATTGGCAGAAGATGAGTCAGAAGACTTTTTGCAGTTGCCTTTTTTTCTTTCATTTTTCTTTCTTTTTATAACTCTTCTTCCACCATTGCATTGCCATTTCACCCCCCCCCCCCCCCCCCCCTAAAAAAAAAAAAAAAAAAAAAAAAGAACTGGCACTGACCACTAGGTTCCATTACTGGACAAGTAAAGGACGGCGAGAGGAACATCGAGATGTGAAATGGAATTTCAGTGGGGTGAAATGAACAATAGGATTTTAGACATGGACAGGGATGAGAGGACAAGAGAGAGAGAGAGAGAGAGAGAGAGAGAGAGAGAGAGAGAGAATAAAAAGAGGATGATGGAAAGGAGGGAAAATTGGGCCTTGAACAAGAGAGTGACAGAGAAACTGATAGCGAGAGAGAGAGAGAGAGAGAGAGATGAGAGACACAGAAGGCTGTGCCAGCAGCGGCATTGGTAAAGTCGACGTCACCATCGATAAAAATCTCCCGGTCTGGAGGTCAACCAGGGCGTCTTTGTTCCGTTGCTGAGCGGGATGAGAGAAGTGCCCCAGACAATAAAAGATAGAAAGAAAGAAAAAAACATTCATGGAATCGGCTTCTTCTACAGCTGGGTCAAAACCTTTCATCTCATTTATTCGTTCGCCGCTTGGAGATGGTTAAATTCCTCTCACTCAAAGACACAAAGACAAATGGCTAAACATTGCTCTTCAAAAATGTCTCAAATTTGCTCAAATTATTTGATAAATATTTTGTTCAACATGTCATTATTACTAACAGAAATGACACACACACAATGATGTGTTTTTTATTTATTTAATTTTTTTAAAACAAAATATAAGCTAACCAGAAGAGAACTCGGAGAGTGCAAACCTCTGCCAAGGCAATGTGGTCACAGACACAATATAAATTCCAGATCATTTTTGGATCACCTATCACCACCAAAATTGAATCAGTTGTTACTCGTCCCAATACACACGTTGTCCAAAAATTAGATTCAAATTTGTGCAGTACTTTCCGATGTAGTACACAGACAGATACAAACACACACAGACAGACAGACAGATGCCGGTGAAAAACATAACCTCCTTTACGGAGTTGGGGCTCTATACATGAGAACGTATTTCTTTACATCATTCTACTTTATCAACAAATCATAATGTGAGATTCAAGAAGTAATGTTTAGTAAACAGAGGTTAATACAAGGGTGAAGTCATTTTATCATTTTGTTTTTATTGTATAGAAAATACACAGCTATAGTTTGTAATGGTGTTATACTATAGTTTTGCTAATTTATACGGTGATTTTGCTAAAGCTCTCAAGTTTTTTTCCCCAATGAAACTGTCGAGGAAAATGAGATATGAAAGAAAGTGCAGTTCTGATTCAGTGAGATCCTGTAACTCTACCCTTCTCACTAATACTTCCGCCGCTAGTAACAAATTCCTACCACGATGTCCTGTTTAATACAGTCTGGCAAGAGAATACGTGTAATTAATATAATTCACCTCATTTAATATCAGGTGTCTGTGGTAATGAATGCTTGTGTTTGAAGGGGTACTTCATTACCAGGAGTGAGTCCACCATTTGCAGGGCTTTGATGTGACTTCAGACAGCAGGGCTGGGCAAGGACAGCTAATGAAGTCTTGCAAACGATCGCCGAGTTTGCCAAATGTCAGCTTGCGCTTTGACCGCAGACCCCTCCAACCCCCTTTGAAGTGATGATCGCGGGCCGGGCCAAAAGAAGAAGAAGAAGAAGGAAGGAAAAAAAAAGCAAAGGAAAGTTCTGCTCCGTGTCAAACAACGAGCAACTTGTAGCGGCAGCCGGTGTGGTAGTTATCGGGGTGGCGTCATGTGAACACACGCACACACACACACACACACACACACACACACACACACACACAGTGTTTTAACCCTCAGCAGCAGGGCAAGTCAACGCTCTTTTGATGCGTCGGTTTAGTCCAGTCATTTCTCTTAGACTTGCTCTTTGCCTTTGACCGTCTGAATTTGATTTCTCTTTGATATCTAAAGACGGCTGTCATTAAAACCTCTATCTTGAATTCTGGAACCACTGGCCATCCACGTCCCATTCCATTTTTTTGTTCCTGCACGTGTGTATGTGTGTATGTGTGTGTGTGTTTGAGTGTGTGCGCGTGCTCACAAGTTTTGTGTGTGACATCGACAGCCTCTTTGTTCTACATGTTGACAGTGCCTTTTGAGCATTAGAGAGAATATCTAAGATACCTAGTTTGAGCGTGTACAGTACACACACACACACACACACACACACACACACACAAGTGTGTCTTTGTCGGCATCCACGGCACGCAGCGAGTCCCATTACCTTCCCTCGGATGATTTCCTGTGCTAATTGTGTCCTACAAAGGGCGGCGGGCGTTCACTCCAAAGGCAGGTGATAACAGGAAAAAGACACAGGTAGGACTCCTGTGTGCGTGAATGCTAATTGCGCTCCCTGCGAGGCGAGCATGTCTTTTTCCTTTAGACGCCACAGATTCTAATTAATTTTTCGGGGGCCTCACACTTTGATGTCTCTAATTGCTTGCAGCTTCCTAGCTTCATTAGTCGGGAGGCTCTCTCTCCGCAGACGTTAAGGCAGGTCCCCCCGGTCGCTGTGTGAGCACACACACTTTTTTATTTTATTTTTTATTTTTTTGTCTCGTCCCCCTCAACCCTGCTCCCCTGTGTGTGTGTGTGCTACCTGTGTATTTTTAGGCAGGGTATTATTAGACACAAGCATTAAGCATTGCTGAGTGTTACCTTTCAAACTTTGAGCCTAAAGTAAGTCATGTTCTTCCCAGTCGTTCTGTCCTCCTCTTCTATCAAATGACTCTCTCTCTCTTTCTCTCTCTCTCGTTGCTGGTTGGTCCTTCTTTTTGTTTGTTTAAGCCTCATTATCAGTCCGCTAGAGTGGGGTTATGATTAAGAGTCACATTGATCAAGAAATAAAAGATCCGCGAGCGTATTCTCAGCACTCTCACCAGGGTTCAACAACCAAAACAGACACATGCTGAACCTTTTTCATATTTCCATTTTATTATGTCCTTGGACCAGCAGAGACCTTCCATTTAGTCCTCCATTTGTAAAAACAAAAAAATGTCATCTGTGGGGGTGATACTGTATTTCAAGGTTCTTTTCTTTTTTCATTTGTCAAAACATTTTGTATGTATTCAAAGATGTCAGTGAAGAGGTCAGTTGATACCTCACAACTGCACTAGACATTCTGACCGCATTAGTTCCCATACCAATACCGGCACAGTTTCAGTATCTCTTCAAGGTCGCGTTAATACAATGGCAGGCATACAGTACAAAGAGAGATGAACAATAATTGAAAATTCACAATCCCAAAGCCAGAAGTCTCACTTGTGGATTCAATAGATAGGTATAGGAAGGATAATATAGACAAATCCGACGAAACTACCGGAAGTAAGCAGGCGCCATTATTGAGCTACCCAGATCACCCATCTGTCCATAGGGATAATGTGATAGTACACCATAAAATACCGTGATTTACGAGATTCACTACTACTTGTATAATGTCAGAGTATTCCATGGTCTTTGCTGTTAGCTGTCATTGTCAGCGCATTGCCAAAAAGGTTTGTTGACAGTCCAACAATTGGCGCCGCCGCAAGATGGCAGCCTACACAAAACGCTCGTCGGATTTGTCTATAGAAATGTACTTTAGCCTGGTCATAACCAGCACCCTGGTCTAAGCTTTGCTTTGTATGAAGGTCTGGGATTGCGGCTATTGAGAAATGATTGCTTGCTGGAGATGTTTAAAAAGTATGGGGTCAGTCCTTGCCCTTGACTTTCTATTGTCTCTATCCTATCTTATTCTCACATTGCGTTCTTAAAGTTTGCTGATTGGCCAGGATGGGGTGCATCCTGAGCAAGAAGTGCCAATGGCTGGAATCCAAGGCAGAGTACTGAAAGTATCAGAATCACAATCAGAATCAGGTTTATTATAGCCATTTCAATAATATTACAACAATACTGTTGATAGGAATATGTTTTGGTGTGCTCACAGATAACGCATAGCAACATACACAGCACAACCACATACAAGACATAATGCCTTGCACAAGGAGTACAGACATTAGTGCAGAGTAGTATAAAGTGAGGTAGTTCATAAAGTGCTTAGTGCATGAGGCATAACCATGACCATAGGAGATGAGAATCAAGTGGAAGTGCATAGGAGGGCAATAGCCAGGCTAACTTAGCCTGACTTTGGCCATCCCCTTGGTCTACGCTTTAGCTTCGCACAAGGGTCTGGCATTTCACCATTGACAAACGATTGCAAGCTGGAGGTGTGAACAGTAGAAGTTTGAAACTATTAAGCCGGCCGCACACCGGTTCCGACAGCATTGCGGAGCACTTTCGAATCCGACAATTTTGCCTAGCACCTAGCACAGTAGCCAGCGAAATTAACATTGGATGTCAATGGGCGGCTCCGACAAAATAGACTTGAATCGTAATTGAATCGTAATTCACAACAGACAGCGGAAGACATCGGCGCTGGTGTGCGGGGTTGCATTGAAAACAATGGAATGGAATGTTGAAGGCGGAGTGCTCCGCACTGTGTCGGAAGCGGTGTGCGGAGCCCTTTACATCTGATTTCACGCAATCGCTAACGTTTTGCACCAGCTTGGTTGTGAAGTAGATAAGCTACAGTAACGCTACAACAACAGAAACCCGACTTTATCTCTCACAACTCCCGATCCTGCTTGCTTTTTTAGCGCTAGCTAGAATTGATCTCTGCAAGAGATCCAATGGCCGGAATGCCAGACGTAAGTCGCGGAGGTAAATTATTATTGAGCAGAGCTGCGCAGGAAGGCAAAGCCAGGCTAAGGCTAACTGTACATGTACTTGGTTGTATGGGGCCCTGGAAATGAAGAGGCGAGGCGTCAGACATGAAGGAGTGTTGCTCCTCC
>JAODXP020000028.1:12099776-12102276 GCA_027497455.2 Sardinella longiceps | reverse complement strand
ACGGTGGATTTTAACCTGTAACAAGATAAATAGTAATATAACAATGAAAAATAACTGATAGTATTGCAGCTTTGTGTGTGTTATCACCCACTTATGCCCATTATAAGCCCCTCCATAGACTTACATTATAGCTGAATAGGGTAAAAATTTTAACAAACAGATATCCTTTCGAAACTTGCTCAGTTGAATATTTACATCGAGACAATACTTTTTTGTATTGGAAGTTTTCTGAAAGAATTTGTATGTCCATGTAGGTGAGACTTAAAGTTTTAAGGTGAGGTTTACTTTTTCGTGGAATTGCCCATATATATATATATATATATATATATATATATATTTTAAACAATTTTTGAAACCTTTTGTTAACAAGTCAAGATGTAACCCTTGCCTTAGCCTGCTGCTGCCCCTGCAGGACAGATGGCACTGGTGAACAGCTGTCTGTCCCCATCCAGATCTATTCAACATTTACCACCCAATAATCTCAAGCTGAAGTGAAGGGCAGGTGTCGTTGTGTAGATGGAAATGTACACAATTGTGTCTGTGTGTGTGTGTGTGTGTGTGTGTGTGTGTGTGTGTGTGTGTGTGTGTCATGGTGATGTCTGATGTCTGTATGCTACTTACGGTGCTTACATGTATGTGCCATATGTGAGTGGTATGCAGTAGTGTCTGATGTCTGACGTCCGTATGCTGATAGTGTGTGTGTGTGTGTGTGTGTGTGTGTGTGTGTGTGTGTGTGTATGTGTGTGTGTGTGTATGTGTGTGTATCCATATATGGCCCATATGTGAGTGGTATGCAGTAGTGTCTCAGTGTCATCTGTGGTGATGTCTGACGTCCGTATGCTGATAGTGTGTGTATGTGTGTGTGTGTGTGTGTGTATGTGTGTGTGTGTGTATGTGTGTGTATCCATATATGGCCCATATGTGAGTGGTATGCAGTAGTGTCTCAGTGTCATCTGTGGTGATGTCTGACGTCCGTATGCTGATAGTGTGTGTATGTGTGTGTGTGTGTGTGTGTGTGTGTGTGTGTGTGTGTGTGTGTGTGTGTGTATGTGTGTGTGTGTGTGTGTGTGTGTGTGTGTGTGTGTGTGTGTGTGTGTGTGTATGTGTGTGTGTGTGTGTGTATGTGTGTGTATCCATATATGGCCCATATGTGGGTGGTATGCAGTAATGCCTCAGTGTCATCTGCGGTGACGTCTGATGATGTCTGTATGCTACTTACGGTATGGTACTCTAGTGACTGTGTGTGTGTGTGTGTGTGTGTGTGTGTATGTGTGTGTGTGTGTGTGTGTGTGTGTGTGTGTGTGTGTGTGTGTGTGTGTATCCATACGGTATGGTACTCTAGTGACTGTGAGGCCCCTGAGCCATGTTCAAACTGCACAATAAATGGACCATAAACAACAGCTTGATGTAGGGCCAGATGAAGTCATACGAGACAGGTTGAGTTGGCTAGATATAAAGGGCATCCCCATGACACCTATAGGGAACCGAAGTCATGCTAACTTCCGATTAGCATACGGGACCTATCGAAAAAAAAAGTGAATGGACAAATAAACGTGACTTTTTGGTCCACTTTGATTTATAACTTGAGTCACACATGTTGCATGTGAATTTAAATGATAACCATTCATGCCAATCAAGACTATGTTTGTTGTTTTATGTAACGTAACTTTTGAAGTTCGTCTACAATCAATTTATTTTTTACGTTTGTGAAGCTCAAAATGTAAGTTTAAACATTATATGTGAAAACCACAACGCATACCAAAGCGAACCAGAAGTTATAGGTATCTGTTCGTTCATTTTCATATAGGCAATAGGACCCTATGCTAACACGGAAGAGGGCGTGACTTTGGCTCCCTATGCCAGAGAGGGTAGAAGCAGAGCACGAGGTCCAAATGTTTGTTAATTTCCGCATTCTATTTTCACAAAGGGGAGGAGGGAAAACCCCCTTCATGCAGACCAAAGTAGAGCTGTCATATGCTAATATAAAAGATAGTTAAAAATTTCATTGTGACGTAACACACTTACGCAGACCAGAATTACTCACATTTGCTCCCATTGAAACATATTATGTTGATTTATCTTGGTCAATATTCCATAATCATTGGTTATACTATAGAAGTCTTATCCTTAGTCTCAAACTACTATTAAAAATGACTATGTACTACTAAAACCAGGTTACTTTTATTGTTGATTTCACTTTCTGCATTCATTCATTCAAAAATAAATAAATGCAAATATATGAGTACGAAGTACTAGCCTATAGGTACGAAGTTTTGTCCTTAGTCTCAAACTGCTAAAACCATGTTACTTTTATTGTTTATTTCACTTTCTGCATTCATTCAGTGCACCAATAAATACATGCAAAATAAGTTCCAACCCTGGTTTTTGGCATAAAGTGTTGGCAGCAAGTGCTGTCATTCTGCTGCCAAGTTTAGTCAGAAAGGGTTTTTGTGCACATCAGTTTGTACCCCCACCTGTTTCTATGTTAATTCACTTTACA
>JAODXP020000028.1:12077276-12087276 GCA_027497455.2 Sardinella longiceps | reverse complement strand
AATGATTTTCTTTTCTTTACTTGTATTTTATTTTTCTGTAGTTGTTTAGTCTTCTTCTGTCTACCCAGACGGTCTCCCAGACACCCAGCCTGTGGATCTGCCATCATACTCATCGCTCTCTCCAGCACATTTTAAGATCATGTCATTTCACACACACACACACACACACACACACACACACACACACACACACACACACACACACACACACACACACACACAAACACACAAAGCATTGCATTGTCAATTTAACTTGAAGATGACATGTGCTTTCTTCTTCAAGATGTCTTTCATGTTATGTTTCAGTGGCATTTTGAAAATAAGGTGAAAAGAAACAAACACTCTCTCACACACACACACACACACACACAGTGGAAATGAAGGACAGACAAATTTGATGACTAGTGGCATTTTGAAAGTTGGTAAATTAAAAAGGGAAAAAAAGGTTATAATTATGAAAAAAATGCAGAAAAACGGAAGTTGAGGGACACTTGCAAATTAGCAAGTGTGAGGCGAAACAGGCTTTTGTCACAAATCAGCTGCATGATTGGTTGTGAGATTCTTCTCACTAGCGGGTGTCACTGACTTTCTTCGAGTTTCCCTTCCTGACAGCCATAGATTTAATTATCATCGTTGAGGTTGCTGTGTCTCCATTCGACATGGCGTCCAATTTCTGCTTTAAAAACAGACATTGTCTTTGAGAGACTGTTTTTTTTTTCTTTTTTTTGTACGTTGTTACTTCTTCTTCTTCCCATCAGATAATTATTTATTTTTCTGGCACGTCAGGGTTGACGCGTTTATGTTGCAAATTGAACATCTCTTTGCCTTTTCAGATTTGGAGACGCGTGTCATCGCACTGGAGCCGTTAAAGCTAGATGAATGAAGTTTCGCATCTCTCTCTCTCTCTCTCTCTTTCTTTTCCCTTCTTTCTCCTTCTTCTCTCCTGCGCGCATACACATACACACGTACACACACACACACACACACACACACACACACACACACACACACACACACACACACACACACACAGGCGCATCAAGTTCCATACATAATGGTCTATGAACTCTCCAAGTTCCCACTGAAGTTGTGCAGATACCCTCTGGCTGAACGAAGGCTGTATGAAACTCAAACACAACATGCACTCCCACAATGTCAGTGTTTAGTGTGTGTGTGTGTGTGTGTGTGGTGTGTGTGTGTATGAAACACAAAGACAACATGCTCTCACACAATGTCAGTGTGTGTGTGTGTGTGTGTGTGTGTGTGTGCGTGTGTGTGTGTGCGTGTGTATGAAACACAAAGACAACATGCTCTCACACAATGTCAGTGTTTAGTGTGTGTGTGTGTGTGTGTGTGTGTGTGTGTGTGTGTGTATGAAACACAAACACAACATGCTCTCACACAATGTCAGTGTTTAGTGTGTGTTTGTGTGTGTGTGTGTGTGTGTGTGTGTGTATGAAACACAAAGACAACATGCTCTCACACAATGTCAGTGTGTGTGTGTGTGTGTGTGTGTGTGTGTGTGTGTGTGTGTGTATGAAACACAAAGACAACATGCTCTCACACAATGCCAGTGTTCAGGGCACAAGGAGAGTTGACTTTAATCTCCACGGCTGTTGTCTCAGCACTGCTGTCTTTTTTTATTTATTTATTATTATTTTTTTTTTTTACTCCCAGTAAGATGTTGTTGGTTTTTTTTCCCCTCTGTGGCTCAACCTTTGACACATTTGGAGAGTCACTGGGGAGTCAGAACGTCTGATCTGAGAAGAGTCTTTATTAACTTTGCAGTTAAGAGAATCTCCCTACCCAAGACAAGAAGAAGAACAACAACAGCAACAAACTGAATGCACATTCCTCAAAAGACACACTCAGCTAAACACACATGCACACACACACACACACACACACACACACACACACACACACACACACACAAGGAAATGACTGAACAGAGCAAACATACACACTCAGAAGCCTGTGTGGTAATGCTTGTGTTTGCACCTTTTCATGTAGGTGTGTGTGTTTGTGTGTGTGTGTGTGTGTGTGTGTGAGTGTGTGTGTGTGAAAGAGAGAGAGAGAGAGAGAGAGAGAGAGAGTGTGAGTGTGTGTGTGTGTGTGTGTGTGTGTGTGTGTGTGTGTGTCTGTGTGTTTTCTTTCTTATTCACTTTTTTTGACCAAACAGTTGCTAAATGAGTGAAACAAACACAGAGTGCCTCTAGCGGCAGTTATTTTGATGTTAGCTAAATGCTATTTTGATGTTAACCAAACAACTCATCAACCAAGCAACACATTTCTTCAACTTTCCCTGAACTGCAAGCAAGCAGAAAGAAATGGGTTGCAGAGGAGAAAAAAAATAACCAAAAAAACCTCCAAGGACTCCAATAAAGCCTTGGCTCCATTGAGGATAATTCAGAACTAAAATGGAAGCGCTAATTGCTAAGATCCTGGACAAGGCAGCACTCCATAGCAACAGGCACACAGTTATCCATGGCAACAAGCCAACAGTTCATACTCCTCACGACTCTCAGTGGAAAGTGAAGGGCTACAACACCTTGTTCATAAACATTCACACTTTCATAAATGCCGACTTTATGAGCTTACAGTAACATGAAAATAGGCTATCTGAGAGTACAGCAGACAACATTCATCTTTCAAATTTGATAACAAAGTTGTTTTTGTGGGTTCATTTTGTGTTTGTGTGTGTGTGTGTGTGTGTGTGTGTGTGTGTGTGTGTGTGTGTGTGTGAGAGAGAGAGAGAGAGAGAGAGAGAGAGAGAGAGAGAGAGAGAGAGAGAGGAGGTTCAAGAACAACTGATTTATATTGGTTGTTGGTTGTATTAGTTTGTTAAACTAAGAACTCATTACAGTAAGGTGATTGGGAAGAGTTAATGGTTTGAAGTCTGGCATTTATTTAAAAAGCCATGAGGGTTGTACAGTATAGGCTAATAGGCTTCACTTTAAAACTCAGATCAGTTTAGCGTCTTGCCTTCCTTAAGTGGTCATTTTCAAGGGATGATGATTTCTCTCATTCTCTCCTTAAATTAGAAATCTGGAATGAATCAATCAAGGGTTCAAGGGAGTTTATTTGTAACATGCTTTTGCTTATATTATAAAAAAAATACACCAGGCACATGCTGTGTTCATTAGCCTTCGCTTCATACAAGGGTCTCTACAAGTCTCACAAGTCTTTTTTTGATGTGCAACTCTGTTGTTTGGCTTTGGTGCGCATTCAAATAGGTCCAAATCATGTAATGAGTTTGCTCCGTCTCTCAGGTCCTTCTGAGCACGCTCCGTACCCGTGGGTCCTTCTCAGTCTGCCTGCAGTCTAGAAGAAGAACAACAACAAGGGGAAGGGAAAATGTAACATAAAAGATGCCCAATGTCAGATTTCACACAACAGTAAGTTGCTCTCAGGGCTGCATCATGAATCATGAATAATCTCTCTCTCTCTCTCTCTCTCTCTCTCTCTCTCTCTCTCTCTCTCTCTCTCCATCTTTCTCTCTCTCCCTCTCTCTCTCTCTCTCTCTCTCTCTCTCTCTCTCTCCATCTCTCTCATGCATAAACCCTCTTTGCCTGGCGTCTCCCTGATCTCTCCCTCCAAGAAGTTCAAATTAGATTTACTTTAGTATGGTGCTGTGATGGGGGAACTTTAGTTTAGCTTTGCTGATGCGTGCATCACTTTTATGCCCTTAGTTGTAGCATCCAGCTGAGCCCAGGCAAACCAATGCCAGCCCAGCACGCTCCTAATCAATCAGTGTTTTAGTGGCAAAATAAGAGATTGGTCACCATATGATGTTTTTTTTGTCACTAGCTTGTGTGTGTGTGTGTGTGTGTGTGTGTGGGTGTGGGCTGTGGGGTGTTGGGGGGAGGGGGAGGGGGGGGAGTGGCTCAATGGTGTTTTTTGCCCCCAACGGCGCCTTCCAGGCAGCACAGCCTAAAAGGCACTATCCTTACCCTATTCCTAACCCTAACCCCCTCAACCCTCATCCTAACCCTAAACTGAGTGGAGTAGTGCCTTGAAGGCAGCGCTGCCTGGAAGGCACCGTTGAGGGCAAAAAATACCAAAGACCGAAAAAGTGCCTGTCATTTGAAAAAAGATGTAGGCTAGTTATAGATGAAGCTCATGCAAGCGGATTAAATGAATGTGGTGTGGTATTACAACATCTGAATTCAGTCACTATGAAAAAAAAAAAAAAAAAACTTGACATAATACAAAGTCTATTTAAAACATTTAAACAATCACACAGACTCTGTCATTTAGAGAGAGAGAGATAAAAAAAAAACACTGTGTAGTTCCTTTAATACTTTTGAAACATTTACATGTTCTTAGCTCAACAATCTCCTGCCTGGCTGAGAATGTAAAGGGAGGAAGAAGACTACATTTTTCTCTGGCATGCTTTGTTGCCCTAATTCCCCAGAGCTTTCCGAAGCGTACTTACCGCGGGAAAATAATGCGACTTGACAATCCTTTAGCCCCACAGTTCAATTGTAAAATAAGTGTAATGTGCGTGCTGGCGTAGCCGCGATGCTAATCGTCTGTGACAGATAACCTGCTGCAGACCTTCCCCTCTAATGCCCACGGAACTAGGCAAGCAAAAGCGCAGACGGCACTTTTTTTATTTATTTATTTTATTTTTATTTATTTTATTTTTTTTTTTTGGGGGGGGGGGGGGCATTGGGGTGTAGGGTGAAAAGGTGAGGAGGGGAACATCAGAGCGAGAGAAAGAAGAAGAAGAAGAAGAGGAAGAAGAAGAAGAGAGATGTGTGTGAAAGAGGAGGATATGTAACTGCTGCAATATAAGAGATTTTTATTTGGGGGGGAGGGGGTGTAGGGTGAAGAGGTGAGAGAATAAGAAGAGAGAGAGAAAGAGAGAAGTGTGAGAAAGAGGAGGAATATAAAATATTTTTTTTGTTGGGTGGGTGTCTCATGGGGGGGTGGTGGGGGGGGGGGTGGTGTACTAAAAACCACTTACTCTAAAATGCTACTTTAAGTACCACCAATGTAGCTATTTCTCCTTCTTAGAGCACTGAGGTTGGAATTGCAGCTTAGATGAGATGAGGACAAAAAAAAAGAGAGAAAAGAAAAGAGCAATGAAAAGGTAGGATTGGGAGGGGGAGGGAAGAGAGCGAAAGAAGGAGAGAGCAAGAGAAAAGAGAGAGAGAGAGAGAGAGAGAGAGAGCACTTATATCATCATTAGACCACAATTTACAAAATGTCGCTAATGGTAGGAGCGCTGTGCTGATGGCGTGCGCTAGTTGCATATGCTGCACTTTTCCCTACCTCCACCTCCTCCCTCGCTTTCAGGAAGAGGGATGGAGGGAGAGAGAGAGAGAGAGAGAGAGAGAGAGAGAGAGAGAGAGAGAGAGAGAGAGAGAGAGAGAGAGAAGCAGGCCAGAGCTTCACGTGACGATGCCAAGGTGCTTTTTTACCCCACTGGAATGCTGTCACTACAAAGTGAAGGGAAAGTAGGCCATTAAAGAGAGTGAGAGAGAGGAAGAGAGAGAGAGAGAGAGAGAGAGAGAGAGAGAGAGAGAGAGAGAGAGAGGGAGATAATGGGGGGATGCTTATGCAGAGAAAGAGTGATCATAAAAAGGGGAACAGCGTGGACATTATCCTCCAACTACTTAAATCATTCAGGTCTGCTGAAGACTGGTACAAATGGGTGTTTTGGTCACAATGCAGACTGCACTCTGTTACACATTACTATGCCTATGCTGTTTTTGTTCTTTTTTTCCCCAGAATAGTTTATCTTTAGCTTATAGTTTATCACCATGAACACCACTTCTTAAAGGAAGTATAGCCTTTCTTTTATTGAAGAGAAGATAAACAACAATAATAAAACCACACTAAACAATGTTTATGGAAAACAATAATTTGAAATACTGCAGTACGTATTTTATGTCATCAGCAAAAAATGTATTTAAAATGTATTTAACGCCTATACATTTTTACTTGATGATTAAAAAGTGGTGTGAGATGATTAAAAAGTGTTACAGAAAAATGAAGCTGTATTCTCACGCACCTAAAAAAAGACATACAGTGTGAATAAATCCATATCCCTGTTGTGTAGGTTCACAAAGTGGCATTGAAAAAAAAAAAAAAAGAAAGAAAATTTTATATCATATAGACCAAATCTTACCTCACTCACGTCAGATGTAGCGCTACGCGCGTTCATCTGATATTCAGCGATAGACGAATTATTTCAGGAGCCAGAAATCCTTGAATCTAACTGGGCAAACGGCTTGTCCATCAATTTAATTGATGTACACTGCAGCCAACCACATCGAAACCAACCGAAGACGCACGTTACGTTTGTTGGATTGGTTGGATTCAAAACAGTTGCTTCTTCGCTACGTCACACCCTCTACAGCAGCCAGCGGCCCTGATTGGTCCGGTTAGAGAATAATGGCTTGAAATCTCTCTGATGGGCTTCAACATCAGATCGTTGCGCGGAAGTGCCTTACGAAAGTTACGTAGCGCATGATCTGACGTGAGTGAGGTAAGACCAAATCAGGAATATGCAGCTAACACTAACTGGTTCACTCATTCAGTTTCGCTTTCCTATGCCCCATTCGGATAACATTAGCATAGCTTTCCCATGTCAAGTCAAGTCAAATTTGTTTGTGTAGCACATTTAAAAAACAACAGCAGTTGACCCAAAGTGCTTTACAGTAGCAGCAAGAAAGTGTGACATCAAAGGTTAAGGCAGAGCATTACAATCAAAAGAGTAAACTTCAAAAAAAAGAGAGAAAAAAATATATATCAATAGAAATAATTAAATGACAAAAATAGGTAGAGTAAAAAACAACCAGAACAGGACCAAGGAATAAAAGTTATTAAATCAGGCAAAGTTCAAAGCAATAGAAAAAAGGTGTGTCTTGTTTTCCCATGCCCCATTCAGTTAACATTAGCTTCTGGTTTGCTATTCAGCCTTTTAATGATTAAATGTCCTATTCCTTCTTCTACTGACAGCACCAGCTGATCATATTAATTTTCTTCACACTAGACCCCTCCTTTGAAATGCCTGTTTTTTTTTTTTTTTTTGGTCTAAAGGTGCCTACAGACCAAAGATCCGCAACGAGACGGGCTGCGACGTTCTAAAAGCCTTGACGTTCTAAAATTCCGAAACTACGATTTTATATGTTAAATCTTTTGTGATGGCTTGCAACTGCCTGCAATTATGTTTCATCAAAGATCATGAATCCTCTGTGGTTTCATCTTGTTGCGGATTTTCAGTTTGAATTGGCCTTAAAAGAAGCCAAATGGCACTTTGTGACCTCACAAAAAACGACCATTGATTGGATCACTCTGGATTTCTACATCAAAGAATTCTAAAAGTGGCTACAGACCAAAGATCCACAACGAGGTGGGCTACGACGTTCTGAAAACCTGTGACGTTCTATGTCTGTATTGTCCTGTCACTTCTCTATAAGCCACAGTCTGCTTGATTGATGTTGGAAGCTTTTACAATGGAGATAGATAGCCACTGACATTCACATGGGTTTAAAAGGAGTGCAAGTGTTAATTTTTTTTAAAACATAGTATGAGGAGAAAAATCAATATGAATTTGTCACAAAATATATTTCAAACTAGACTAGGTTTGGGAAATTTTATCACACAAACAGTACAACCCTGATCAGTGGATGGATTCTCAGACAAGAACGTTAAGCGCTGAGATAGGTGGAGAGAGAGAGAGAGAGAGAGAGAGAGAGAGAGAGAGAGAGAGAGAGAGAGAGAGAGAGAGAGAGAGATTCTCAATTCTAATAGATGCAATACACATGCACCTACACACATACGCACCTACATACACACAGACACACCTACACACACACACACACACACACACACACACACACACACACACACACACACACACACACACACACTCAACTACACACACAGACACACAGCTCCGCACACACACACACACACACACACACACACACACACACAGAAACATTTGGCTTCCACGCTGACTCTGACCTTTCCAGCTCTTCTCATCTTTCACCTGCTCCCCATGTCACACTCTTTCTCCATCTCTTTCTCTCTCTCTCTCTCTCTCTCTCCGTCGCGTCGGCCTCTTCATCTCTTTCTCCCAGCGGCTTGTCAGTCAGCTCCCTGTGTGAAAGCAGGTTCAAACGTGTGTGTGTGAACATATCATGATCCACGCGTGAAGTTTCAATCCGTGCTCTTGTGAACTTCAAACCTCCAGACAAAGACAAAAAGAGAGAGAGAGAGAGAGCGAGCGAGAGAGGGATAGAGAGAGAGGGATAGAGAGAAGGAGAGAGAGATGGAAAATGGTCATGTCAGAAGTTAGGAGCGATGGTTCAAAAGCATGCTCTGCGGCAGGCAAGGGCCTAGAACTGCAGGCCCAGGGTCGTTTGTGGAGATGCACAGAAAGAGAGAGAGAGAGAGAGAGAGAGAGAGAGAGAAGACAAGAGAGAGAGAGAGAGAGAGAGAGAGAGAGAGAGAGAGAGAGAGAGAGAGAGAGAGCACTTTGACCCAGGCCTCGTGCCGGACTTCAAACGTCAACGTGGCGGAGCGATTGAAGTCAAACGATCATTTTCACATCAAACGCTTCTTTCTCTTCGCCTAGAATCCTGCCGTATACCTCACTGTGTCTCCCTGACACTCTCGGCATTGTGTTTGCTAGTGTAGGAGGGAAAAGAAAGAAAAGAAAAAGAGAGAGAACAGCTTGATCCTTCTGTGTCTTTTGTATTGCATACTTTGTATGTATGGGTGTGTGTCTTTATGTGTTGTGATGGTGTGTTTTTGCATGTGCCGCTCTGTGTGTGCGTGGGTGAGTTGCATGTGAGTATATGTGAGTGTGTGTGTGTGTGTGTGTGTGAGTGAGAAAAAGTGTGTATGTCATTATGTGTGTGTGAGCATATGTATGTGAGTGGGTGGGTTGCATGTGTGTTATTGTGTGTGAGTATATGTGTGTGTCATTATGTGTGTGTGAGTGTGAGTATGTGTGTGCATGTGTGAGTGTGCGTGTGTGGCTTGCATGTGCGTGTGTATGTGTGTGTGTTATTATGTGTGTGTGTGTACGGTGGGGGAGATTCTCAGCCTGTCCTGTGTTTGTGGAGTCTTCCGAGCGGAGCGCCATGGAGACAACTGGGGGATGATGAGGCGAGAGGTCTGATCACGGGAGATGAAAGAGGATCCCCAAATCTCTCCTCTTCTCTCTCTTTCTCTCTCTCTCTCCCTGATCTCTTCTTGTGTGTTGTGCTGTGCCGTGAGGTGCGGTGCGGCAGAGAATGGAGCTCCTTACTCTCCCTCTCCTCTCCTCTCCTCTCCTCTCCTCTCCTCTCCTCTCTTCACTGTTCACTTTGTAGTGGAGAAGGCCTTTGTAGCTCGACTCCATGTTTTCAAGTGTTCTTACGGGCCTCAAAGCCAGGATGCAAGAGAAGAGAAGACCTTTCTTTCTCTCTCTCTCTCTCTCTCTCTCTCTCTCTCTCTCTCTCTCTCTCTCTCTCTCTCTCTCTCCCTCTCTCTGTGTGTGTGTGTGTGTGATTGTGTGTGTCCGTGTCTGTCTGTCTGTGTGAATGGGAGGTTTAGTCATGTGGAGGCCTCATTCTTCTTCATTCTCTCTGTATGGCTGTATATCTTTACATTTCTGGGAAAGAGGATGAAAGGAAGCTGAAGAAAATGAGACAGAGAGAGAAAGAGAGAGAGAGAGAGAGACAGAGAGAGAGAGAGAGAGAGAGAGAGACCATGTAGGTGAGGTCTAAGGTGTGGGTAGATTGTTGTGAACAGTGGAAAAGACAGAAGAGGGGGATGGAGAGAGAGAGAGAGAGAGAGAGAGAGAGAGAGAGAGAGAGAGAGAGAGAGAGCATATAGGTGAGGTCTATGGTGTGGGTAGATTGTTGTGGCCAGTGGAAAAGACAGAAGAGGGGAGAGAGAGAGAGAGAGAAAGAGAGAGAGAGAGAGAGAGAGAGAGAGAGAGAGAGAGAGAGACCATATAGGTGAGGTCTATGGTGTGGGCAGATTGTTGTGG
>JAODXP020000028.1:12069776-12072276 GCA_027497455.2 Sardinella longiceps | reverse complement strand
CGACTTTTAGCTCACCAGCTCAAGAGTAGAGCAGCCTCTCAACAAATTAGACAAATCAAAACTTCCTCAGGGGAACTTACAGTAGTCCCATCGGTAATTAATGACACCTTTAAAGATTACTACTCTAAACTATACACTTCTGAGGCTTCTAATACAGAAGCTTACAGGGAGAAATTTCTTGATGATTTGGATTTCCCATCCATTGCTCCTGACAAAGCAAACAATATGGATCAGCCTCTGACAATTGATGAAATTATAGGTGCAATTAAATTAATGCAAAGCAGCAAATCCCCCGGCCCTGATGGGTATCCTATAGAGTTTTATAAAAAGTTCATTGATAAATTAAGTCCTCTACTGCTTAATATGTTTAATGATTCTTTGGATCAGGGAACCTTACCTCAAACCCTGACAGAGGCCTCTATAACTTTATTATTAAAACCGAACAAAGACAGTACAGAATGTGGTTCGTTCAGACCGATCTCACTTTTGAACAGTGACTATAAGATTTTGGCTAAAATACTTGCCACAAGATTGGAACCTGTTCTGCCAGACATTACATCGTCTGACCAGACAAGATTTATGAAAAATCGACATTCTTTCTCAAATATTCGTAGACTTCTAAATGTTCTTCTATCTGCAGCCCCTGTTGAGACATCAGAAGTGGTGGTCTCATTAGATGCTGAAAAAGCATTTGACAGGGTGGAGTGGGAGTACTTATTTGATGTACTTAGCAGATTCTGTATGGGCTCCAAGTACATATCTTGGATAAAGTTATTATATAATTCACCCAAAGCTTCAGTAATTACAAATGGATTGAGATCTCAACTCTTCACACTCTCCAGGTCAACCCGTCAGGGGTGCCCTCTGAGTCCCCTATTATTTGCAATAGCGATTGAGCCGCTATCTATAGCACTTAAATCATGCAACTATAATCAGGGGATTACTAGAGGTGGCTCCAAACATATACTTTCACTGTACGCTGATGATTTATTATTGTTTGTTTCTGACCCATTACCCACTATCCCCCGCATTATTGAACTATTAGATAGATTTGGGACCTTTTCAGGTTATAAGCTGAATTACACTAAAAGTGAATGCTTTGTAGTAAATAACCCAGCCACTCAAATTACTGATGGAGACTTTCCTTTCAAAATGTCTGGAACTAGCTTTAGATACTTAGGAGTAAATATCTGCAGTCATTTGTTAACCCTCTACAAGACCAATTTTCCACCATTAATGGAGCAGATTAAACTAGATTTAGAAAGGTGGAAGGGTTTGCATTTAACAGTTGCGGGTAGGATCAATTGCATAAAAATGAATGTACTTCCACGTTTTTTGTACCTTTTTCAGTGTCTACCAGTCTTTCTACCAAAATCATATTTTAGCACAGTTGACAAACTGATCTCTGCCTTTATATGGGGAAATGGGATCCCCAGGATCAGACGTGGGTTTTTACAAAGAGATAGATTGGTTGGGGGCTAGCGCTCCCAAATTTAAGAAATTATTATTGGGCAACCAACATACAAAAAATTATTCTCTGGGTTCAGGAACCAACACTAGATTGGTGTGATATTGAGGCCAGATCATGTCTCTCAACGTCACTTTTGGCTTTACTCACATCTAAGTTACCCATTCAGCCAACACAATATACAAACAACCCTATTGTGATTACCACTTTAAAGATTTGGTCACAATTTAGACTTACCTTTGGGCTCAAAGGAACATCTAATCATAGCCCCATTTGTAACAACCACCATTTCCCTCCGCCCAGTGTGGATGCTGCCTTTACAACTTGGCAAAGGTCAGGCCTAATAAATTTAAGAGACCTCTACACTGATGGATCTTTTGATAGTTTCACCAAACTCAGTGAACGATACAACTTACCACAGTCACATCTTTTCGTTATTTCCAGATTCGCAACTTTGTTAGGATGACTAGCTCAGTTTTCCCTAATACCCCACCTGATACAGTAATTGACTCAATTTTGGATACTCCTTCTGGTCAGAAAGGCCTCATCTCCAAGATATACGGGTCAATATCTCAACTCACTGAGACTTCACTTAGTCGGATAAGGGGAGACTGGGAGGAGGAGCTAGGCTGCCTTATTGCTGATGATGACTGGGAGGAGGCACTCACCAAAGTGAATGGAAGTAGTTCTTGTGCAAGGCTGAGTTTAATACAGTTTAAAGTGGTTCATCGCATATATTTTACCAATTCTAAACTCTCCAAAATATACCCCAATGTGTCAGACACCTGCAACAGGTGTGGCTTATCTCCAGCAAATATGACACACATGTTGGGGGGAGAAAATAGAAAATAGGTCTTATCAAGCAAATTGTTCTTATGTGAACCTGTGAAATCAATAAAAATATTTGTCAAAAAAAAAAAAAGTGTCTTGTCTAACTTTGCTCTCTGCTACCTACAGTACGCACGATTTTCACGTCTCCTCCTCCACCCCTCCAGCTACCGCCACCAGTTGGTCCCTGTCTCATCTAAGGGG
>JAODXP020000028.1:12049776-12064776 GCA_027497455.2 Sardinella longiceps | reverse complement strand
ATAACGGCACCCTCTCCAACTGTCAAGATTTCCTAATTAAACACATCAGTCAGCGGGTATCCAGAGGAGGTTAAGCTTCTCTCCGATGGCACTTTAATGGCGCACACACACACACACACACACAGAGTCCGGCCCCAAGCCCCCGTGTGGAGGGGGTTTGAAGTTTGAAGTGAAATTGTTTGGGTATTAGCCACCTGCATAATCGTCACACCGCAGTGACTTGTTAATTTGCGCCTGTGAGCGCTAGCACCTTGATGTGCTTTAGAGAGCCACATTGATCTGGTTTTAAAAAGCCACATTGAGGAACATCTGAGGAAGATGTAGGGTGCTTCAAAATGGCAAGTGTTGCTACTGAGGGGGAGGTGGACACCCAACATAAAGTAAGGTGACTAACACCCAACATATAGCCTTGTCATAAGCCCCCTCCCCAGCCTACACTTGGCTTCGTAAGAGGGCCTGGTACTCCAGCTAGTTAGGAATTATTATGCCAGAGGCTTTTAAAATAAAAAAAGATTGCATCAGTTCTTGACGAATATCATGTCCTATTCTGACTCTGCATTCCCAAGGTTCACTGATTGGTCAGGATGGGATGCATTTTGAGGCTCAATTATGTTTTTTGCCCCCAACGGCACCTTCCAGGTAACACAGCCAAAAAGGCACTACCCTTATCCTATTCCTAACCCTAACCCCTTCAACCCTCATCTTAACACTAAACTGAGTGGAGTTGTGCCTTGAAGGCAGTGCTGCCTGGAAGGCACCGTTTAGGGCAAAAAATACCAAAGACCCATCCTGAGCAAACAAGGCCAATGGTCAAAATCCCTGACAGAGTATTGAAGGGAGATAAGAATCAAGTGGAATTGCGTTGGAAGGCGATGGCCAGGCTAAACATAGCATGAAATGGACACAGAACAACTTCCCAATCATTAGCATCATGGTTTCTATTACACCTTGTCAGATTTGCTTGTTTTTCTTTTTTGTTTTTTATTTCTATTCCACCTACTTGAGGGCTAAAATTACCAACAGTGTTTGACCCTTCTGTTTTGACAGCCCTGCTGTCTGGGTCTGTGTCGCCAGATGGTGACACCATGCCCACTCTTTTCTCTGTTCCGTCTAGAACAAGACTATGAAGCCGTGATTATGGCAGCAGACTCTGACACTGAATGACAACACTGGGTTCACTTGGTAGCCATTAATGATTGCAAGGCCTTGCATGAAACTGTAAGAAAGCATGGCATGACCGCCCCCACACACGTGCTGTACGATGTTCATGGACACTCATTTTGTCTGTTATGGGATGACATGGGATTCTGGTAACGCTTTAATTTACAGCCTGTGAAGTACTGGGTAAGTAGGAAGTACATATGGATCAATAAAGAATTTACTGAGTACTTACAGCGTAAATTTGCTGGAATAACATTAACACTTGATTTTAAAGCCCGTCAAGTAGGTAAGTAGTTAGTAAGAACAACATAACAAAATAGAACTTTATTTGTAATATTGCCATAATTATTACCTCCACGAAGGAGTATGTATGTATGTAAAGTATGCATGTTCTGTATGTATGTATGTATATATTATATTATATTATATTATATTATATTATATTACATTATATTATATTATATTATATTATATTATATTATATTATATTATACATATATCAACATCTGTCCCAGATCCCAGCTAGCAGGAAGGACAATAGATGACACACAGCCATTATGAAGTCTCTGATAGTCTGAGTGTGTCATTCTTCAATTATAGTGAAATGGCATTGGCTGGCTGATACACCTGGAGACATAATCCGTGCAGGCATTAAGTGCATGTTGCCACGCGTATTCCGTTTAAAATATGACCAGGTAGGCGGTATTGATCACGCATGCCCATCTTGAGAAGGTGATTCTCCTGGTCTCAACATGCAAAGCTCATGTCATCGGAGGGGTCAAAGAGGCATTAAACATGTGCTTTAAATGCATGGAATTTTGGAGGAGGTGGGAAAGGTGTGTGTGTGTGTGTCTGTGTGTGCATGTATGTACTACCTGTAATCTGCAAATGAATGCATCCAACCATGCAAGGAGCAGACAGGCCATGTCCTACTCTGCGGACATGTTGGATAAAGCAGGTCACATTAATTCGTTGCCCACATTAATTTGTCACAGGAACAATTTTTTAAATCTTTTTTTTTTTCTTCTTCTTTTTCATGCCCATATCAGTTTGATTAACTCCTTTCATGCATCCGTTAGTAGGACATCAAATAAGCACCTTGCCCTAGAACTGACACTGTGAGACAGCTTCATTTTACTGTGAGCCAGGGAGTTTGTTGTTCTGTTAATGGAATAGAGATTACGCCGCTGATTCGCTAGTACCAAGGTGCAATGTGGTTAATGCGCTTTGATGTTGAAGATGATATGGTCAAGACTGAGAAATGGCGCAGTCGTGAAATTAGCCTCAGTAAATCCATACAGATCCTAGTGGAGAAAGAAAGAAAAAAAAAATCATGAAACAAGTGTGTAGTCACAGCTTGCACTACTTCTCAAAATGTATTATCTTTGTTGGTCAAAATAATATTTAAATCCTTTAAGGAAAAATACAGCATAAAAAGCATGGGAAAATGACTGTACTTTGAAAGAAGCGTTTCTTTGCACCATACAGTAGCAACTAAGGCAGGAGTCACCACTTCTCTGTGGCCAAATGCTAAAAATTGAAGCAAATGAAAATTGAAGAGCTCCAGTTTAGATTAAACCCTGGCCTTTTAGATCAAACACAGCATCTCATATAGAATATTCCACGTATATGATAATGTATAGTGCACAATGATATGATTGACAAACATGTCAAGTGATTAATCCAAAAAATGTAACTCAGATTAAAAAAAAAATAACTCAAATTAATCCTGATGGATATGGTTCCATTTTCACGGCAAGTATTATGTTCAATTTCAGATAGAAAATGGTTGGGCTATGAAGTCAAACTAGACTGGCGTAGCTCCTGAATGTCCAACAACAGCAGAGGGTTGATGTTTGGGGAATCCGTGGGGGTATGGGATAGGTGTGAATTGCCCCATTTGAGAAGAACAAAGCCAGTTATTTAGCATCAGGGTCTTTCCAGGGCAAAATAAGGATCCAACATACCCTAGCATCTAAATTCTTACTGGAGGAAATGAGTTGCTAACAAAAGTGATTAAGGGACACCAGGCAACGTTTTACTGTTAATTTACCAGCCTCGAAGTCACTTCGATGATTAAATGGTTCATTACGGGGTGACCGATGGCTCTCTCGTCAGACTCAAGCATTGTTTCGCGGTAATCCCGCTTGCAGTTTGGCAGAGTGTCGGGTCCACGAAATAGAAACTGAAAGTAGGTATAACCGAAATCGCATTTATTACCGGCTGTCAGACAATGTAACACACAAAATAATCATCTCTGGTTTGTACTCTTTGATTTGCAAATAAATTAACATCGATTGCTGAGAATGTGTAAGGCAGTTGTATTTTTCAAATATTACGGCGACTGTAGGTGGAGCTCCGGAGATAGAAAACGTAGTCCTGCCTGGTGTCCTTTAATTACGATTAATCATTGCAAACTTTTGTGATTAATCAGATTATTTTTTTTAATCGTTTGACAGCACTAATTATTATTACTTCGTATTTGGAAGTTATGGTTAATTACACAAAGTAAGTAAACGAGTGCTGGAACAGGATGAGAACAGTATTGAATTGAATGCTAAAATCAAATGATATTTTTTTGGTAAAAAAATTGTATTTCATCATGCAAAAGAATTTCCAGAATCTCTTGCTAATCATAAATCATTTATTTGCAACTAAAGTTAGCCAAGACTCTTGCCACAGACTAGGCCTGCCAATTCTGCATCACTCGAGAATATAAAATGATGAAATGCTCCATATTCAGTATTTTTAAACCATACTGCCACTCTCGCTTTGTCAGTAACAAAGTGCAACATATTCTCCACAACATGAATCTACTAAACCACTTTCTTTCCATACCTAATGACCAATCAGCTATGTTGTGTGTAGCCAGTGATTAAATCTGCAATTATACAGTATGAGTTGCTAGTTGCATACAGTATATTGTCAATCATCATGATGAAGTTGATCAGCTATTCCGCCTGAATCCTTCCACACTATAATCATCCAATGATTCATCTTCAGTTGACTCTTCAACCAAAAATAGTACAGCATATACTATACTATATGTTTACTGACAACTGGGAATGTATACTGAAAAATGTGAACTAGAACTTACATTACTTGAAACCAAAACAATCAAGTTTTGAGAAAGCAAACTCACAAATGAAAAGACAACAGCCTAAAATAAATAAATAAATAAATAAATAAATAAATAAAATCACAATATTAACACAGACACAAAATAGATGAATGTTCTTCCCCAGTGGGGCTCACAGCCACCACATCTGCATTAATAAATGCAATGGAACATTAAACTTCTTCTTCTTCTTCTCTCTTCTTCTTTTTTCCCCATTGAGGGCAGTGGCATGGAGGCTGATATTATTTCCAATCAGCGCTTTATGAGGAAGCTTAAGAGCCGGGGCTGCAAGCGAGAGTAAAGGAGTAGCGACGAGACGCCCTGAGAGAGAGAGAGAGAGAGAGAGAGAGAGAGAGAGAGAGAGAGAGAGAGAGAGAGAGAGAGAGAGAGAGAGAGAGACGCGCTGCCATTCCCCTTCACTTCCTCAGCCCTTAATTGACACACTGCTTATCTAATTGTAACTTATGCAGGGGCTCACATTGAGCCATTGTTCCTGCTAAAATATGACTTCCCATCCCGTCCCCTCCCCTCCCCTGCCGTCCCCTCCCCTCCCCTCCCCTGCCGTCCCCTCCCCTCCTCCGTTGATGCGCTGCTGTACATTTGCATTTGCACTTAATCACCCGGCCTCTCCCAGCCCCCGTTCCCCTGCGTTCTTATCGGCCGCTACACATTGGAACCACTCCCTAACGTTTGAACAATAGTTTGGAGAGACTGGGGGGACAAGGGAGTGAATCCTCTTTTCTTTTATTTACTTTTTTTTTGGTATTTTCATTTTTTGTCTGACTCTTGTGTTTTGGGTGAGATGCCTCTGTTTTGACTCCTGGTTGTGTCATATAGTATGTTTGTCCTTATAGCCAACGGCCGTGAAATGACGTGAAATGTTAGTGTGTGAGTGTGTTCTTGATTCTGTGTGAGTGTGTGTGTGTGTGTGTGTGTGTGTGTGTGTGTGTGTGTGTGTGTGCGTCGGTGGGAGTGAGTGAGTGTGTGTGTGTGTGTGTGTGTGTGAGAGAGAGAGACAGAGAGAGAGATAGAGAGAGAGAGAGAGAGAGAGTGAGTGAGTGTGTGTGTGTGTGGAGAGAGAGAGAGAGAGAGAGAGAGAGAGAGAGAGAGAGAGAGAGTCTCCTCGGCTCAGGTGTTCTCTCCTGTGGGTTCACCATCATAAGTCATCATTCTGGTCATTCATCAGATAGACACTTGTGAGCACACACACACACACACACACACACACACACACACACACACACACACACACACACACACACACACACATACACACACGCACAAACCCCTACCCTTTGGGTCTTTGAGTACACAAAGTCAATGACTTTGAAAGACAAAAAAATGGCAATCTGCTCAATCAGTGTCTTACATACAAATGTGTTCTTGCGAGAACAAAGTATAGGAACAGTAGCCTCCACTTATGCTCCGTCCCCACACTACCCTTCAGTGTGCTCTTGAGCCTAAAAACCCTCGTTCTTCCTCCACATCCTCTCTCTCTCATGTTCCCCAAAAGCCCTCCCTAAAGTCTCTGCCTTCAGTTAACCAGTGGCTTGGATCCAAAATGGCTCCCTATACTCACAAAAGAGATTCGATCCAACATGGCCGCCGCCGCCAATGTCTCCAGTGGCGCCCAGTTCCTGTGTAGTTGATTGTGGTTCTTATTCTCCCTATCCATCGCCTGGTTGGGGGAGAAACAGCCAAGTACATGTGCCCGCACAATCATGCCCACTCCTGGCATGTGGCAAGGCGGTCTGGGGGTTGGACGCTGCTTGCACAATTGTGTCGCTGTAGGCTTTTTTTTTTTTTTCGTTTTCCTCAGGCAACGAGGCTGGCGTAAGCCTTGGAGAGTCGAGTCGCTCACGAGTGTTAGCCATGCTGTCAGGGCCATGTGGCAACTGCTGCATTCACCAAGTGGGGGTAAGGGAGGCGTTAAATGGACTGCACGCACACACACACACACACACACACACACACACACTAACCAAACGTGG
Source organism: Sardinella longiceps (assembly GCA_027497455.2). Classification (NCBI taxonomy): domain Eukaryota; kingdom Metazoa; phylum Chordata; class Actinopteri; order Clupeiformes; family Clupeidae; genus Sardinella; species Sardinella longiceps. Next base: position 12,058,506 of record JAODXP020000028.1, on the reverse strand, counting down.
AGCGGGTTTATTTGTGTATAGTTCATCATTTTTATTTGTTTGTTGTTTCAAACTTTTATTTTAGGACTTTTATTTCACGGCACGCTACAGTAGGTCTTGCAGTGGGTTATGTTGTTGTGTAGCACAGCACAGCACTAGGCAGGCAGGAGGAGTATTATGGGTTATTTCTTCTGCAGGGGCCATTGGTATGAGTGGCGGCGGAACCCACCCATTTAAATAGAGTTTTAGCTGAAAGCCAGTGCACAGATGGGTGGTGAAAATTAATTTCTGCAAATTACATTTCATATGTAGATTGCAGCTGGTCTAGTGTTTTGAGAGGAAACTACGCCTGTGTGACCATGAATGTGTATTGCTGCGTGTGTATGTGTGTGTGTGTGTGTGTGTGTGTGTCATGCACACAAGTATATGGGGTGTATAGGGATAAGTCTGTGGGTGATTTCATGCATGTAAGTCTACCCGTGCTACAGAAGGTAGGAACTATGCGGTTATGGAAATTCATAAGCTCATATATCTAGCAATTACCGACACACACACACACACACACACACACACACACACACACACACACACTCAGTGTGATCCAGCGGCTCCACTCCCCTTGTCACTCTTAGCCCTCCTCCTCCTCCACGTGTATCCTGCTCAGCTTAGCCTGTAAGCTGCGTGTGGATGGGCCATGCAGCAGCAGTGGGCCCAGTGGCCTCCTTTGGAAAGGGTCCAGCCTGAATTACACACACACAAGCCACAGCCTCACCACCACCCCCACCACCACCACCTCCACCACCACCAGCAGTGGCAGTGGCTCACACAGCCTCTCTTCTCTTTCTCTCCTCTCCTCTCCTCTTCTGTCCATCCACTCCTCCTTCTACTCCCCAAAACACTCCAATTTTCTGCCTCTTATGACACAGATGCAAGCTATACTTTTGGCTAGCGGAGACTGCAATCTTCTAGTGCACTGCAACGCCAAGGAGACAGGCTGACAGACATGGCAGAGAGAGAGAGAGAGAGAGAGAGAGAGAGAGAGAGAGAGAGAGAGAGAGAATGCATGAAGATCGAGAGCAGAGAGAGAGAGAGAGAGAGAATGCATGAAGATCGAGAGCAGAGAGAGAGAGAATGCATGGAGATCGAGAGCAGAGAGAGAGAGAGAGAGAGAATGCATGAAGAAACGAGAGCAGAGAGAGAGAGAGTAGAGGCTATTAAGGAATGCATGAGGAGATGTGAATCGAGGAAGTGACATAATATGATGAGAAGCGTCTGACTATTTTGTAAAAAAATAAAAAGAGATAAGTCCCTAATATCATGCTTTCATTTCTTTTCTTTTCTTTCTTTCTCTCTCTCTCTGAATGTGTGTTTGTGAAGTGGTGCTAACTGCTAGCCTCGAACTCTAGCGGTAGCAAAATAAATTTACTCAGCGAATACGTCTAGCCATTAGCCATAGGTTATACTCAGACATCGGTGGTGTCTGAGCTGTTTAAATCCAAACACAATGCTCTAGGTTGTATTCAAACATTGTGGTGTTTAGCCTATCATAACGTTCTATCTGGAAAGGGAGTCATTGGGCAAGCTTAGCATTGTTTGAATCGACTTGTTAGTTGTGTCTTTGTTAGTGGTTTTAGCAGTCTTACCCAAGGGTCTATCACTCATGGCCAGACTGCACGTCTATGTGATAGTCTGGCTTGTCAGGCTACTGTTATGTGCACTGAAACTTGTTTAATGTAGGGGTGTGGGGTTGGGCCTGAGGGTATTATAGCCTAGAATTGAAGATGCCCCTAGTGGCAGTAAATGTAACTCCCATGCAACTCTCTCTGCTTGTGAACTGGAATGAAACCAAAGTGCGGAATTCATCTTTGCTCTGATTGGTGGTTCTGTAGTGCCGTCATGTTGTTTTGCAGAGGGATTTGAACCCATTTTTGGTGGCCACACACAGGCTCCAACAGCATTGCTGAGAAATTTCAAATTCCAGTATTTTCATTCACCTCCATACATTTGAGGTGACAGAGTTTGGCGCTGTTGCACTGTGCAAATTCAAACTGCATGTAAAGACATCAAGCACAGCATATTAAGCTACCATTTATTTCACAATACCTGTAACATACTGGGTCGAAGCAGAGAGTATCTGCACCACCAAGAAGCAAATAGATTTCTGGTTTCAGACGCTTTGCGTCTGTTTTATTACTACTGTATTTAATTTTGTTGAATTAAACCACAAAAATCTATCACACATTCTCAGATGTAATGTAATCACCAAGCACGCTCACACCAACACCTTGTGGAGCTGAATACTCAACCGCCTGTCTCCTATGAGGGTAGAGGGCTGTTCTACCACCCCTCTACCCCCCCCCCCCCCTCCCCCCCCACCCCCACCCCACAATATTTACTTTCAATGCCTCCACCACCCCTCGCTGCAGCTGCTGTTGTTGTGGTGGTTAGTCTGTAGGGGGCTTGGCGAGGGCCGCCTGCAGTGGCCAGAGTGTCTCTACGTTCCTCTGCTTTTGTTTTTCCCCTCTTGCAGATGAGACGCATTAGCATTCAAACCTGGCTACTAATTAGCTAATTAATTCAAGCTGCCTGCCTTGTCTTTGCTTGTAAGTGTAAGCTATTGCTTGTGAAAAAGGAGGGTTGGATTGTGAGCACACTTTGGGCCTTTTTTTCTTCTTCTTTTTCTTTTCCCCCCCTGTTATCTAATGCTAGCGGTAATCAGCCAGGCTAGGGGAAAGGGGCATAATATTGTTTTGCGTGGCGGGGAAGAAAGAGAGCGTTTGGCTAGTAGTGTGACTAATTAATTCGGACCCCAAACATCTAATAAGGAATGGTGAGAGAAATGGAAAGTGACTGGCTAATGGACTAGCGGGCTAGCACTATTAAACGCCTCCGTACCATTAAGAGCCTAAAGGAGCCTCAACACTCCTTCCTTGCCATTCCATTCCACTCCACCATGAAAGGAAATCCTTACCATTCCTTCAAGTCCAATTTGTCCAGCGGCTCGACCACTCTTTCTAGAACACGGAAGAGAAAGCACAAATGAGCTGTAATATTGAATATAGATACATAATGTTTATCTTAGGCTATATGAGGTTGGAAGGCATTTTTTTTAAAAAAAAACATTTCAGCGAATAATTATGACAATACCAGTATATTTATTAGAGATTTGTGGAAAATGTTGCTAGTACTGTATAGAATGTACAAAAATGTTCATATCACTGTAAATATCAGAGAAACTATTAGTCTTTCAGTATGTGGTTTTACCAGCCAAAAGCCAAATTCTGCCTGCACTTGGCTCTAATGAGCATAACCACATGCAAACATAGAACAAACATATTAAATAGCGCTGATATTAATTCAGACGAGCCATCAAAACGCTCTCTATCTCTGAGGTTCAGAACTAGAACATTCCACTTTGTCTTTTATTAGAGAACTGGGTAACTCTTTACTTTTTTTATAGAACCTGTTATGAATGTGTTATGCACTCACCCGTCAAGTAAAGTGTTACCGAGAACTGACTCCTCACGCTGCTTTGGCTGTTAGTAAACAAGTCTTCTTTCTTGCTTTTGATTTTTTTTATCATTTAATGTGTGATGTATTTTCAGCCATGACTGAGAAACAGCCTGAGTAAGCCTGTGTTTGCCTGATGACGGCTGGCTAGTGTTTGTTTCCCCATCAAGAAGCCTGTGAAATTACAAGACGATTATTAGACGATTGGAGACAGCATTTGAACAGCACTTTGGTTTACCAGCCTCTACTCCTTTTCATCTCTTTCATTTCCTCCTCCGTGTACCTTTTTCTAGCGTCTCTTTTCCCCTCCTTTCCGGAGAAATCTCTGGGGATGTTGTTGTGGCTCATTTTGTTCCTGGGCCTTCTAACTCGGGGAGAGAGGTGGTTGTCATGGTTATTGCGGTTGTTATCCTCACAGTGCTAATAGCCTCGCTTCCAGCCAATGATGAAATGCTTTTACCAGTACTTCCTGAGTTCTGTGTCACCCCTTGTTCTCTGAGACACACACACACACACACACACACACACACACACACACACACACACACACACACACACACACACACACACACACACACACACACACACACACACAGAGGAAGCAGACCGTCCATATTGACTCTTTCTGGACAATTATTTTGCCTGAGGGACCTGCGGGCGTTCGAAGACAACAACAAATTATGGCTGAAGAGTTTGCTTGTGACTGTGAGGGCTGTGTATCGATTGTCTGGTGTGTGTGTGTGTGTGTGTGTGTGTGTGTGTGTGTGTGTGTGGTGGCTATTTCTATATATACGTACAGTATGTGTGTGTGTGTGGTCAGTGTCTCTCTCTCTCTCTCTCTCTCTCTCTCTCTCTGTTTGTGTCTCAGAGCAGGAAAGTGAGCAATTTGATTCCAAAATGTAAAGCCACAATGCATCAGAGTCAAAAGTATCACTGTGGTGCCTTTTTTTAAATTATTTTTTTAAATGACACAAGAGCTTTCTTAGCACACGTCAGTGTTTTGACATAAAGCCACCTCCAACTCTATGGGCTTATTTCACATCTGAACATTCCGAGATTCTAAAGCATCCCAATTTGTGGGCTTCTAATGGACATTATTTGAAAGAAAGTGAATTCAGACATGTTTTAAATGTTATTATCCATCCAAAAAGGTTTAAATTCAATGCCTTTCAATGATAGAATGTTCAGTTTACTATAATGGAATGCTTTAGAATCATGGAATGTTCAGGTGTGAAATAAGTCCATAGTCTACTCTACTCTTCTCTGCATCTAGTATGTAGCACCCATACAAACCCAACACTCCGTACCATACAAGCACAGCCTGGCCCACACCCCCACAGGTGAGGTATGAGTCAGGTAAAGGTGGCTACAGACCAAAGATCTGTGACGAGACGGGCTGCGATGTTCTAAAAACCTGCAGCGTTCTAAATGTATAATCTGTCACACACATAGAAAAAATCTCTTACGCGCACACACACACACACACATACACTAATGCAAGACTTTCTCACACACATGCACTCACAAAAACTCACACACACATACACACACACACAGATGCAAATCTTTCTCACACACATGCACGCACAAAAACTCACACACACATACGCACACACACACACACACACACACTGCTGTGATCCTTAACTGCAGTTATTCCCCCCTCCTCTTCTCCCTCTCACTCACACACACAGACACACACACACCCCACTGTTCCCCAAATGTTCCTCTGACCCCTCCATGTCATCTCGCTGTCAGAGATGTCTCCTCTCCTCCGTCTCTCCTTCGTTCCGACCTCTCTCCTTCCTCTCCTCCGTTGTTCCTTTCTTCCTCCGCTCCCCAGCGACATCTCTCTCAAATAAACGCCCTGGCCAACCGCCCTGCCCCTTTCTGTCGACCACCTTCCGGCGCTTTCCGGAGAAACCCATCAACTCTGTTTGAACTACCGGACCTATGCCCACGCACCCCCCTCCCGTTCCTCCCACCCCCCGCCACCACACACACACCCCCACACACACCCCCACACTCTGCAGCCCATGCAGCCGACCTGCGGGACTTGCAGGGTCGCGACCCCAAACAGTTGGCCAGGCCAGATTTTTGATGGTGCTCTGAGTCTCACTTCCATTCGCTTCACCCCTCTGACCTTCCACCCTGACAATTCTGGTGGTGTTTGTGTGTGTGTGTGTGTGAGTGTTGTTTTTTATACATTATGTGTATTGTAGCTGGGAAGATGTTGCATGTGTGTGTGTTTGTGTGTGTGTGTGTGTGTGTGTGTGTGTGTGTGTGTGTGTGTGTGTGTGTGTGTGTGTGTGTGTGTGTGTGTGACTGGCTGAGTGATGGTTGTATTTTATACATTATGTGTATTGTACAGAAGATGAGTAGATTGTTGCATGTCTATGTGTGTGTGAGTTTTTGTGCGTGCATGTGTGTGAGAAAGATTTGCATCTTTGTGTATGTGTGTGTGTGTGTGTGTGTGTGTGTGTTCACAATATGTCTTCATTTATAGTAAGCATGTGAGTCCATAACTCAACGTTAAAGGAATAACGCTGTTGAAAACATAACCTCCTTGGCATTCTTGACATTGAGAAACAGTGTCTGACGCTGTGGATTTGTGAAATAAAATTGGCAGAGTAAATAATTAACATTAATAATAAACATTAGCACACTACAGCCAGTCTTGCCGCAAATCGTTGGTCTGTAGCGTAGCGGCCTTTCCATGTAACGGTTGCTTGTGTAGCGTCCACCTTGGGCCAGCCCTGGTTGCACACTATGTGTGCAGAATGGGATCACACTCAGGAGACACTGGCCTCCACTACAAATGCACTTTTAATCGATTGGAGCAACATGTCAGAGAAGACACACACACATGCACACACATACCTGCACACTTATGTACACACACACACACACACGCACACACACACACACACACACACACACACACACACACACACACACACACACACACACACACACACACACACACGTCTACATACATATGCATGCACGCATGCACACAAGGCTATCTGTGGACAAAAATCAGAGCGAAGACACAGACGTGGATGAGAAGACCTTAAAGAGACACATGCACACACACACACACACACACACACACACACACACACACATCTACATACATATGAATGCACGCATGCACACAAGGCTATCTGTGGACAAAAATCGAGTGAGACGGGATGAGAAGACCTAAAGACACACACACACACACACACACACACACACACACACACATGCGCGCGCACACACACACACACTCTCTCTCTCTCTCTCTCTCTCTCTCTCTCTCTCTCTCTCTCCCTCTCAAGTGGAGGCCGTAAAGAGAAGCCCTTGAGACTGGTAGGAGAGGAGAGCAGCATAGAGAACGACAAGAAAGCAAAGGAGGAGAGATAAAAAGAGGTTTTCCAACCTGGAGAAAAGAAAAAAAAAACATTAAAATTCGGAATGCATCATCACCACCATTTGCAATTTTTATAGTTTTAGGAAAGAGATTTGGTTAGATTTATCAAAACAAATATAATTGTATCTGTTTGTGTGTGTATATCAGTGTGTATCTGTGTGTGTGTGTGTGTGTGTGTGTGTGTGTGTGTGTGTGTGTGTGTGTGTGTGTGTGTGTATAGCAGTGTTGTAGTCGAGTCACGGAACCTTGAGTGTGTGTGGTTGGGGCGTAGCATTGGATTGGGGGCGTTAGGAATTGGTGGATTAATTAGATAATCCAGTCATCGTGCTTCCAGCTCTTGTAGTAATTTATAATCTAATACCCTTTCCAGAGTGTGTGCGTGTGTGTGTGTGTGTGTGTGTGTCTCTGTTTCGCTTACAGAATTCTTTTAATTAATATGACTTACTACAATTTATATCCATTTTTATTGTTTACAGCCTTCCATGAATGAATGTGCAATAAATCAAAGGATTATGAACAATAGTAATTATTCTGAAATTGCTTCCATAAAATTGACGAAGCAGGGAAGTGTAAACAGTAGGCTCCAAAATACTTAGGCTATGTGCACAAATAAGACAGACAAGGAGTGGGAAAAAAAAGAAAGAAAGAGAAATAATAAATTAAAAAAAAAAACTTCTATGACATTGGCAACACTGAATCAGGACAAAATCTACAACAAAAACAACGATGACCCTATTTGACCCCTGCATGACGAAACACCTCGAAAGAAAAATCATCATAATTAGTCTAAACTAGGTGCAAATGGTGCTGAGCAACGTTCGAAGACAACAAACATGGCCGTAGTCAGTTTCTCTGCAAGCCTTTGAACTCAACATGGCCTTTAAAAAAAAAAAAAAAAGGGAAAAGGTGTGAGGGAAAAATCCAATATCCAGTGTCTGAATTATTATTCTGCCCAGCCTCTTTTTTCCGTCCCTTATTAATTAATATTAGTGAACAGCCTGCGCTGATGAGAAGCTGCTAATGAGGATGGCAAAGTAATGATATCTCATTATTTCCCTGCGTTCCTCCTGGATGCTGCTGCCGCGGCTGCTGCTAGAGGAATCTGCCAGCAGTGCAGTCTAAGCACCATGCCTACCAGGGATTTCAGCACACACACACACACACACACACACACACACACACACACACACACACACACACACATATACTCACACATGCTCACCACATACATTCACTCACACTCACACAGATACACATATCCACAACGTATGCAGAGACTTACACACACACACACACTTACACGCACACACACACACACACTTACACGCACACACATGCTCACAACATACACTCACTCACACTCACAGATAGACATGCCCACAACATACGCACACACACACACACACACTCATGCTCACAACATACACTCACTCACACTCACACAGATAGACATGCCCACAACATACGCAGACACACACACACACACACACACACACACACACACACACACACACTCTTTTCCCACCAAAGGTGTGTGCACACAGAAATACTAATGCAGACAGCAGCAGAACTTCAAAAATGAACACAGCACATAGTCACCATTATTACAACACTGTTAACTGTATTACACTTAGATACTGATAGATACTGGAGGTACAGGGTTCATTAGTTCTGTGTTATTTCAGGTTCAGCGATTCAGTGATTTGCAATTAAAGAGAGGTTGACATCTTTACAAAACAACACGTATTGACTCGCATATTAACGATAAAACATATGGGACAGACATTGACTTATGATTTGGGTAACCACAAACACGTACACACAAC
>JAODXP020000028.1:12032456-12037456 GCA_027497455.2 Sardinella longiceps | reverse complement strand
AGGGATGAGAGGACAAGAGAAAGAGAGAGAGAGAGAGAGAGAGAGAGAGAGAGAGAGAGAGAGAGAATAAAAAGAGGATGATGGAAAGGAGGGAAAATTGGGCCTTGAACAAGAGAGTGACAGAGAAACTGATAGCGAGAGAGAGAGAGAGAGGGAGAGAGAGAGAGACACAGAAGGCTGTGCCAGCAGCGGCATTGGTAAAGTCGACGTCACCATCGATAAAAATCTCCCGGTCTGGAGGTCAACCAGGGGCGTCTTTGTTCCGTTGCTGAGCGGGATGAGAGAAGTGCCCCAGACAATAAAAGATAGAAAGAAAGAAAAAAACATTCATGGAATCGGCTTCTTCTACAGCTGGGTCAAAACCTTTCATCTCATTTATTCGTTCGCCGCTTGGAGATGGTTAAATTCCTCTCACTCAAAGACACAAAGACAAATGGCTAAACATTGCTCTTCAAAAATGTCTCAAATTTGCTCAAATTATTTGATAAATATTTTGTTCAACATGTCATTATTACTAACAGAAATGACACACACACAATGATGTGTTTTTTATTTATTTAATTTTTTTAAAACAAAATATATGCTAACCAGAAGAGAACTCGGAGAGTGCAAACCTCTGCCAAGGCAATGTGGTCACAGACACAATATAAATTCCAGATCATTTTTGGATCACCTATCACCACCAAAATTGAATCAGTTGTTACTCGTCCCAATACACACGTTGTCCAAAAATTAGATTCAAATTTGTGCAGTACTTTCCGATGTAGTACACAGACAGATACAAACACACACACAGACAGACAGACAGATGCCGGTGAAAAACATAACCTCCTTTACGGAGTTGGGGCTCTATACATGAGAACGTATTTCTTTACATCATTCTACTTTATCAACAAATCATAATGTGAGATTCAAGAAGTAATGTTTAGTAAACAGAGGTTAATACAAGGGTGAAGTCATTTTATCATTTTGTTTTTTATTGTATAGAAAATACACAGCTATAGTTTGCAATGGTGTTATACTATAGTTTTGCTAATTTATACGGTGATTTTGCTAAAGGTCTCAAGTTCTTTTCCCCAATGAAACTGTCGAGGAAAATGAGATATGAAAGAAAGTGCAGTTCTGATTCAGTGAGATCCTGTAACTCTACCCTTCTCACTAATACTTCCGCCGCTAGTAACAAATTCCTACCACGATGTCCTGTTTAATACAGTCTGGCAAGAGAATACGTGTAATTAATATAATTCACCTCATTTAATATCAGGTGTCTGTGGTAATGAATGCTTGTGTTTGAAGGGGTACTTCATTACCAGGAGTGAGTCCACCATTTGCAGGGCTTTGATGTGACTTCAGACAGCAGGGCTGGGCAAGGACAGCTAATGAAGTCTTGCAAACGATCGCCGAGTTTGCCAAATGTCAGCTTGCGCTTTGACCGCAGACCCCTCCAACCCCCTTTGAAGTGATGATCGCGGGCCGGGCCAAAAGAAGAAGAAGAAGAAGAAGAAGAAGAAGAAGAAGAAGAAGGAAAAAAAGCAAAGGAAAGTTCTGCTCCGTGTCAAACAACGAGCAACTTGTAGCGGCAGCCGGTGTGGTAGTTATCGGGGTGGCGTCATGTGAACACACGCACACACACACACACACACACACACACAGTGTTTTGACCCTCAGCAGCAGGGCAAGTCAACGCTCATTTGATGCGTCGGTTTAGTCCAGTCATTTCTCTTAGACTTGCTCTTTGCCTTTGACCGTCTGAATTTGATTTCTCTTTGATATCTAAAGACGGCTGTCATTAAAACCTCTATCTTGAATTCTGGAACCACTGGCCATCCACGTCCCATTCCATTTTTTTGTTCCTGCACGTGTGTATGTGTGTGTGTGTGTGTGTGTGTGTGTGTGTGTGTGTGTGTTTGAGTGTGTGCGCGTGCTCACAAGTTTTGTGTGTGACATCGACAGCCTCTTTGTTCTACATGTTGACAGTGCCTTTTGAGCATTAGAGAGAATATCTAAGATACCTAGTTTGAGCGTGTACAGTACACACACACACACACACACACACACACACACACAAGTGTGTCTTTGTCGGCATCCACGGCACGCAGCGAGTCCCATTACCTTCCCTCGGATGATTTCCTGTGCTAATTGTGTCCTACAAAGGGCGGCGGGCGTTCACTCCAAAGGCAGGTGATAACAGGAAAAAGACACAGGTAGGACTCCTGTGTGCGTGAATGCTAATTGCGCTCCCTGCGAGGCGAGCATGTCTTTTTCCTTTAGACGCCACGGATTCTAATTAATTTTTCGGGGGCCTCACACTTTGATGTCTCTAATTGCTTGCAGCTTCCTAGCTTCATTAGTCGGGAGGCTCTCTCTCCGCAGACGTTAAGGCAGGTCCCCCCGGTCGCTGTGTGAGCACACACACTTTTTTATTTTATTTTTTATTTTTTTGTCTCGTCCCCCTCAACCCTGCTCCCCTGTGTGTGTGTGTGCTACCTGTGTATTTTTAGGCAGGGTATTATTAGACACAAGCATTAAGCATTGCTGAGTGTTACCTTTCAAACTTTGAGCCTAAAGTAAGTCATGTTCTTCCCAGTCGTTCTGTCCTCCTCTTCTATCAAATGACTCTCTCTCTCTTTCTCTCTCTCTCATTGCTGGTTGGTCCTTCTTTTTGTTTGTTTAAGCCTCATTATCAGTCCGCTAGAGTGGGGTTATGATTAAGAGTCACATTGATCAAGAAATAAAAGATCTGCGAGCGTATTCTCAGCACTCTCACCAGGGTTCAACAACCAAAACAGACACATGCTGAACCTTTTTCATATTTCCATTTTATTATGTCCTTGGACCAGCAGAGACCTTCCATTTAGTCCTCCATTTGTAAAAACAAAAAAATGACATCTGTGTGGGTGATACTGTATTTCAAGGTTCTTTTCTTTTTTCATTTGTCAAAACATTTTGTATGTATTCAAAGATGTCAGTGAAGAGGTCAGTTGATACCTCACAACTGCACTTGACATTCTGACCGCATTAGGTCCCATACCAATACCGGCACACTTTCAGTATCTCTTCAAGGTCGCGTTAATACAATGGCAGGCATACAGCACAAAGAGAGATGAACAATAATTGAAAATTCACAATCCCAAAGCCAGAAGCGTCAATAGATAGGTATAGGAAGGATAGTATACACAAATCCGACGAAACTACCGGAAGTAAGCAGGCGCCATTATTGAGCTACCCAGATCACCCATCTGTCCATAGGGATAATGTGATAGCACACCATAAAATACCATGATTTACGAGATTCACTACTACTTGTATAATGTCAAAGTATTCCATGGTCTTTGCTGTTAGCTGTAATTGACTGCGCATTGCCAAAAAGGTTTGTTGACAGTCCAACAATTGGCGCCGCCGCAAGATGGCAGCCTACACAAAACGCTCGTCGGATTTGTCTATAGAAATGTACTTTAGCCTGGTCATAACCAGCACCCTGGTCTAAGCTTTGCTTTGTATGAAGGTCTGGGATTGCGGCTATTGAGAAATGATTGCTTGCTGGAGATGTTTAAAAAGTATGGGGTCAGTCCTTGCCCTTGACTTTCTATTGTCTCTATCCTATCTTATTCTCACATTGCGTTCTTAAAGTTTGCTGATTGGCCAGGATGGGGTGCATCCTGAGCAAGAAGTGCCAATGGCTGGAATCCAAGGCATCAGTATCACAATCACAATCAGGTTTATTATAGCCATTTCAACAATATTACAACAACACAGTTGATAGGAATATGTTTTGGTGTGCTCACAGATAACACATAGCAACATAAACAACACAACCACATACAAGACATAATGCATTGCACAATGAGTACAGAAATTAGTGCAGAGTAATACAAAGTGAGGTAGTTCATAAAGTGCTTAGTGCATGAGGCATAACCATGACCACAGGAGATGAGAATCAAGTGGAAGTGCATAGGAGGGCAATAGTCAGGCTAACTTAGCCTGACTTTGGCCATCCCCTTGGCCTACGCTTTAGCTTCGCACAAGGGTCTGGCATTTCACCATTGACAAACGATTGCAAGCTGGAGGTGTGAACAGTAGAAGTTTGAAACTATAACATCTGATTTCACGCAATCGCTAACGTTATGCACCAGCTTGGTTGTGATGTAGATAAGCTACAGTAACGCTACAACAACAGAAACCTGACTCCCGATCCTGCTTGCTTTTTTAGCGCTAGAATTGATCTCTGCAAGAGAGTCCAATGGCCGGAATGACAGACGTAGACGCGGAGGAAAATTATTATTGAGCGGAGCTACGTACGAAGGCAAAGCCAGGCTAAGGCTAACTGTACATGTACATGGTTGCATGGGGCCCTGGAAATGAAGAGGCGAGGCGTCAGACATGAAGGAGTGTTGCTCCTCCTGTAGGCTTTTAGCTTTAAATTAATACCTGCTCATGTTTCTCCTCCTCGTCCCCCTCCTCCTCTTCCTCCTCTGGCTTCTCTTACAGTCTGTCTCTGACGGGGGCTGGCGTCAGCCTCAGGGAGATGTACATATTCACTGAAATGAGAAAGCAGGTGTGTGTGTGTGTGTGTGTGTGTGTGTGTGTGTGTGTAAGCAAGAAGGGTAAGCGAGAAAGGGGAAGTGAAGGAGAGGAAAGTGGTGTGTGTGTGCGTGTGTGTGTGTGGAGGGGGTAGGGTGGGGGGGAGAGACAAACAGAAAAATGCTGGTTTGGGCATTTTTCGCTGGGGTTGGTTGAGGTGCTGAAATTTTTGTCCACTAATGAGTTCTAGAGATTTTCTCTTTTTTTTTTTAGAACTCCTCAACATTCTCTGTGGCCCCAGGACTTGCTGACACCTCCTTCTCTCTTCTTTCCATCGACAAACCCAACACACACACACACACACACACACACACACACACACACACACACACACACACACACACTTTTCTAAATTACTGCACATTTTCTACCTCCAATATCTAGCAACATGTGAGTAGTGAGGACATAATATGGCAGCT
>JAODXP020000028.1:11999956-12022456 GCA_027497455.2 Sardinella longiceps | reverse complement strand
GACACCTATGCCAGAGAGGGTAGAAGCAGAGTGTGAGGTCCAAATGTTTGTTAAAGGAATACGGAGTGAATTCAAGCATAGCCCTGTTGCAGCAATATATTTCGCATGAAATGAAAGAATATCGAACAGCACGCGAACGCGAACGCGAAACACTTTACATTGAGTCAATGTAACCTCAGATCTTACTTTCGGTTTCCAACAGTCAGGTCCCATTGATTCAGTGTTAAGTGCCTGTTCGTTTTTGCATTCGCGTTAGGTCTGTGCTGTACCAAATTATTTTGTTCCACTCGCTAACTAGCGCATGTAGCAAGCTCTTTCAACAGGGCTATGCTTGAATTCACTCCGATATTTTCCTTTCAGTTCCACATTGTATTTTCACAAAGGGGAGGAGGGAAAACCCCCTTCATGCAGACCAAAGTAGAGCTGTCATATGCTGATATAAAAGATAGTTAAAAATTTCATTTTGTGACGTAACACACTTACGCAGACCAGAATTACTCGCATTTGCTCCCATTGAAACATATTATGTTGATTTATCTTGGTCAATATTCCATAATCATGGGTTATACTATAGAAGTCTTATCCTTAGTCTCAAACTACTATTAAAAATGACTATGTACTACTAAAACCAGGTTACTTTTATTGTTGATTTCACTTTCTGCATTCATTCATTCAAAAATAAATAAATGCAAATATATGAGTACGAAGTACTACACTGTAAAAAATACAACTTGCCATTAGTTCTACTAAAAAAAGATTTTCAGTAGACAAAACTAAAATTCTTAATTTGGCCTTCAAAACTCATTATATGCATTAGTTTCAACTATTTCAGCGATTTATTGTTATAAACTGGAGCAACTCAGTTGCCACAACTCGAATGTAAAAGTAGGCTATCTCAAGTAGGCCTACCCGAACCATAACTCAGTTGACACAACTCAAATGCATAAGTATCCCAAGCATCCGGGCTATCTTGAAGTTCGCGCATGCGTATTGATGTTAACGACGGGGATTCTCTTGGAGGAAGGAGAAGACATCTTTCACGGCCAGTGCCACGAGTTTTTGATAAATTTGTCATCCGATAGCCTTCTACCAACGTGGAAAAGGTAAGACTGATTCAATTCATTCATACAATTTATGACTCAAACTCCGAGATTATATGAGAGGTTACATCACGTTTTTTTTTTTTTTTTATCAGATTCCCACCACGCCAAGCATGGCGTCGTTGGCTAACGTTAACATTAGCAAAAATCAACTTGCTCTTCGTCCTCTTCCATAAAGTTAACACGGAGCATGATATTAAAAGCTGAGTAGCACAACGATTTAATAGGATTACTTTTAATTCAAGCCACAGATCAAATTTTAACCGTTTATCCCCAATGGTGATTAGCTTACTTTTGCTAGCAGGCCACTGTGTTCAAATGAAGTTTGCTTAGCCTAACGTTACTCAACTTTCAAACTGGCGTTCATCTCTAATGGGTGGTGGTGGCGGGTGGGGGAAAATCAAGCACGCATGCTGTCGCAGGTTTGACTAGCCTATGTATAACGTTATCTTCATGTTAACTATCCCTCCCAAACAGACTTGTAGGCTTATTGAATTGAATGCAGCTTATACATTGAGATGATGACGGTGATTATACATGTTATTATGAAAATGAATAAGCATATATGTTTTTTTGTGTTAGTGTAGTCATCGAATAGGAAACACTGGCCACACCAATACAATTTGTTGGTTCCCGGATTTTTTCTGGAAAAATATGGCGGGAGCGATAGAAATTTAAAAAATGCTCTGAATGAAATTAGCGGTGGAAATTGAGGGCTTTAAATAGAGCAGGAAATACATTACTGTCACACATTTTATAGGGAATAGCTTAATAGCATTCATAGTCATTTAGTATAATTGAAAATAAAAGGCTTAAATGGTCTTCCATTTTCTTTCCCCTCCACAGGCATGTTTTTTCATGTCTCTCACTGAAGTGAAAGGGATGATTTGATTGGTTTTGGTTGTCAGGTAAATGCAACATGCAGTCTTCAGTATTATAGACATCAGCCACAGTGTTTTTTATGTTCGTGGGAGTTTGGATTCAATTTTATCGCTATTTAATTTTGCATTTTTCTCAAAAGGCAATTCTGAGAACCAGCTAATTTTATTGGTGTGGCCAGAGAGCTAGAGTTAAAAACAGAAAGACATAACTTGCTATTTGCAAGATGGTATTGCCGTAGTGCAAGTTCTCAGTACATATTGTGCAATTTTAACAATGTTGTTGAAGGTACTCTAAATACTTATAAGTTTTCTTTTGTTTTTGTGTTTTTTCCCTTCAGATACAGCGCTCTCAAAGGTGGTGATATGCAATGCAAAGCCTGCAAGTTTGCTAGCCCAGATGTGACAGTCCTTCTTAAGCATTACCGGCTGAAACACGCTCGAGGCCATCAAGCCAGAACTTGGCCCTGTCCATTTCCAGATTGTATTTGCATATTCAGGACATCAGGTACCTTAAAAAGTCATGTAACGCACTACCATTCAAGCAAAAAATCCATTGAAATTGCATCAACATTCAAGTGCGATTATTGCTCATTCATCAGCGCCTGTAGTGCATGTGAATTTTTCACTCATCTCCGTGGTCATTTAAAGAATGGAGAGCTAATAACATGCCCTTTTGTTGGCTGTTACCATAAAATTAACAGTGTTGCGAACTTCAACATTCACAAAAGTAGAAACCACAGAACACACATTGATACAGACATAAAATCTGCTGCTCCTTTAGTAGACACAGCAGGAAGTGCAGACTCTGAGGTAGATTGTCGTGATTCTTTTAGTGACTGTGATGAAGGACCTTCTACTAATGCGAATGTAGATTTTGTGGCAAGTGAATCATTTGTTGAAGGTTATGCAGTGGATGTCTTGGAACACAAGCTTGCATCCCTGTTTCTATCAATGCAAACCGTTCTGCACGTCAGCAAAAACGCCAATCAGAAAATCATTTTAGAACTGAATGATATTGAGAAACTGGCAAATGAACAGGCTGTGAAGAAAATAACAGAGATTTTCTCAAAGCATGGCATAGATAAAGACTCAACAATCCTTCAAGAAGTCACTGATGCTCTGCTTGAATCTAATCCTATCCTGCAGACCACTTCAGAGCGGGGCAGTTTGTCGACTCAGTACAGGCGAGACTTGTATTTCAAAGAAAAATTTTCAATTCTAACGCCTACTGAATATCTATATGACAGAACTCATGAGAAATCTTTCATTTATGTTTCAATTGATGACACACTTAAAAGTTTGTTGTGTAATACAGATATTTTGGACAAACTTGTCTTTGATCACAGCTCACCTTTTGGACAGCTCAGCTCTTTTCAAGATGGCAGATACTACAAAACCAATGCACTGTTGAGTGAGAACGATCCTAAAATCTCCTTGGGGTTGTATATTGATGAGTTTGAGGTGTGCAACCCTCTTGGCACATCAAGAAAGGAGCATAAAATTATAGCTGTGTACTGGGTTTTACTAAATCTGCCGCCAAAGTACCGTTCTAGCCTGACGTCTATTCAGTTGGCTGTGCTTGGGAAAAGTGATGATGTCCGTACATATGGCTATGAGAAATTTCTTAGTCCTTTAACTGAAGATCTGAAACTTTTGGAGAAAAATGGGGTGTTTGTCCCTGGTCTCAATCAGCATGTGAAAGGGACAGTTTTTTGTGTTTGTGCAGACAACCTTGGGGCAAACAGTTTGGCAGGATTCGTTGAGTCTTTCAGTGCTACAAACTACTGCAGGTTTTGTGTAATTGACAAGAAAGATGTTAGGTGCACAGAGGTAAGGGATTTCAAATTGAGAACAATTGAGGAGCACAACTCTCATGTGGAGACATTTCAGAGCAGTGGCAGCACTCAAAATGTGTTTGGGGTGAAAAGTGAATGTGCTCTGAGTAAGGCCTTGTCATACTTTCACCCCATTACAGGATTTCCACCTGATGTGCTCCATGATTTATTCGAGGGCATTGTGCCGGAGGAATTAGCAATATGTTTGCAAGATTTGATTGCCAAAGGTTTTCTCACACATACAGAGCTGAACAAGTACATCAAGAACTTCCCTTACCAAGACCCAGACAAAGTCAATAAACCAAAGACTATTGCAGTGTCTTGCTTTAAAAAGGGCACAGTTGGAGGGAATGCACACGAAAATTGGACCCTCATTCGTTTGCTTCCACTGATTATTGGCCACCGCATTCCTGAAAATGAACCATCTTGGGACATTCTCATGGATCTGAAAGTTATTGTGGAGTTGGCTGTGTGTGCAAAATTTTCAGAGGAAACACTGACTTACATGGCTAGTTTGATAAATGACCATCGGAGTTTAGTCAGGGACACATTTCCCGATTTTCCCATCCGCCCAAAGCATCATTTTGTGGATCATTATCCACAGATGATTCGCTGTTTTGGCCCCCTGGTGTCATTATGGACTATGCGTTTCGAAGCGAAACACAGCTATTTCAAGAAAGTTGTGCACGATACTCGAAACTTTAAGAATATCCTTCTGACACTGGGAACAAAACATCAGGAAATGCTGGCTTACTATTCAGATCTTGGTGACCTTTTCAGGCAGTCAATGTACATTGAGAAGGCTGAACCTTTTCCAACTTGTGACTTGGAGGCACCTCTTAGGTCAGCCATTGAAAAGAAATACCCGAACACAAACTTGGTCTCAGTCTCTAGTGATGTGTGTGTGGATGGGATCAGTTACAGGTCAGGTTTGATCCTTTCAGCAGGATATTTAAGTGGCATGCCTGAGTTTTTCAAGATTATCAAATGTGTTGTGGTTCAGAAAACCGTATCATTCCTTTGTAAGAAAGTCACCTCATGGTATACTGAGCATTTGAGGTCTTACTTCATTGAGGAAAGCACATACGGGGAGGTGTGTATCCTAGACTCTGACATGTTGAATGACTTCCATCCATTAGTGGCATACACGGTTCAAGGTTGTGTTGTTGTTACTCCTAAGGCTTTTCTATTACATTAATGGTAAGTGAATTTGAATGTGTATATGCGGTTAAAACCATACACCTCAGAGAAGAAAAACAGAAACTTTTCCTTTACTCTCATACATTGCATCAGAGTAAGCTTTATCTCTTTCAGTTCAGTCACTATTATCAAATTTTTTAACATTACATTTAAGAAAAAATATAACAAATTTTGTCATTTTTTCACATTTCATTTTTTCGCACCAGTCCTAAAAAATACATACACTTTTTTGTATAAAATGGCCTTGAAACTTTCATTTGGGCAGAAAGTTTGAGGTATCTTCCCATTGGCTTCTCAATTGTTTGCTGAAATTTTTCATTTCTCTTGTCAGAACTGGTGTAACTGGATCATGTGTTTTAAGGCGTACTTGCATGCATTTGCTCTCTCAGTGCTTCACTTTATCCATGTAATTTTCTTGTCATGATTCCATCTGTTTTGTTAAGTACCCCAGTCCTTCCTGCAGAATGTAGCTGCCTAATCTAGCTCCAATGTTTGAGGCTTTTCTGTCATGAATGTAAACATATAGTTACTAAAATTTTCCACCAAATACATTTTTACCAGGCATTAGATTACATCACATAAATTGAAACTTGTCCTGTGCTTTTTCTCACTTCAGGATGCTGTTGCGAGTGTGCATTTCCCCAGACAACATTCGGCGACTCAATCTACCTGCTCCTCCAGAATCTGTGGACCATCTAAAGGATATCCTGAGAGAGAAGCTTCAACTCCAAGGACGGTTTGGTTTGCAATTTGAAGACCCAGATTTTGATAATGCCCTTTGTAATCTGCACACTATTGATGAGTTGCCTGCTGACAAATCAGTCCTAAAAATTGTGTGGGACATAGTCTCGAGGGATACAGACACAGCTGCAACTGAAATGTCAGATACATCCTCTCTTTCATCACTTGACACAGCAAGCATTGAGTCAAGTCATTCAGACAATTTAGGTTCCCCAGACTTTCATAAAAGACTCAGAACACAAAAAGACTTGCCAACTCCAGGATCAATCCAAATTCCCAAATTCTCGCTTGATGTTGAATTACGTCTTCAAAAAGGAAATGATGTTTACAGGAAGACCAAAACTCCCATGGTCCTCACAAGAGAAATGAGATCTGCCATTTGTACTGCAATTGTAGAGTCCATTTTTGCATCCGATTGTTACCCAGACAAGTCAGACATGATGTTTTATGCTGCAGCACTAGTTGAAAAATACCCATGCCTCACAGAAGAGGGTCCTGGAACCGGATATGATGGTTGGCTTGTAAGCCTTTGGTTTAAAGTTGGAAACTATAGGAACAAATTGCGTAAGGCTGGACATGCAGAAGTAAGTATTAACAAACGGAAGAATGATTCAGAAGGAGTGAAGTATCGCCTCAAGAAAGCAAGAAGAGCAGAGGTAAACTTTTTGCCACCAAATCCTGAAGGCCAATCAGATGACTCTCTTGAAGATCTGAGATTGGAAATGATCAGGGAAACCGCAAAGAAGTCGTTTGATGCCAACTTCATTAAAGAAACGATGGAGGTTACTTTTTCTCTCCGACGTCGAGAGGTGGTAGACATTCAGCCCCTTGTCGGAGTGTTGAGAGACAGATGGCCGGCTCTGTTCTTGGAAAATGAGGTCAGTATCTATTTTCTATATTACTTTGAATCTGTCTGCTTGTTCACCTCTGTCTATGTTTATGTGTGTGAAACTTAAATACTGTTTGACATTTAACAGATTTGCCGCGAATTCCATCGCATCACAAAAATAGACCTCATGACATCATTCCATTCATCACTTGAGAAGTTCACTCCTGCATTGTTGAAGTATTACCGAAAGAAGAAAGAGCCTGCTGGATCTGAGCTGACTGCACTCCTTGCTCCTCTGGATGACCAGGTAATTTATCTCCATATGCATCCAAACCAAATCAGAGAGTCTGCGTAGTGTGATATGAAAACATTTATTTTTCTCAAGAAATTCAGTACATCATAGGCGAAGTTTTTCATGGTTTCTTTTCTTTTCTGTTCTTTTTTTTTTTAAATTATTATTTTTATTTTTATTTTTTTTTTTGATTCATCAATGTAACATGGTGTTGAGGTGATGAGGCTGTAGCATTACCAAAATCATCTTCAGGTTATCTGTACTATTGGGTTTTTGGGTGTTTACGAGGTTCTGATTGGGGCAACTTTGCACACAATAATTTCATGGTCCTTATAAAAAAGGAAATCTGCGTCTCCACAAAGCTGGTTTTCAGTAGGAAGTATAAAGTCCACAAAGCGTCATCTGTTATACTATTGCAATGATCTGTATTAAAGGTATAATCCAGCGTGAATCAACACATAGCCCTGCTGTTTTATACTGCTAAGCGCTACTGAAAGCCACCTCAATGATAAAATTGAGTTTGTGAAACGGCAGCTAACACTAACTGAATAAGGCATATCAAAAATGAAACTGCTCGTTTTGAAATGCCCCATTATGTGAACGTTAGCTGCCGTTTCGCTATCTCAGTCTGCCTTGCATGAAATCCAGTGATTGAGGTGGCTAACAATAGCGCTCAGCACTACAAAACAGCAGGACTACGTGTTGATTCACGCCGGCTTTGTCCTTTAAGTGTGTTTGACTTTCACTGCTGAAATTGAAAGATTATTCTTTGTCGATGTGTGGTGTAAATATGTTTGACAAGGGACATCCAGAAGAAAATGGATATATTGACATTGTTTTGTTTATGTACACAATGTATACTTAGGTGTCAGACATCATGGACCATAGGAGAAGAGTGGCGTTAGAGGGACTGCCTCTCATCCTAAAAGAGCAATATAAATCCCTTTTCCAGAAATGTTTGGTAAGTGCTTTTTATTTTATTTTCAAACCAGTTTTCTGTCTCCCTTTACCCTTTAACAACGGTAAAGAAAAAAAAAATAGCTGGCTGTCCTTGTAAAATATGAAAGAGTGTTTCATACAGTGTCTTGTAAGATACTGTACATTGGTCAGTGAATTAAGTCTCTGTTTCAAAATGCAAATCTGGCATCTGTTTTCCAAAAGTATAGTTGCTTAATAGTTAGCAATGGGGAAATTGCTTTCAACCAACAACTATACTTCTGGGAAACGTACCCCAGAACTGGTTCTTATTTCAGCACATCGTAATGGCATTCTCTAACAGACTCCTAACAAATCTGTTGATGTTTTCCTTTCTAATTGTCAGGATACTGATGCTGAAGAGACCTATACAAAAGATGTGAAGATCGGCATCCTATGCGTACTCGAAGATGATGTGGCTGCGAAGAAGTCTCTGCCACATGTTGTCAACATTGCCATTATCTTGGAACAAAACGTGGTCCTGAGAGACATTAAAGATCTGCCTTCTGCCGTCGCTTACCTGTTTGGACTGTTGTACGCCACAAACATGGAATATCCAAAGGAACTCTGTTACACATTTGAGGTGATCCAGAAGATTTTTGTCGAACTTGATGCTCAGAGCTGTTCATCCAGATCCCTTTCTCTTCGGCGCAAACTTTACGAATTCTTGCGATAAGATGTTACTGTAGTTTCATGTCTGCATGTCGGATTAACATGTCATTTTCTATGTGGATGTGTCTGATTGCGTGAATTGGTAGAAAGTGGGAGAGGAGATGTTTAAGAATCTAAAATGTATGTTCATCTGCATATATGTAGAGATGATGCACTAATCTATAGCCATTTTTGTTAGAAGTCAAGAACCAGGTACAACTGTGTGTGATTGTACTGTGTGGTGGACACAGTAACCTGAGTGTTATTACTTTCATTTTTGTTTGATCCAGTTTGTCTGATCCATTTTTGTTAGAATTCAAGAACCAGGTTCTCAATCTTGAACGAGGTACAACTGTCTGTGAGTGTACTGTGTCATAGTAACACTGAGGTTACTGTGTCTTTCATTTTTGTCTGATCCATTCTTCTTGGGTTTGAATGTGACGGGAAAGTATGTTCTTCTGTGTACTGTATGGAGAGATGATGCAGTTAATCTTTAACCATTTTTGTTAGAAGTCAACCAGGTTCTCAATCTTGAATGAGGTACAGCTGTCTGTGAGTGTACTGTGTGATGGACACAGTAACCTCTGAGTATTTATTCAGCCCCAACAAGAATGGATCAAAAATGAAAGTGATAACACTCAGAGGTTACTGTGTTTCATTTTTTATCCATTCCTCTTGGGGTTGAACGTGATGGGAAAATGTGTGTTCTTCTGCATATATGTAGAGATGATTCAGTTAACCTTTAGCCATTTTTGTTAGAAGTCAAGAACCAGGTTCTCAATCTTGAACGAGGTACAACTGTGTGTGAGTGTACTGTGTGATAGACCTCTGAGTGTTATAACTTACATTTTCCCATTAAATTCAACCCCAAGAAGAATGGATCAGACATAAAAGAATGATGTTCTGCATATGTAGAGATGATGCAGTTAATCTTTAACTATTTTTGTTAGAAGTCAAGAACCAGGTTCTCAATCTTGAAGGAGGTACAACTGTGTGTGATTGTACTGTGTGGTGGACACAGTAACCTCTGAGTGTTATTACTTTCATTTTTGTTTGATCTAGTTTGATCCATTTTTGTTAGAATTCAAGAACTAGGTTCTCAATCTTGAACGAGGTACAACTGTCTGTGAGTGTACTGTGTCATAGTAACACTGAGGTTACTGTGTCTTTCATTTTTGTCTGATCCATTCTTCTTGGGTTTGAATGTGACGGGAAAGTATGTTCTTCTGTATACTGTATGGAGAGATGATGCAGTTAATCTTTAACTATTTTTGTTAGAAGTCAAGAACCAGGTTCTCAATCTTGATCGAGGTACAACTGTCTGTGAGTGTACTGTGTGATGGACACAGTAACCTCTGAGTATTTATTCAGCCCCAACAAGAATGGATCAGACAAAAATGAAAGTGATAACACTCAGAGGTTACTGTGTTTCATTTTTTTATCCATTCCTCTTGGGGTTGAATGTGACGGGGAAATGTATATTCTTCTGCATATGTAGAGATGATTCAGTTAATCTTTAACCATTTTGTTAGAAGTCAAGAACCAGGTTCTCGATCTTGAACGAGGTAAAACTGTCTGTGAGTGTACTGTGTGATAGACCTCTGAGTGTTATTACTTACATTTTCCCATTAAATTCAACCCCAAGAAGAATGGATCAGACATAAAAGAATGATGTTCTGCATATGTAGAGATGATGCAGTTAATCTTTAACTATTTTTGTTAGAAGTCAAGAACCAGGTTCTCAATCTTGATCGAGGTACAACTGTGTGTGAGTGTACTGTGTGATGGACACAGTAACCTCAGTATTTATTCAGCCCCAACAAGAATGGATCAGACAAAAATGAAAGTAATAACATCAGAATGTGTGTTTTTTTTTTCATTATTATTATTATTATTATTATTATTATTATTTTTACTAGTCATACTTTGAGTGGTGAGCACTTTATTCTGTGTGTGTGTGTGTGTGTGCGTGTGCGTGCGTGCGTGCGCTGTGTGAAGGTACTGTAACACACAGAGGTTACTGTGTCTTTCATTTTTGTCTGATCCATTCTTCATGGGGTTGAATGTGACGGGAAAATATGTTCTTCTGCATACTGTATGTATAGATGATGCAGTTAATCTTTAACCATTTTTGTTAGAAGTCAACCAGGTTCTCAATCTTGAACGAGGTACAGCCGTGTCTGTGAGTGTACCGTGTGATGGACACAGTAACCTCTGAGTGTTATTACTTTCATTTTTGTCTGATCTATTCTTCTTGGGGTTGAATGTGACGGAAAAATGTATGTTCTGCATATGTAGAGATGATGTAGTTAATCTGTAGCCATTTTTCTTAGAAGTCAAGAACCAGGTTCTCGATCTTGATCAAAGTACAAATGGGTGTTGAGTGTACTGTGTGATGGACACAGTAACCTCTGAGTATTTATTCAGCCCCAACAAGAATGGATCAGACAAAATTGAAAGTAATAACATCAGAATGTGTGTGTGTTTTGTTTTTTACTAGTCATACTTTGAGTGGTAAACACTTAATTCTGTAGATGTTTTCAAAATGTTGACATCTACTGTATAGATGTCCATTTCAAAATGAAGGGTCACAGCAAGACTAAGCAACATTTGAGTTGGTTAGTCAATGTATAAGAGGTTTAAAGGTCTAAGTGTTGTATACACTGGTCTGACTTCCGTTTTGTATAACTCTTTGTATCCAAATGAAAAATAAATCTATTTTTGGATTAATATGTTGTAATGGACTTATTTGTATTAGTTTTATCAACTTGAGTATTGAATTCTTGCTAAATCAACAAATTAAGTCAACCAAAGTCCCACCAACTTCAGATGTTGTAATGGACTTGCTTTTATTAGTTTTGTCAAATTAAGTATTGAAGTTTTGCTAAATCAACTGAAGTCCCACCAACTTAAGTATTGAAGTATTGCTAAATCAACTGAAGTCCCACCAACTTAAGTATTGAAGTATTGCTAAATCAACTAGTTAAATCAACTGAAGTCCCACCAACTTAAGTATTGAAGTATTGCTAAATCAACTGAAGTCCCACCAACTTCAGACGCTGTGTTCTGACTACTTGCAGTGTTTAGTTACTTTAATTAGTCCTCCAAATTGAAATATCAAGTTATGCACTGTAAAGTTGTATTAACTTAAAAAAGCTCGTGAAATCGGTTGACTTTGTTTTTTTAAGTTCAGCAAACTTTTCTTTTTTTACAGTGTAGCCTATAGGTACGAAGTTTTGTCCTTAGTCTCAAACTGCTAAAACCATGTTACTTTTATTGTTTATTTCACTTTCTGCATTCATTCAGTGCACCAATAAATACATGCAAAATAAGTTCCAACCCTGGTTTTTGGCATAAAGTGTTGGCAGCAAGTACTGTCATACTGCTGCCAAGTTTAGTCAGAAAGGGTTTTTGTGCACATCAGTTTGTACCCCCACCTGTTTCTATGTTAATTCACTTTACACCCTATGCTTCATCTGAGACTTTACCTTGCTGAGAAACACAAACGTTGACAACAAGTTTTGTGGTCAAAATAAAGAAACTACAGTAAGCACTAACAAGAATTTGAAAGTCAGAGCGTGTTTGTGTCAGGATGCCATTATGTCAGTATGCCTGAGTCTAGTCCAATCAGAAATAAATACATTTAATACGATAATCTCTCAGAATGCTTTAGATTTTATTAATAAATACAAGACAGTATGCTTTGTGCCCTAGATCTGTTCAAGATGCTGTTTGTTGTAGCTGCATGAGGGATGCAAAGTTGCACTGAAAAATGGTTTCTACAAGGAAACATAAAGTAGGAAATATACCCATCATAAAGGGTTCTGTTTTCTTCCGGCACTGCATTACTCAGCCTGCAACCTACAGATGAAAACTACAAATATATAAAAACAGCATTTGGGAACAAGAGCTGATTGGTTTAAGTTGTGACCTGTGTGAACAGTTGCAAACACTCACACAAAGTTTCCTACAGTATATGAAATTTCTCATTTTGTTGAACAGGACCAAAATGCTGTACATTGTTGCTACATCATTTCTTCTTTTCCACCTTTTCTTTTCTACTCCCTCATTCTCTCTTTCTATCCCCCATCCTCCCTCACCCCATCCTCTCCCACTGCCACATTGGCGGTCGATCTGTTGTTCTGCTCTCGTTGTTTTTACGTTTTTTTCCCCCCGGTCCGACCCCTCCCCTCTGTGCCAAGAGACAGATGTGGGGCCCTCAGCTTCCATTTGGTATTCCGCACCAAAGGGCCAGGTCCTTGCTAAAGCCCCACCTCTCTGTGTCAACACATAATTGTGACACAAATAGAACGCATGGACTGCCTCCATTTGCACGGCATTAAAAAGTAGGAGAGAGAGAGAGAGAGAGAGAGAGAGAGAGAGAGAGAGAGAGAGAGAGAGATGAGGGGTAGAAAGAAAAAAAAAAAAAAAAAAAAGACTGTGGCGATTAACATGCAACGCCATGCTGGCCTCGCCACAATTGGTTTTTCCTCAATTGGCTTGTGCGTCAGGTTTCCCCAGCAGCACTTATGTCATTACGGGAACAAAAGCGCTCTGAAAGGGCAACACGTGTCAGCATGGCCATTTCGCCTGCTGCCTGCCACATCCACCACCGCCATCATCACGAACCACCACCGCCACCACTGCCACCACCGCTGCCATCAGGAATAAGCACCACTGCCATCACAAACCACCATCCTGCTGCTGCTGCTGTTCAACTCGTGCCACTGAAAGGCCCATAATTATGGCAGTTTGAGGCAGTGTGTGTGTGTTTGTATGTGTGTGTGTGTGTGTGTTTGTATGTATGTGTGTGTGTGTGTGTGTGAGTGTGTGTGTGTGTGTGTGTGTGTATGTGTGTGTGTGTGTGTGTGTGTATGTGTGTTTGTCTGTACACATTTGTGTGTATGGGTGTGTGTGTGTGTATGTCTGCACATATCTGTGTGTGTGTGTGTGTGTGTGTGTGTGTGTGTGTGTGTGTGTGTGTGTGTGTGTGTGTGTGTGTGTGTGTGTGTGTATGTGTGTTTGTGTGCAAATCTGTTATAGGCAGATTTGAGTGCATTTTTAAGTGTCAGTTACCATTAGTGGGGAAAGGGCATAGCAGTGATCACACTTCTTCCCCCTCCTCATCTCCAGGAACATACTGCATACATACATGTATGTTAATGGAGTTCATACTTACTGCACAACATCTGCACTCACATAGCCCCTTGCAGAACATCAGCTGCTAAAGGAAGGCAGAACATCAATGTGTCGGAAAGTAAAGACCTCCATATGCTGATGTTAAAGCATAAATGAGTAGCTGTCATTCATCTATCTAGCCAATTACATCAAGGGTCCTAGAGCTCAATAGGAGTCAGAGGAACAAACAAGATGTAAACAACAATTCAAAAGGCAGTTGTTTCTTTTTTCAATTGGTGTCATCCAATCAAATACCCTATGGCTTGCTACGAGATGTTCTGGCTGAGCAAATCTATTCATGGCCTGTATAGAGAATGTCTAGATTTCTAGGCTACAAGGGTCCATGGAGGAAGTGCAAATCACTAGATGCCTCGCTGATTCAATGGGCTTATTCACACCTGAAACATTCAGAGATTCTAAAGCATTCCATGGTAGTAAACTCAACATTCTATCATGGAATACATTGAATTCATTTCCCTTTTTCTGACTTGAAGAAAATGGGTAATAACATTTACCATTACTACCATGGAATGTCGGAATGTTCAGGTGTGAAATAAGCCCATAGCTGGAATATATTCACTGGAGTTGGATTATTCTGTATAAAACATTCCATCTATAGGGTTGAGTGCTACAAATAGTATGGAATGTATTTACATCACGTCACGTTAGTGATCACATGGCACGTCAGTATACTGATAGAAAATACATTGAAGCAGAAAACTGACTTCAAGAGTTTCCTTTTTTTTTGGTTTATTTTCCCCAGCAGGTTAGGTTTACTACTGTGTCACATTTTGAACAGAGAGAAAGAAAATACAGGTGTGTGCTCGGATAGCCACAATGAAGAGCTATACAGAAGTTTTAACGTCTGTGTTTTATGAATGTCTTTATATGAGGCAGATGGAAAAAGAGATACAGTCACACAAAGAGAGAGAAAGAAAGAAAGAAAGGAAGAGAGAGAGAGAGAGAGAGAGAGAGAGAGAGAGAGAGAGAGAGAGAGAGAGAGAGAGAGAGAGAGAGAGAGAAAATGTATGTGTCTGGTCGTTCTATATCAGCTTGCTTTCTGTGACTTTTACAGCTGGAGAACAAAGGAGGCTATTTTATGATGATAGTGTTTATGTGGCTGCTTACACTCCCTCTCCCCACACACACACACACACACGTCACACAGACACACACTCACACCTCACACACAAACACTAACACACACACGCACATTTCTGGAAAATGATAAAACTGGAGGCTCCAGTCTGACACATTGAACTGCCCCCGATCTCTGTCTCACACACACACACACACCCACACCCACACCTACACACACACACACACACACACACACACACACACACACACACACACACACACACACACACACACACACACACACAGAAAACACACACCACACACAGATTCACAACAACACCTCCAAATCATATCCATGCGGTGTCTCACTGGCACAGACAGATTAACACAAGATGCAAGATTAAAAACTTAGAAAATAAATCTTCAAAATAAGGCAAGGCAACCCATTCCACAGGGAAGAGAGAAAGAGAGTGAGAGAGAGTGTGAGAGAGAGAGAGAGAGAGAGAGAGAGAGAGAGAGAGAGAGAGAGAGAGAGAGAGGATGGGGAGAGAGAGAGAGAGAAGGGGGAGAGAAGGAATACGAATCAAGGGATTAGTAAACAAGTATCGGTGGCACACTGGTATAAGTGTGTGTCTCTCTCTGAAGTCCTGGTGTTGAGGGACCACCCCTAAACTATTCCCTGGGACTCAGAGCAATAATGAGCTCTTAGATTGTTTTTAGAGATCTCTCTCTCTCTCTCCCTCCCTCTCAAATTCAAATTCAAATTCAAATATGCTTTATTGGCATGACTGTTAAAATTCACAATATTGCCAAAGCATTAAATAATAATAATACAGAAAGTAGAATAAACAATGTATCAATAATAGTAAAATAAAAATAGATTAAGATAGTATTATATAAAAAATTTTTTTTTCTGAATGAATAAGATGATGTAGAAGGGTGGTTTCACTGGATTGAGGTTACATCCTGCCGTCTTTTATGGCATGCAAGTACAAACTTTGCAGCTGTTAATGCTGTTTCTTTAACCTCTCCTAAAATGTATTTAAGTTTTTCCTCATTTGTCTGCATTGCCATCTCTGGGCAAATTCGGTTGAGTTTTTCATTGTATTCAATCCTGAGGTCTGTATACAGACAACACTCAGTTAGGAAATGCAGTTCCGTTTCAACTGCACCTTGACTGCAATGAGGGCACAGCCTGTCTTCTCTCGGCAGCCAAGTTTTTTTCCACCTTCCACATTCAATGGCCAGGTTGTGGTTGCTGAGCCTGTACATTGTCAATGCTTTGGAGAGATTTTGGTCTTTAAGTAATGATAGGTATGGGGCTAATTTGTAATCATGGTTTAGGGCCAAATAGCATTGAAGTTTGTGTTGAGATTTGGTGACTTGGTTCCAATATGAAATATATTTTTCTTTCTCTATGTTTATAATTTTGTTTGGGTGTATTTCCGCTGCCAATTGAATTGATTCTTGGTGTTTTTTTGTTGTAGTCAGATTATATGGGGTTAGATTACTCACATCTAGAATTAGTTGGCTGAGGGGACTCTTTTCTATGTTTGTCTCTTGACTTTTTAGAGCTTTATAATGCAATGAACTGGGATCACTCTTTTGGATGTGCATCCAAAATTTTATAGCTCTTTTCTTTATATTTATTATAAGTGGGTATTGTCCCAGTTCAGCCCTGCATCCATTATGGGGGGTGTTTCTGTGTACCTTGAGGATGCTTTTGCAAAATTCGGTATGCAGAGTCTCTATTGGGTGGGTGTCCCATTTAGAAAAATCACAGTTTGTGAGCGGACCCCATATTTCGCTACTGTATAGAGCAATTGGCTCAATTATATATTTAAAAATTTTGAGCCAAATTCTGGTTGGGGTTTGTATTTGAATAGTTTTTCTAATAGTATAAAATGTACGCCTTGCCTTTTCTTTCAGTTCCTTCATAGCCAGGTCAAATGAACCAGTAGAACTAATTGTGATCCCTAGATAAGTATAATGATTTGTTCTTTCGATTTTATTGTTGCCAATTGAAAATGTGTAATTTTTGTGCTGACGTTTGGTCTTTTTTTGAAAAATCATAAATTTAGTCTTTTTTGGGTTGACTTTGAGTGCCCATGATTTACAGAATTCATCTAGAATGTGTAGACTCTCCTGAAGGCTTTCATCAGATGGACTTAGAAGAACCAAGTCATCGGCAAATAAAAGGCATTTGACCTCAGTGTCCATTAAAGTGAGGCCAGGGGATGAAGAGTTCTGTAACTTTTCAGCCAATTCATTAATATAAATATTGAATAGTATGGGGCTCATTACACAACCTTGACGAACGCCACGAGATTGTTTGAAAAATTCTGTTCTCATATTTCCAATTTTGATTGCACATTCACTTGTCGAATACATTGACTTAATGATGTCATATATTTGGCCTCCTACCCCGCATTCTAGTAATTTATAGAGCAATCCCTTGTGCCACACAGAATCAAACGCTTTTTGAAAATCAATGAAGCAGGCAAATATTTTGCCTTTTTCTTGGTTGACGTATTTATCGATCAAACTGTGGATGGTAAAAATGTGATCTGAAGTCCTGTAATTTGGGAGAAATCCAATTTGTGCTTTGTTTAGAATGTTGTTTTCAATGAGGAATTCAGTTATTCTTGTGTTGATGATGGAACAAAATAGTTTGCCCAGGTTGCTGTTGACACAAATACCCCTATAATTATCAGGGTCTAGTTTGTCCCCACTTTTGAATAAGGGAGTAATGAGTCCCTTACTCCATATATCTGGAAATTGTCCAACTTTAAGAACTAAATTGAAAAGTTTTAGGATGGCCAGTTTGAACAAGGGATCTGAGTTTTTGATCATTTCATTTAGAATGTTGTCAAGACCACAAGCTTTGTTGGGTGATAATTTTGTTATCTTTTCCTCCAATTCATTTTCAGTAATTGGAGAGTCAAGGGCATTTTGGTAAGGTTTTATAATTTGTTCTAATTTACATAGTTTTTCTAATATTTGTTTTTGAGGAACATTTAATGGGGTTTCCTCATATAGGCTTTCAAAATGATCTACCCAAATATCTCCATTCTGTATTGGCAAATTCTCAGATTTTTTATTTTGCAATATTTTCCAATAATCCCAAAATTTATTTGAGTCAATTGATTCTTCTAATTGGTTCATTTGGTTTCTGTAATAATTCAATTTGTTAGTCTTTAATTTATGTTTGTATTGTTTTAGAGAATCCACATATTGTTTGCGAATGTTCTGGTCATTTGGCTGTCTGTGTTTTTTGTTGGATAATTTCCGTAATTCTTTTCTTAAATTACAACATTCTTGGTCAAACCATTTTGGTTCTTTTTTGGGTGGGGTTGTTTTATACTTTCTTGGAATCAACTCTGAATTTTTAGCAACATGGTTGAATATTTTGTTCAAATCATCAACAGCTTTGTTTACCCCATCTTTGTTGAATGGATAAGAATTTGTCAGAAACCTGTTTAAAAGCAATTGTGTATCAATTTGCTTCATTGCTTGATTATATAGGTCTGTGCTTTTTGTGGTCCATCTGTAAGTATTGCCTATGCTGTGCATTTTAGATGAATTCTGGAAACTGGATGTTGAATATGATTTGTTTAGATAAATAGTCATTTGACTGTGATCAGAAAGAGGTGACAATGGCTTGACTATGAAGGCTCTTATGTAACTTTCATGTAGGTCAGTAATGGAGTAATCAACAGTACTGCAGCCAAGAGTGGAACTATAAGTATAGTGTCCAAGAGAGTCCCCTCGTAGCCTTCCATTGACAATGTACAGGCCCAGATCTTGGCAGAGCTCAAGCAATGCCTTTCCATGTGCATTTATTGTTTTGTCATAGTTATTCCTGGCCACATGTGTGGGAAAATGTATATTTTCGCCTAAGATAAATTTGTCACCAGATGTATTAATAGTGTCTAATCCTTCTCCAGTTCTTGAGTTTAGATCCCCACAAATCATTACATGACCTTTTGATTGGAAGTTACTTACTTCTGTGTGCAGTTCATGAAACGTATTTTCATCATAATATGGAGACTCTGCTGGTGGTATGTAAATGGCACACAGGAAAAGGTCTTTGGGGCTTGATATATATTGTTTTCCAATTTTTAACCAAACATTAAATTTTCCCTTTCGAATAATTTCAAAGTGATATTCACATTTGTACCATATCAACATTCCCCCCGAATCTCTGCCCTGTTTCACTGTTTTTAGTTTTATGGATGGAACTATTACCTCATGATATCTCTCTCTCACCGTCCCTCTCTCCCTCCTTCTCTGTATCTCTATCTCTCTCTCCCTCCTCTCGCTCCCTCCCTCCACCTCATCCCTTTCTCTCCCTCCCTCTCTCCTTCCTTCTCTGTCTCTCCATCTCTCTCTACCTCCCTCTCTCTCCCTCCCTATCTCTCTCCCTCCACCTCCCTCCCTCTCTCCCTCCCTGTCTCTCTCTCTCCCTCAACAACCCCCCTCTCTCTCCCTCCCTCCCCTCTCTCTCTGTCCCTCCCTCTCCCCCTCCCTCCCTCCCTCTCTCTCCCTCTCTCTCTTTCTCTCCCTCCCTCCCTCCCTCTCTCTCTCCCTCTATCAGGTCTGGCTGGATTAGCTCTTGACGGTGGCGGTAATGGCCGTTTGCAGCTCTCTTGTTAAATGGAGTGCCTATGAAGTGCCCTCACACCTCGTGGGAGAGCTGCTGAGGTTGCTGCTGTGTCATTTCTTAGCTCGCTTACAAGCTGGAGCACAGACACCGCCGCCGCTGCTGCTGCTGCCACTGCCACTGCCGCCATGCATAGCTCCGGCGGCAAATGTGACAATTTTCTCCCGTGTAAGTCCGCTTAATCTGACTCCCTGACCTCTCTCTCGCTCTTTTAGAATGGCTACCCAACCCAAATGTAGTGTGTGTGTGTGTGTGTGTGTGTGTGTGTGTGGTCTTTTATAATGGCTACAACCCATGTGAGCCAGCCTGTTAAAGTACCCATATCTGAAAGCAGCTTCAGATATCTTTCACACTCAACTGAATCCTTCTTTCTTTCTTTCTTTCTTTCTTTCTTTCTTTCTTTCTTTCTTTCTCTCTTTTTCTCTCTCTATCTTTGTATACACACCTATTGCTACTGTATACTGATGCAGGTTTAAAGCCGTTTGCATTCCTGAGTGTACAGACCTCTCTAATTCAAAATGGATGTTTCTCAGCACGGGGTGCAGTGATGCAGTGAAGATCAGTGACATGTTCATAGAAGCGTGTCCATTATGAGTCATCCTATCTGGAGTAGTTCCTGGGTCAAAGGTCAAACAAGGGCCTTAGGACGATCTCATATGTGTGACAGGCCAACACATGAAGGTTAGAGTGTGTGTGTGTGTGTTTATTTTGTGTGTTTTGTTGTGCCTGCATACATTATAATATGTAGGAATATTTGAATTCAGACACTTGTGAATTTTAAAGCATTATGCACATCAGGTTGGTAGTCCTAGATAGATAGCTCAATGTGTTAAAAAACAACCTTTTCCCCCTTTCCTATCGACACAGCCTATTGACTTGTTCCCATCTCGTTATGTCTAGACTGTGGTATTTTCCAAAAAGCACCTAATTTGCTCCCTTTCCAATTCAGGTGCAAACTAAAGGCAAAAGAGCTATGAATATTCACCCTTGCACAGGTGAGTGCTGACAGGTGTGTCTCTGGACACACGCACACACACACACACACACACACACACTGCACACACACACACACACACACACACACACACACACACACACACACACACACACACACACACACACACACACACACACACACACACACACACACACACACACTGCACAATGCTGTGGTAAGCATAGCAATTCTCTCTCTTCTATTACCCACCATTGGAATGCATTTATTGCGTCTGTGACTCTCTGAAAGATTAATGTTGAAATCCCACTGAATATTCAGCTGGTGTCAGAGGCAAAACGGGGCCCACACACACACACACACACACACACACACACACACACACACGCGCGTGCGCGTGCCATCAACACAAATCAGATGCCTCGTTCCTGAAACAATTTCACAAAATGCAAATGGGGAAAAGCAGGGTGACCTTGCATACGAAAGGAACATGCATGGCTTTCACTCAACTGACATGCACACACACACACACACACACACACACACACACACACACACACACATGTGTGAGCCAATACACAGCACATTCATACACATATTCACGCACTCAGATATGCATGCACAATGATGCTCATACAAACAAATGCATGAAATATCTTGTCCCTCTCTCTCTCTCTCTCTCTCTCTCTCTGTCTCTCTCTCTCTTTAATTAGAGCCCTTGCATCTTATTCTCTCTCTCTCTCTCAAAAAAAAAACATGCTTGAAATACTTCAAATGCTAGCCACAGGTCAGGCTCTTAAATACATATTCAGAATCTGTTTGCCACAATCTTAACAAAATCAAAGTCTTTGTCTTACACCACACACACACACACACACACACACACACACACACACACACACACACACACACACACACGCATACACACACACACACACACACACACACACACACACACACACACACACACACAGACGCATACACGCATGCACTCATGCACACACACACACACACACACACACACACCATTCCCCAAAGTGTGAGATCAGAGTGGTCAGCATCACCCCCATAGTGACAGTGACATGCATATGGCTGAAGACGACAGAAGGATTGCGTAACATCTCCACAGCCTGCTCATCTGACTAACCTTCACAGTCGCTGTGCCATGGCACAATTACCAGTGTTGGTCGTGTCTATAAACACACACAGCCCAGGGTTGGGGTGCATGCATGGGGAAAAGACGGGGAGATGAACAAAGGAAGAGGTGACAAAATGTGACAAAAGAACGAATATGTACTCTATGAACGAATAAAACAACGAATTAAAAAAATTATAATTTCTTGGCAATTCCTTTGTTGAGGGCCGAATGCCTGTAGGTTCCCCTGTTGTGCCTGTATTTTGATTTTTTTTTTTTTTTTTTACAATTAGCTGTTTGATTAAGTTGTGATAGGTTTACTACCAAGCTCTAGACTGAATAATATTTTTTAGCTGTGCAGTTGCTCATAGATAACTAATTATGCTTCATTGATTGGCCTGAAATGGGTTGCAATTGCTGCATCCCAAAATTGGATTATGTCTGTCGGCTTCATGACAAATTGTTTTTATTGTCAAGATTATATTTCCTGTACCAAAAAAAAAACCCTTTGAAAGCACAGTATACGTCGAATAGCTCTCCTGGATATGAAAATGTGTAGTCCATGACAACCCCTACACCAGAAGTAATCAAAAAGACCATGTGTGTTAGTGTGTTTGGTGTGTGTATTTTTAGAGGGTAAATATATACTGTAGTCACCCTACAGACAAGATTTACACACGGGCAGGCCGACGACATACAAGCAATTGCTGCAGGGTGAAAGCATGAGACAAGGCAGACTGGAATGTCTAATAACAAATATTCCACTAGACCACAAACTAAATTGGAAATATTTGCCAAAGAAAAAAAAGAACGAGAGAGAGAGAGAGAGAGAGAGAGAGAGAGAGAGAGAGAGAGAGAGAGAGAGAGAGAGAGAGAGAGAGAGAGAATGTGAGCACAAGAGGAAAGAAAATGCAAAGCCTAAAGCAACGCTGTCACATCTTGGGAGAAGCTTATTATTCATAAATTACAAATAATCTTACAAACA
>JAODXP020000028.1:11982456-11989956 GCA_027497455.2 Sardinella longiceps | reverse complement strand
TCCCATTCAGTTAACATTAGCTTCTGGTTTGCTATTCAGCCTTTTAATGATTAAATGTCCTATTCCTTCTTCTACTGACAGCACCAGCTGATCATATTAATTTTCTTCACACTAGACCCCTCCTTTGAAATGCCTGTTTTTTTTTTTTTTTGGTCTAAAGGTGCCTACAGACCAAAGATCCGCAACGAGACGGGCTGCAACGTTCTAAAAGCCTTGACGTTCTAAAATTCCGAAACTACGATTTGATATGTTAAATCTTTTGTGACGGCTTGCAACTGCCTGCATTTATGTTTCATCAAAGATCATGAATCCTCTATGGTTTCATCTTGTTGCGGATTTTCAGTTTGAATATGCCTTAAAAGAAGCCAAATGGCACTTTGTGACCTCACAAAAAACGACCATTGATTGGATCATTCTGGATTTCTACATCAAAGAATTCTAAAAGTGGCTACAGACCAAAGATCCACAACGAGGTGGGCTACGACGTTCTGGAAACCTGTGACGTTCTATGTCTGTATTGTCCTGTCACTTCTCTATAAGCCACAGTCTGCTTGATTGATGTTGGAAGCTTTTACAATGGAGATAGATAGCCACTGACATTCACATGGGCTTAAAAGGAGTGCAAGTGTTAATTTTTTTTTAAAACAAAGTATGAGGAGAAAAATCAATGTGAATTTGTCACAAAATATATTTCAAACTAGACTAGGTTTGGGAAATTTTATCACACAAACAGTACAACCTTGATCAGTGGATGGATTCTCAGACAAGAACGTTAAGAGCTGAGATAGGTGGAGAGAGAGAGAGAGAGAGAGAGAGAGAGAGAGAGAGAGAGAGAGAGAGAGAGAGAGAGAGAGATTCTCAATTCTAATAGATGCAATACACATGCACCTACACACATACGCACCTACATACACACAGACAAACGTACACACACACACACACACACACACACACACACACACACTCAACTACACACACAGACACACAGCTCCGCACAAACACACACACACACACACACACACACACACACACACACACACACAGAAACATTTGGCTTCCACGCTGACTCTGACCTTTCCAGCTCTTCTCATCTTTCACCTGCTCCCCATGTCACACTCTTTCTCCATCTCTTTCTCTTTCTCTCTCTCTCTCTCTCCGTCGCGTCGGCCTCTTCATCTCTTTCTCCCAGCGGCTTGTCAGTCAGCTCCCTGTGTGAAAGCAGGTTCAAACGTGTGTGTGTGAACATATCATGATCCACGCGTGAAGTTTCAATCCGTGCTCTTGTGAACTTCAAACCTCCAGACAAAGACAAAAAGAGAGAGAGAGCGAGAAAGAGGGATAGAGAGAGGGAGAGAGAGATGGAAAATGGTCATGTCAGAAGTTAGGAGCGATGGTTCAAAAGCATGCTCTGCGGCAGGCAAGGGCCTAGAACTGCAGGCCCAGGGTCGTTTGTGGAGATGCAGAGAGAGAGAGAGAGAGAGAGAGAGAGAGAGAGAGAAAGGAAGAAAAAGAGAGAGAGAGAGAGAGCACTTTGACCCAGGCCTCGTGCCGGACTTCAAACGTCAACGTGGCGGAGCGATTGAAGTCAAACGATCATTTTCACATCAAACGCTTCTTTCTCTTCGCCTAGAATCCTGCCGTATACCTCACAGTGTCTCCCTGACACTCTCGGCATTGTGTTTGCTAGTGTAGGAGGGAAAAGAAAAGAAAAGAAGAAGAGAGAGAACAGCTTGATCCTTCTGTGTCTTTTGTATTGCATACTTTGTATGTATGGGTGTGTGTCTTTATGTGTTGTGATGGTGTGTTTTTGCATGTGCCGCTCTGTGTGTGCGTGGGTGAGTTGCATGTGAGTATATGTGAGTGTGTGTGTGTGTGTGTGTGTGAGTGAGAAAAAGTGTGTATGTCATTATGTGTGTGTGAGCATATGTATGTGAGTGGGTGGGTTGCATGTGTGTTATTGTGTGTGAGTATATGTGTGTGTCATTATGTGTGTGTGAGTGTGAGTATGTGTGTGCATGTGTGAGTGTGCGTGTGTGGCTTGCATGTGCGTGTGTATGTGTGTGTGTTATTATGTGTGTGTGTGTACGGTGGGGGAGATTCTCAGCCTGTCCTGTGTTTGTGGAGTCTTCCGAGCGGAGCGCCATGGAGACAACTGGGGGATGATGAGGCGAGAGGTCTGATCACGGGAGATGAAAGAGGATCCCCAAATCTCTCCTCTTCTCTCTCTTTCTCTCTCTCTCTCCCTGATCTCTTCTTGTGTGTTGTGCTGTGCCGTGAGGTGCGGTGCGGCAGAGAATGGAGCTCCTTACTCTCCCTCTCCTCTCCTCTCCTCTCCTCTCTTCACTGTTCACTTTGTAGTGGAGAAGGCCTTTGTAGCTCGACTCCATGTTTTCAAGTGTTCTTACGGGCCTCAAAGCCAGGATGCAAGAGAAGAGAAGACCTTTCTTTCTCTCTCTCTCTCTCTCTCTCTCTCTCTCTCTCTCTCTCTCTCTCTCTCTCTCTCTCAAATTCAAATTCAAATTCAAAGGTGCTTTATTGGCATGACTCTATTCAGCAGTGTTGCCAAAGCTTACAAAAAAAGAACAAAAAGAAACTTGAAATGAAAGGAAACCTAACTATTAAAAAAGAAAAACAAAAAAAATTGATATTGTCAACATGCTACATGGATTGTGCCACATTACAAAAGGGTCACTCACTTTTTCATTTTGTGACATTTTGATACATATTGTGCCGCTAGAGCAATGCAGTCTTTTTGTTCTCCCAATAGATAAGGAAGCTTCTCTTCACATCCCAATACATTAAATTGGGGTGAAACTTCATTAAATTGGTCATAATATTGCTTTCTGAGTGAGGAATATTTGTTGCACTCAGTAAGAAAATGTAGCTCATCCTCCACTGCTCCCTCATTACACTCTTGACAGATTCTTTGCTCTCTTGGAAGCCAGGTTTGCCTGTGTCTTCCGGACTCTATGGCAAGGGAGTGATCACTTACCCTATAGGTGGTTAGTAGTTTTCTTTGTTTGAAATCTTTAATTTCTATAAGGTAGGGTGCCAATTCGTATTTACTTTTGATTTTTTTGAAACAGTTCAGTTTGTTCGAATTTTCAATTTTGTTTAGCCAATATTGGTAATATTCTTGTTTTGCTTCTTTTTCCATTATTTTAATGTTTGCCTTTGTCATGTACATTCCATTCAAATTATATTTAGTTTTCAGGTAATTAAAAGGGTCTCTCTCTGGGTGTTTTTCCCTTTCTACAAGTGCATTGTAATGGCACCTGTCTTGGTTGGATAGTAAGTGGGAGTAAAATTTGGATGTCCTTTTATTTATGTCAATTAGCAGGGGAAATCGTCCTAGTTCAGCTCTGCTGGCAAGATTAGAAGCATTTCTGTGTACTCCAAGGGTATTTTTGCAGAATTCCAGGTGAAATGTTTCCGTTGGAGTTTTGTCCCATGTGTCATAGTTTTGTTTGTACTTAATGCCCCATATTTCACTACCATATAGAAGAATCGGTTTAATAATTGAATCGAAAATTTTCAGCCACAGTCTCACTGGAGGGTTGAATTGATATAATGATCTGCGAATTGCAAAGTAAACTTTACGTGCCTTCTCAGTGAGGTCTTTAATCGCCAAATCAAAGTTGCCCGATGACGATAATGTCAGACCCAAGTAGTTATAATTTGCCACTTGACAAAGTCTATCTCCGCCAAGAGTGAAGACATATTTATTTCTTGTCAGACGATGTTTTTTCTGGAAGATCATTAATTTGGTTTTCTCCGTGTTAATTTTGAGGTTCCATGTTTCTGAGTATGCTTCGAGAATTGAAAGGCTTTCCTGCAAAGCACCTTCAGTTGGAGATAAAATTAAAAGATCATCTGCATATAGCAAACATTTGATTTCTCTCCCCTCTAAAGTCAGTCCTGGGGATTTTGAATTTTCAATATTTACTGCTAAATCATTAATATAAAGGTTAAATAGTAGTGGGCTAAGAGTACACCCTTGCCGGACCCCTTTCTCCTGCTTAAAATAGGATGTTCTTTGATTTTTTATTTTTACACAGCATCTGTTATTGTTGTAAATGTCTTTAATTATATCATATGTCTTACCTCCAACGCGATTTTTTAAAAGTTTTAATAATAGACCATCTTGCCAAACTGAGTCAAAAGCCTTCTTGAAATCTATAAAACAAGCAAATATTTTCCCTTTGTTAGTATTATGTACATATTTATCAATTAGTGATTGTAGAGTAAAAATATGATCTGATGTTCTGTGGTTTTGCATGAATCCGATCTGGCAGTTGTTTATTGCCTTTTCCTCTTTTAAAAAATCAGCAATTCTACCATTGACAATGTTACAAAATAGTTTCCCCAAATTGCTACTGATAGCAATTCCTCTGTAATTGTTGGGATTGTATTTGTCTCCCTCTTTAAAGATTGGAACTATTTGGTTTTCTTTCCATAAGTCAGGAAAAAGCCCAACTGTATTGATCAAATTGAAAAGTTTAAGAATTGCCTGTTTTAATAATGGGGTGCTACATTTAATCATTTCATTATATATAGCATCAGGGCCGCATACTTTTTTATTTTTTAGGCTTTTAATTTTTTTGGTTAGTTCAATTAGAGTTACAGGGGTATCTAAGCTATTTAAATTGTTTTGTTCTTCGGATTCCAGTGTTTGCAACTGTTTGATCAGTTCAGTTTGAATGGGGCTTAATTTTTCACAACTGTAGAGGTGTTCAAAATGGTTGGTCCAGATTTTTGCGTCACATATGGGAATATGTTTAGATTTCTTAGAAGATTCAAGTTTCTTCCATTCATCCCAAAAAGAATTTTGATCTATTGCGTCTTCAATATTTTGTAGCTTTTCTTTCATATATCTAGATTTTTTCTGTCTTAATGTTGATTTGTATTTGGTAAGCGTTAGTTGATATAATGACCGTGTGTTTTTGTTTGCGGGATCCCTGTGTTTTTTGTTTGATAAAAGTCTTAGTTGTTTCTTTAAGGCCTTACATTCTTCGTCAAACCACTTGTTTTTAACAATTTTTGTTGTTGCTTTCTTTGTTTTTTTAATTTTCAATGTATTTCTGGCAACTGAGGTGAAAATTTCGGTAAGCCTTTCTGTAGCCATATTTATCCCTTCCCTGTCTTCTGGGAATTTAGTGAACATAAATGTATAGACAAGATTTTCACCTTGAATACTGCTTAATTCGGCCTGATATTGTTGCCCACTGTTTTTATCCCACCGGAACTGAGTTGGTAGAGGATAGAGTTGGTTTTCTTTAGGTATTGGAGGCGTTACAGAGCCGTTCTTTTTTAAACTTAAAGTTATATGACTATGGTCTGATAGTGGAATTTGGGGCATAACCGTAAAATAGTTAATATGACTTGAATCAATATCTGTGATGGCATAATCTACTACACTACAACCAAGCTTGGAACTGTAAGTGAATCTACCCAGAGAGTCACCCCTTATTCTACCATTTGAAATGAAGAGACCAAGGCTTTTACATAACTGTAGCAACTGTTTGCCATTTTTGTTAACAATGCTGTCACTGTTCTGACGTAATATTTCAGATGAAGTGTTTCTATTCATCTGTGCGTCAGAGACATACGTATAGCCCTGTGGTTCAATGTAATCTAATTCTCTCCCAGTTCTTGCATTCATGTCCCCCATGAGCAACACAGATCCTTCTGATTGGAATTGTATAATTTCTGATTGTAAAATTGTTAAAGATTTCTTCTGAGTAATAGGGAGATTCATTTGGAGGTATATAGATGGCACAAAGATAGATGTCAAAATCTGAAGAAGTGAGCTCTTTTTTTAACTTAATCCATATGTGAGATTTCCCTTTCTTTACAGGAAAAATGTAATCTGTAAGGTTTTCTTTAAACAATACAATGATCCCCCCTGAATCTCTTCCACATTTGATATTTGAATGTTTGACAGAAGGAATGTGAAGTTCTCTGTAATGTGGGATGGACTCACATTTAAGTCCTTCTCTAGTCCATGTTTCTAGCACTATGACAATATCCGAGCTATTTACAAAATTTACAAAGTCAGCATTTGTACTCTTTTCACCAAAACAAGAGGAGTACATCCCTTGTATATTATAACTTGAGATTTTAAGTGACATTTTCTAGTCTAATGTAGGTTTTGCCATATGAAATATGTATGTTTTTTTTTTTCTCCTTCAAATAAAATTCTTCTGAACTGATTTATAGACCAAAAAAAAGGAAACTTATACTGTAGGTTATGTATTCTGTGTGGTAGTATAATAGCATACTAGATGTACGCAACTATACTCACACACAATGCCACACCCTGGATTTAAAAAATACAGGGTGTAACATTCACACACACACACACACACACACACACACACACACACACACACACACACACACACACACCACACACACACACACACACTCACTCGCACTCACACACACACACACACACACACACACACACACACATTAAGTACCTTAGTGCAGTCATTTAGACAAAATCACACACACACACACACACACACACACACACACACACACACACACACACACACACACACATTAAAACCTACAGAAATAAAACTTAACATCTATAATAAATACACCAACACACACACTCACTCGCTCACTGTTCAGGTATGCACACACACACACACACACACACACACACACACACACACTCAAGAAAGGAAAAAATGACTTAAAAAAAAATGAAACTTAGTATAAATAAGAAATACTTCTCATAACACTCTCATTCACTCACTCATTCACTCTCTCACTGTATACACACAAACACATACACGTGCGCACACACACACACACACACACACACACACACACACACACACACACTCAAGCAACAAAATTAAACTTTAAGAAAAGAAACTTATCATTAATAAGTTGTTGTACACTCACACTCATTTACTCACTCACTCACTCACTCACTACTCAGGTATACACACTCATTCACTCACTCACTCACTCACTCACTATTCAGGTATACACACACACACACACGCACGCACGCACGCACACACACACGCCCACTCAGGCAACAACAACAACAACAACAACAAAAAATAGACTTCAAGAAATAAAACTTAGCATTAATAAGAAATACTTGTCGTACACATTAACACTCTCTCTCACTCACTCACTCACTCACTCATTCACTCAATGTTTTTGGGTACATACCCAAACAAACACACACACACACACACACACACTTCAGAAACACTCTCACTCACTCGCTCACTCACTATTCAGGTCTGTACACGCACGCACGCACACACACACACACACACACACACACACACACACACACACACACACACACACACACACACACACCAACAAACTTAAAAAATCTCTCAATGAACAGACAGAGAGCCTGAACATGTTAAGCTAAACTGATCACAAATAAATTTTAGCATGTTTTCTATTTTGTTGAAATCAGTTATGCCTACACTAACTCTTCTACCTACTACAGCTGTT
>JAODXP020000028.1:11972102-11982356 GCA_027497455.2 Sardinella longiceps | reverse complement strand
TAGCTGTTCCACCAGGCACTTGCGTATCATTTCACTTTGTATAAAGTGTTTCAAATCCGTTCCTTCCTCGTGTGCTGATTGGGCATGACAGAGCTCTCTGTTTGCTGATTGGCCAGTTGGAAATGTGTCAGACGAAACCTAAGCCAATGGGAGAGGTTCTTGACTGGCCTGTAGGGAAATGTGGTAGTGAATGGAGGCACAATGGGGGGCTAGCAAGGCTAACTCCTGGCGTCTGTTTCCCAAAAGCATAGTTGATAACTTAGTTGCAACTTAGTTAGTTGGCAATGGGAAATTACATTGTAACCAACATAGCTGCTAACTTAGTTAACATCTATGCTTTTGGGAACTATGCTTTTGGGACGCCAGAGTAATGAGAAACATTAAATAGAATCATTGACACAGACTTCATGTGCAAGATTCTTAAAAACTCCCAATACTCATCTTTATTTGGATAGAAACAGTGAAAAATTCCCAATAGTCACATTATAGTGATAGAAACAGTAAAAATTCCAAATTTTCCTTTATTGTGATAGAAACAGTAATGTGGTGCTGTCCCTGAGGTGCTCGCTAGCACGTGTTGAAGCCTAGTGGGGCTTCGGGGCTGGTGCATGAAAATAAAACCTGATTTTACAGGCATATTTTCCTAATTAGCTGCAGCTTCTGCTTGCTTTAAACTTGAGATAGGCTATGACACTGCTGCAAAACAAGCATTGGTCTAGTGGATTTAATTAATAATAATAACACTAATATCAATAAAAATCTGTTCCCAAATTAAACTGCTACCCGTAAGCCTGACAAACAGCACAAGAGTGTCTGGCGGGAGAACAGACTGATTCGCCACAGCTGATTATGGAAGAGATCGACCAACTGGTGATGGATATTTGTTTGTTCCAGGGATGTG
Organism: Sardinella longiceps; assembly: GCA_027497455.2. Classification (NCBI taxonomy): domain Eukaryota; kingdom Metazoa; phylum Chordata; class Actinopteri; order Clupeiformes; family Clupeidae; genus Sardinella; species Sardinella longiceps. The sequence goes on along the minus strand of JAODXP020000028.1, from coordinate 11,981,455 downwards.
GGACAGCAAGCCTCCTCTCCATGCATTGGCAGGCAGAGGCACCAGCCAACACTCAGCGTAGCTGAGATCAAAGAGATTGTTATTTACTTATTTAATTTTTTTTAGGGTTAAGGTTTTTTTTTTTTTTTTCAAAAAGATAAATCACAATTGATTTTAAAAAGCATTTAATCACCTTAAACTGAGCCAAATTAGACAAACATATTTAGAGTGGTGTCACTGATATGGCTTCATTATAAAACTGTCTTTTACACTCAAGTAGAAGCAGCTCATATAGCTTCATTAGCAGCTACAGTAAGTTGTGTGAGGAAAGGGACCTGTGAGCTTTGACTTTGCACTGCAAATAAACAAAATAGTCCTAAAATTGGACCACATACACCCACATAGCTTCAGGCAAAATAATAATTATTTAAAAATCATTTAAAAAAAAAAAAAACACACACACACACACACACACATACACACTTGTAAAGTCAGACCTTTTAGAATAACATTGGACGTTCGAGATATATTTACTTAGGCCTATGTTTTACTTTGTGTACTAAAGGAGAATTCAGTTGAGGATTCAACCCATAGGCCTTCTTGTCTGAGGTCATTGCTGAATGTGGTCTCTAGGGAAACGAACGAGAGTGAGAGAACGAGATACAACATAGACAGGATACCGATCCAATGGGGGCAGCCATATGTTCACACATTTCTTAGGGTTATGGTTAGGATTAGGTTAGGGGATATAGAGAGACTCATTCTTTGTCCACAGAGACCACTAACAACAAGGCCAGAGATTGATTTACACCGGATTTCTCCTTTAAAGGAATAGTTTACCTCTTTATGAAAATTGGTTATTCACCCCCTTACCTGGAGTTACATATGTGGGCAAAATCATTTTGGTCTCAATGCATGCATTGTCCTAGTCTGGCAACCCCAATTTTACTTTTAGCTTAGCATAGGTGCTGGAAAGTAAAGTTGCCAAAGAGTTGCTATCTGGCAACATTACATTCCAGCGCCTATGCTAAGCTAAAGCTAAAAAATGGGTAAAATTGGGGTTGCCAGACTAGGACAATGCATGCATTGAGATCAAAATGTTTTTACCCACATATGTAACTCCAGGTAAGGGGGTGAATAACCAATTTTCATAAAGGGGTGAACTAGGCTATTCCTTTAAGTTCTGTAAACTCTGTGTGTAAGCACTACCGAGGCCCATTTGCTGCATCTGTGGAGACTGTTTGTGTCTGTTTGTGTTTACTATTTTTGTTTGCAAACAGTAGTAACACCCCCCCCCCCAACAAAAAAAAAAAAAAAAAGAAAAAAGGAAGAAAGAAAGTTCATAATTGATGTAAGTAGAATCTCCAACTTTTTGAGGAAGAGCAGCAGAGTTTCGAGTTCCAGTGAGGCGTCGCCGCTCCGCTCCTCTTCCCTATCCTACTCCCCAGTGTGTTTCCGTTGCTTCTGCTGACACAACGGGATCGCGAGGACGTTAAGTTTGTTTGTTTCTTTGCTCGTTTGTCAGCGCCCTGGAACACGCGCCCGGCATGGTGCCGCCTCTTCTCGGTCGGAACCCAACTAGTTCCTCCCTCGCTCAGCTCAGCTCAGCACGCGTGCCGGAATCGTTTGCCATCTACGCTCGAGCGGTAATAATTCTCACGGTGCCTGGCCTCAGAAAGCGAGAGACGTGAAGCAAAGTCACCTACCACTGTGAGCCATGCAAGAAAAACAAGTCGGCTGCTGATTTAGCTTTACCCACGTAAGTGGTCTCGGAGGACACAAGGTCCAAGTAAACTGTGAAAACAACAAAGCCTTGGCTGGTAAATATCAAAGAGCTAATGCTAAAGATGAATACTGAGGTTCACTCAAACTTGACACCCCACTGGCTTTGTTGTCATCTTTTTCTCCTTTTTTTCCCTTCTTCTTCCTCTTTTTTTGCCATGCTGCTGAATTGTAATTGAAAGTTTTGTTTGCTGCTTGATATCAAAATATTTTTCTTCCCCTTCGCTCTGTGGTTTGATCTTAAATGCTGTTTGTACTCCTCTGAAATCATTTCCACTCCCCATTAAAGGAATATTCAACAAATGCTCCGCCTAGCATGAGTCATGTTTATGTGTTTATCTTTAAATTAAACACGCAATTTTCCTGCATATTGTCTAAACCAATTTCCATCCATATTTAAAATATATTTGTAGCATATTTTCATTTTCATTATATCTTTGTATGCATTGCTAATAGCTCCATTCTCTTTTGTCTCTGGATTCCCTTCAGTCTAATTTATTTTATTTTAATTCATTATTTATTTGGTTGTTCAATTGCCAATTCCAATGCCATTAGAAAGGTTATATGCAAAACAAGCACGTTGCAAGTCGAGTCGCCCATCTGGATTGAAGCCTATTGCCCCAGTCATAAAACGTTTACACTTTAGACATGTATATAATCTGTCATGCTGGGGGAAGATGGAGGGGTGGGGGTTGTAGTTTTTGTACTGGATTTAAAGTCATTGCTGCTCACTTAGTTGTGTGTCGGGGTTGCGTGGATGGTGATGATGGAGCTTGCTTTGGAATGCAGGGACACATATCAGGCCTAAAGACTGGCCCCTTTGGCAGGGTTGGCCCTGTCACATATGCAGATGTGATTACTATTGGTCGGTTAAAAGGGCTGCCTGCAGTGAAGCAGGGGTGAAGGGTGGGAGGGGTGGGGGTGTGTGTTTGTGTGTGTGTGCAGGGGTGGGTGAGTGGTGGGTGGGGGGGTCGGGTCGAGAGGGCCTGAGGGGGAAAAAAGCACATCGATGGCGAAGGCTGAGTCGTCTGACAACAGTGATAAGTTACCATGGCTCTGGGTAATATAAACATCCACAGAAAGAGATATGGAGGCGGCAGAGTTGGAGAAAAGAGAGAGAAGAGACAGAAGAGAGAGAGAGAGAGAGAGAGAGGGAGGAGCAGGGAGGAAGAGAGAGAGAGAGAGTAACACAACTCCCTTGCCTTCAGAGGCACAACTTGACTTTCTGAGATAACCTAGCACTCTGACTGGCTTGGCAGAGAGAGAGAGAGAGAGAGAGAGAGAGAGAGAGAGAAAAGAGAGGGAGAGAGAAAAAGAAAGAAAGAGAGAGGCAGGGAGGGAGGGAGTGAGAGTGAGGGAGGGAGGAAGGAAGATCAAGATAGCAAGCCACACAGCGAATGAAAGCAAGTACAAGAGACAGAAAGTGTGGCAGGAGAGTTAAGATGCTATCACTCTTAAGACAATCCTAGCGTCCGACAAAGACACACACAAGTCCTTGGCATATTTGTCGTAGTTCCACTGAAGAAGACGGATCTCCTCCCGCATACATCTGGACTGGTATCTCAGTGTGTGACAGAGACTGAGCGTGTTAACCATGTCCTCGCATGCATGTTGGTCTGTGTGTATGTATGCGTGTGTGTGTTTCTTTATGTGTGTGTGTGTGTGTAAGCTCTCCACTGCTGCAGTTTGTGTACAAGGTGCTCTGGTAATGCTTTGTGATTTGATCTGTCCAATTTTAGCTGTGAGTCTGTGTGTGTGTGTGTGTGTGTGTGTACAATGTGTGTGACCACAACATTCCATGTATACTGACTTTTGTGTGACTCTTTTGTGTGTTTGTGCACTGCCCACCATTATTCATGCACACTAACTGACTACTTTGTCTATGTGAGTGTGTATGTGTGTGTGTGTGTGTGTGTGTGTGTGTGTGTGTGTGTGTGTGTGTGTGTGTGTGTGAGAGCATTTGCGCGCCTGTCTCAGTGTGTTGCCAGAGTGTGGCCCACAGTCTTGATTAATATCTCCGTTTGATTGCCATGTCATCAGCTTGCATTTATAAGCAAGACAATCGCCACCGCCTGACGCTGGTTATTTTTTAAATAGCCGGCCCATTGTCCCATTCATTTTCCACGCTTGGCACTGAGAAATTGTCATTTGGTGACGGCGAAACGGCACCTGGGGCCTCGCTGCCCTCTTCAAATGGACAAGGGAATGGACGCGGCCGGCGGAGGGTGGCGGGCGGTGGTGGAGGAGGCTGGGCCGTGGCCGAAATAACTGATTACGACGGCCTTTTGTGGTTATAAAATTAGAAACCGGGGGGACTCATGGCGATCGCACATACACCCCCTTTATTGCACTGTTTACACAAAACAGCATTTCGCACGCCTGCTGAGTTCCCCTCCGGGGGAATATTCGTTATTATTATGAAGACTATTATGTTTAAATGGAGACCTGATTGGTCCTAGACCGTTCATTGCGTTTGTTAATATAGAAAGGTGTGCAGAATTGTCATATCCCCCAGGAATTAGGCTTTTTTTTTAAAGGTGATTTATTTATTTATTTGTTTGGTTATTATAAACAAAGTGCAAATTTTAATGTGTTTTTACCAGAAACAGGCGAGTTGCTTGGCTTAATTAAAGTTTTTTTCTTTCTTCTTCTTCTTCTTTTTCTTTTTCTTTTTTCTTTCTTTTTTTTTTGCAAATACTTGCCGTATTTGTATTTCAAAAACATGTCTCGGATTCCAAAGCGAATGCATATCTAAAGGCGTCCATACACAATCCTTCACAATCCATTGTTCCAGAAACCGCCTAAACAAAGAATTGCTTTGGACTTCAGAAGTGTTCAGAAAATCTTTTTAGGATTCTTTGTGAGCTTCGGCTTAGAGCACCCTTGTGAAACACACACACACACACACACACACACACACACACACACACACACACACACACACACACACACGAAAGCACACACAGCAATATGAAATAGTGATTAATTTCTTCAGTTTGTTTGTTTGTGTCTTCTGGCAGGTATCTTGGCTTGGTCTTCTTAACCTAGTGGACCTCGCTCCCCCGGATGGGTCTAAGCTGATAGATATGGAGGGCAACCGCAGCTTTCTGGAAGTGGCTGATAAAGGAAGGCAGGCAGGCAGGCAGTCTGCTGTTCTGTTCTTTTTCAGCCGCATCTAAAGCTCCATAAAAGTCCAAAAGCCTTAAAAAGGAGAAAAACAGTTACAGCATGTTCTGCTTCGGTTATCACTTCACATCTATAACTCTCTTTCTTTCTTTCTTTCTTTCTCTCTCTCTCTCTCTCTCTCTCTCTCTCACACACACACACACACACACACACACATACACACACACACACACACACACACACACACACACACACACACACACACACACACACACAAACCCTCTCCCGCCCTCCTTCTCTCTGCCTTTCTTTCTATGTTTGAGTGTGTGTTTGTGTGTAAGAGAGAGAGAGAGAGAGAGAGAGAGAGAGAGAGAGAGAGAGAGAGAAATGTTGTGTTACTCCTACAAAAGGAATTCCACTTTCTCATCAGAGATGTTTTGCAGTATCAGAAGCTCTGAAATCACTTGGAGTTGTAAATGAATCTAATGTCTAGACACCTGGATATATATATTTTTATATTTTTAAGTCATAGTGTCTGTCTGCTGATGTTACAGTTCTGGCTTTGGGTTCAATGAGCTCAGAAGGCACAGATGAAAGCAAGAATCTCCACTTTAAAAAGGCAAGGTAGTGTAGCGCTTCTCTGCCTGTATTTCTCTCTCTCTGCATAGGGGGAGAGCGGGTATGCAGATATCCAATTTAATGCTCTGGTATTTTGTTCAGTCTGGGTGGAATAACTTGTCAGTGTGGATCAAAGTTCTTGGGTTAATTTACTTAAATGTCAAGGTCTCCACCTGCTGCTGTTGGCAGCTCTTTGACTTTAAACCCTCACTGTAAAATCAGAGGGTTTGGAAAGACACATAGGCTAGTTTGTGATGGTGCGTGCCCCCACGATCCCCTCCCGTGATGCATAACCTTGTACAGACTAACCAGGGCACACAGTTCCCCCTGACTTATTAATTAAATTATTTTGTCATTCTTTGAAGTCAGCTGAAAATGCTTGCCTTTTTTTTCTTCTTCTTCTTCTCCTCATCCTGCTTCTCCTCTCTCTCTCTCTCTCTCTCTCTCTCTCTCTCTCTCTCTCTCTCTCTCTCTCGCTCCCTTCCCTAGACACCCAGGATGATGAAGTAAGGATGAGCATCCCCACCTGCCACACTAGCGCGTGCATCTGTCACAGATGTTGGGAGAGGAGAGTTGGGTCTCAAAGCGAGTGGAAAGAGAAAAAAAAAACAGAAAAAAAGACAGCATCCCCCATCATGCACCACTCCTATGCTCCCCATCCCTTCCCTGGAGAGGCCGGCTCTTAATGGTGCCTCAGCCCACCTTGAGTGGAGGGAAGGAGGGATGAAAAGAGAGAGAGAGAGAGAGAGAGAGAGAGAGAGAGAGAGAGAGAGAGAGAGAGAGAGAGAGAGAGGGGCAGGGAGGGAGAGAGAGAGTGCCTGGATCCTCTCACTTTCAACCTCTTCTCCCAGGGCCGTCTGTTGGCACTGAGGTGCGTCACAGAAAGACACCACCCCCCCACCCCCACCCCCCTCAACAAGCACCACAAGCTAGAGGTGTTACAGTTTAAACCCTCCCCCCTGACACACAGATCTATGCAGTCATTGGTTCCCTCCTCTGTCACTGCTGTTGCCTGTGGAGTCTTCGACAAGTGGCGCAGGGGATAGGGATGGAGAGAGCATGTGCGGAGAAGAGAGGAGAGGAGAAGAGAGGAGGGGAAAACCGCCTCAGTGGACGCGGTAATGATTCCCCTCGGAGTAAACAAGCTCCTCTAGGGAGAGGTAGGGAAGGAAGGGTGCACATGACAAGAGGGTAGTTAGCAGACAAGCAGAAATAAATGTTTTATAGCTTGTGTGTTTTATTGTTACTTTAACATTTATTTATTTAGATTTGTATATTATTCATGCATTTGTTTGTTTGTTTTGTTTTTGTTTTTCCATCAAAGGCCTGACTGTCCCCGTCTCCTATTCTATCTCCTCATAATCAACCCAGATCATCACATTAACATAATGTAGCTGAATTTCCATTTGAATTGAATTTCCAAAAATTGATTTATAGAATTCTGGAACCAACCTCTTTTTGTTTGTTTATTTGTTTGTGGATTTTTGTCATAAAAAGTCAGTCTGTTTCAGGTGTAGGTTGGAGAAGCGGGCAGAGTTTTTGCCAGTGGTTCTCAAACTTTTTCTGTCATTCCCCACTTTGGAAGGCAGAGAACTTTCACGCCCCACCTGCCCTGAGCTATTTCACTGAATGGGTAGGCCTGTAGATGGATGTAGGATGTTAGAATTTTCATGATACTAATTCAAACCCAAATTCCTCTTTAATCGCTCTTCAGCAACTAGCAGATAACACCATTACAAAGCTCTATTTACTATCATGTGCACATAACAGACGAATGCTTTACGAGAAATCTGACGAAGGTGATAGGTGAATTCGGGGGGGCATGGTGCAGCCATCGGTCGATCACAAAGAGACATCTCGCACCCTACCTGTAATATGTCTTCGCCCCACAGTTTGAGAAATGCTGGTTTTGGCAAAGAGCCATGAGACAATAGAATCACTTTGCGTCCCTCCCTCCCTCCCTCCCTCCCTCCATCCCTCTCTCCCTGCTGTGCATTCCTGCAGCTTCAGCAGTCCTCTCATCCAGACCCGTCCAGGTTATATAAGAATCTCTTATAACATCTGCCCACACCTGGCCCAGATGCGGTTCTCTGCTGGGCTGGAGCCGGTGGCCATGCAGTTAGTTAGTCCAGTCCCATCCCGGGGCCATATCTCTGGCTCTCTGTAATATCTGTGGTGCCCTCGTCATCATCTTATCCTGTGGGCTGATAGCATTACGGCAGCTTTGTGTGTGTGTGTGTGTGTGTGTGTGTGTGTGTGTGTGTGTGTGTGGGGGGGGGTAGTGGCATCATCCACCCCGACAGTGAGGTCCCCCTCCGGCATCATTGTGTTTATGTGTGTGTGTGTGTGTGTGTGTGTGTGTGTGTGTGTGTGTGTGTGTGTGTGTGTGTGTGTGTGTGTGTGCGAGGGGGAAGAGGGGGGAAATAGTGGCATCAGCCACCCCAACAGTGAGGTCCCCCTCCGGCACTATGATGGATGACTCCGAAACTAATAAACTTCATGAACGTGTAATTGAATCGCGTGTAATAGGTGCTCAAGTCAAATTGCTCATTTGTGCACTAAGCAGATTCAGAGTGGCTCATTCATTCGCACGGTGGACAACCATCACCATCCATTGTGTATCAACCCCCATCAAAACCAATTTAGGCTCCATTATATTTTCAGGACGGAGCTTGTTTTTGGTTTGCATGGGAGAGAGGCGATCGTTTCGATGTGATGTGAAAGAATGAGAGGAGGAGAAGGACGATGACGACGGTCTCCTTTGGTGTGACCTACAGCTGTCATTTAGCGTTAGAACTCATCAGATTTACACACGGGCCTTTAAATAAGTTGTTTGTGAAAGGATGGCCATTTGTAGGGCAAATGCATATTTATAACCTTGCTAGCACTTTTGATGGAGGCCTCTCTGTTCTCCAAATTCACATGGCCCTTGGCGGTGCTGTTTACCAAATGTTGATAAGAAAAAAATGTGTGTGTGTGTGTGTGTGTCTGTGTGTCTATGTGTGTGTGTGAGTGTCTGTGTGAGTACGTGTGAGTGTGTGTGTGTGTGTATGTGTAAGTATGTTGTCAATACTTTCCCTTTTGTACCTTGTGTGTCTGTGTGTTTATGAATGTTGGTGTTTGTGTGTGTGTGTGTCTGTGTGTGTGTGTATGTGTAAGTATGTTATCAATACATTTCCTTTTGTACCTTTTGTGTCTGTGTGTTTATGAATGTTGGTATTTGTGTGTGTGTGTGTGTGTGTGTGTGTGTGTGTGTGTGTGTGTGTATGTTTGTGTGTATGTATAAGTATGTTATCAATACTTTCCCCTTTTGTACCTATTCAAGAATATGACCTTGAGAGGGTTTTGTTGATTCTTTCTGTAAACACATAGACTGAGGGAGAGCTTATTATCAAACGCTGGAAAGTCATTGTTAATCAAGGCCAGAGTTTGGCAACAGTCTCCAACTCCAGTCTCCCACGGTTCTCAAAGACAGTCCGCCTCTTTCAAACAGCTTCAACACTTCCAGCTCATTCCTATCGATCACACATACAAACTCTGTCGGTATATATTCCACACTTTCCCTCTCTCCCTCTCTCTCTGTTTGTGTAGAAAAATGTGTGTGTATGTTTGTGTGTGTGTGTGTGTGTGTGTGAGAGAGAGAGAGGGAGAGGGGCAGTGATTGAAAGAATAGAAAAGAGAGAAGAAGAAGGAAGAATAGAGTGATGGGGATGAAGAATGTTGCTTTATCTCTCTCTCTCTCTCTCTCTCTCTCTCTCTCTCTCTTACTCTCTCTCTGTGTGTTTGAAAATGTGTGTGTGTGTGTGTGTGTGTGGGGGGGGGGGGGTGGAACAAAAGCCATTGGGTGA
>JAODXP020000028.1:11962102-11964602 GCA_027497455.2 Sardinella longiceps | reverse complement strand
CTGTTGGGATAGCATCACCGTGGAAACACAAGGGATTATATCATCTCTATGGTTACACCTGGGGTTATAGAACTCTTCTACAAATTACACTCTCAAGATGGCTGACTGGTGCAGTACAATGTACAGTATGTATGACATATTCCACATATGAATTTATTACCTCAGTAGTGTTGAATGCTAACGAAGGTGGAAGCTTCCGGATAAGCTGGACTCTTTCTGGTTCTCACCGGGCCTCTGCTGGGAGCTCTGACAAGACTCCATTGGGAGGGTAAACTGCACCTGCAACCTTGCGCTCCCCCGAAGAGGGATGTGTTCTCTCTCTGCGCCCCATTAAGAAGGGCCCAAGAGCCGGGGGTGAGTGTGTGTGTGTGTGTGTGTGCGTGAGGTGTGTAGTGAAGGCAGCCACCCCCTTACACACACACACACACACACACACACACACACACACACACACACACACACCGCTCCAGCTTTACCTCTGTCTAAGGCAGACCTGACGCTGCTAAAGGTGTTGAAGGTGGCCTGTTTACTCATTCATGAGGTTGGCTGCAGAACATTCTGGCATATTCATGAGCATGTGGTTCGGATGGAGGATGAAGGGTGTGTGTGTGTGTGTGTGTGTGGGGGGGGGTGTTCTTGTGGTAAACTAACATATGCATAACCACCCCCCTCCCCTTCCCTCCGCTCCCAACCCCTTCATGCTCAAGGGCTGTGTGTTTTAAAAACAGGAGACAGGTAAGGGTAGTCAAGTGGAAAAGAGTGTGCGTGTGTGTTGTGAGGAGAGAGAGAGAGAGAGAGAGAGAGAGAGAGAGAGAGAGAGAGAGAGAGAGAGAGAGAGAGAGAGAGGGGGGGTAGGACAGAGGAAATTGATGTAAGGTTGTACACCACACTCTCAGCATCTAAGGTAACACAAGGAACGCATACAGTAGTTCCGTGCAAAAGTGTCCCACTTCCAAGGTTTCTGTCAAACCACCTTCATCAGGGCAGGGCACAGCACATACAAAGTAGTGTGTCTTTATCAGCCAAAGAGGGACACTTGGTAGTTGTAGTTTAGAAGACATGTTTGTAGTTCTTTACACATAAATATGTGTGGGGTGCAGGGCAGTGCACACCAAACAAACATTCAAAGCTGTGCACATTCAAAGCAGTGCATCGTATAACTAGAAAAGCGCTCAGAGAGCGCAGACATCTGCCAAGACAATGTGGTCACAGATGGTGTTCTGGATCACCGATTACCACCAAAATCGAATCAGTTCTTACTTGTCCCAATACACACGTCCGAAAATTTGATCCAAATCCGTGCAGTACTTTTCGAGTTATGTTGCTCACAGACACACACACACACACACACACAGACTCACACACAAACACACGCTGAGCAAAACATAACCTCCTTGGCGGAGGTTACTACAGTACAGTTCAATCAGTTTAACCAAAGATCATGGAATACTGAGCAAGATAAGGCATCATAATACATTTCAATGGGAGCAAACTGGAATACTTCCTGTCTGCATAAATGCATTACATCACAATAAGAAAGATTCTTTAAGTCTGCATAAATCATTACATCACAATAAGAAAAGATTCTTTAAGTCTGCATAAAGGGGGATTTTTCCCCCCTCCCCCTTGCAAAAATAGAACCAGGAACTGAACAAGCGTTGACACCTCTCGCTCCGCTTGAATCCTCTCTGGTTTAACCAGCCAAGGAGGGACACCTCAACTGTATTGCATTACTCATAACCAGCAGGTAGTTGCAATTAGTTCTTTAGATGCACACTTATTTGTGCGGGGTATACAACAGATAATTGGTGTGAAAGCAAATAAACAATGTTGAACTCCAAGGTACTTTTGCATTAAAAAGAACCAATAAATACAAAAAAGGATTTTTTTTAAGGATTTTTTTAAGGATTACATAGACATCAGATATGCCGTCCTTATATAGGCCTAATACAAATCTTCCATTCAATCTGTACTTTAAAATTAGTAACAGTTCACTATAACTATCCTCGTGCATACTGTAATACTAAACTGCTATAATTTCTCTGGGATTATTTTACCCACTTAAACAGCTAATGCTAATACAAATTAGCCATGCTAATCTGTTGCTGTTCCAGATGCTTTTGTATTGTGTAGTATTTTGCATCTTTATGATGTGCTCAGCTAGGCAGTTTTCAAGAGGAATGACACAGGCGTGTTTTCATCAAGAGGTCTCGATAAGTGAAAGCGCTAGTAATGCCTGTTACCAGCTTAGCAACTCGGCGGGGGATGAGCCCGCTAGCATGCTGGGTTAGGGAATTTGCCTACATTTAGAGTTTGCGCAAGACTGTGTGTGTGTGTGTGTGTGTGTGTGTGTGTGGGTGGGTGGGTGTGTGTGAGAGATCTTCTGTAGGAGAGAGGGACAGAAAGTGCATGGGGGTGAGGGTGATACCAATATGGATGTTGGTGTTATCAGACACGAGTTACAGATCTTGACGACTCTCCTGATGTCTCATGGAATTCT
>JAODXP020000028.1:11947102-11952102 GCA_027497455.2 Sardinella longiceps | reverse complement strand
TTAACTCATGTCCCAGCTGTGCAAGGTCATTAAATACAATCTGAAAAAGGGAAAAAGGATCAGGAAATTTCATTCAACAACATTATGCTGGATACTTCACAACAGATTTATCCTTTAATGAAATATGGGCCTATAACCCGCCCAGCTGGCATTGTCCCCTGTCCCCCTTTTCACGCCCCCATACAGTAACCTTCAGGCATGCCCATAGAGAGAGAGAGAGAGAGAGAGAGAGAGAGAGAGAGAGAGAGAGAGAGAGAGAGAGAGGGAGAGAGAGAGAGAGAGAGATGGAGAGAGAGAGAGAGAGAGAGAGAGAGAGCTGGAATGGCTTCATCAGGTCTGGGTTATGCAGATGTCTGATAAGACTCCATGCATCACTCTAATGGCCTCCCCATGTCACCAGGAGCTGGGTGGGCTGGGTTCTCCTCATGCGATAGTGGTGTAGGCAAGGTGATGTGTGTGTGTGTGTGTGTGTGTGTGTGTGTAAGTTTGTATGATGAGTTGGGTGGGCTGGCTTCACCTAAAGCAATGGTGGAGGCAAGGTGATGGACGTGTGTGTGTGTGTGTGTGTGTGTGTGTGTGTGTGTGTGTGTGTGTGTGTGTGTGTGTAAGTTTGTATGATGAGTTGGGTGGGCTGGCTTCACCTAAAGCAATGGTGGAGGCAAGGTGATGGACGTGTTTGTGTGTGTGTGTGTGTGTGTGTGTGTGTGTGTGTGTGTGTGTGTGTGTTGGGTGGGTGTGGAAGTGGGGGCTAGGTGATGGTGTGTGTGTATAATGTTAAGTTGTAATATGGTTAATGGTAAACTCTCTCTGGAGACTCATAATGTCTTCTACTGTGACAGCCTTCCAGCAATATACTATTCTACGGATTGAGATCAGGTTTCCCCTCTCTCTCTCTCTCTCTCTCTCTCTCTCTCTCGATCATCCTTTATCAGTTTTGTCAGATTCCAATGGAAGTGTTTATCAAATACAGAAATGTTGCTTGCATTGTTTGTATTGATTGATTCTACCTCTGTTATCCTTTAATCTTTTTTTATGTATCTCTTATTACAACATGGCAACTTCAATACCATGTTCCAGAAACTTCTACAAATATTTAAGAGCTAAAAACACTATTTTTTTTTTTTTGTTCCGTAGCCCCAAATTTAATATTCTATGCATTAAAATCACATGCATTGATATCTCATGGGATCCATAGCAATATTATGTCCTTGTAAAACCATCCACCCCCCCCCTCTACATAGCACACTTCCTATCTTATCTGCCATTCCAGATGTTACTATTGTATTGGATTATATGTATTTCAAATGAGGGGAAAATTGTAATTCTGAAAACCCAGCTTTAGTGTGGGAAGAAAGGAAAAAAAAAAAAAAAAAAGTTTGAATGTAAAATTCATGAGCGGGTTCAGATGAATGCAAATATGCGGGGGCTTTGCCATTCAAATGTAATTCACCAATTATTAATGTATTATTCAGAAAAAGGAACCGGCTCTTAATTATTAAAACATATTTAAAGCCTTAATTCAGAATCAGAACCCCAAAAAAAAAAAAAGAAAAAAAGAAAAGAAAAAAAAAAAATCTGAGAAGAAAATACCAGAGAAAATAGAAAAATTCTCCTTCATCTTGGGCCTGGAGACGAAGACAAAACGGCGTATGCATTCCAAGGCCCCTCCGTGTGTTTTTCGCCCTGAACGCGGCGATTTATTACCAGCGTCTGAGATTAACAAGGCTCTACACTCATGCATACAGTAGAAATATCACGTTCACAGGCTCGCCCATTCATCTTAGTCTTTGCCAATGAGAGGGGAAAAAAAGCTCCCAGCATGCTGTGCTGTTGCTGTGAGATTCTATGCATTCCACAGAATAAATTGATTTGCCTCACGAAAGATTCATTGAAAAAAAAAAGTGGTCAACAAATTAAAACAGCAGTATATTAAAAAATGCCTTACTCAACCTCCCATTGTGTCCATTGGTGCTGACTTGCATGCATATATTTATGTGTGTATGTATTGTTCATGTGTTGTATGTATTTTTTCCTCCCTCTCTCTCTCTCTCTCTCTCTCTCTCTTTCTCTCTCTACTCTGCATCCCATCTTTGCAGGTATATTCTGATTTGGTTAGGGAGTGGCGTTGTTTTCCCCTGACAACGTTCATGACATATCGTGATAAGATGGTAGGGGACCAAACAGTGGCTACCGCAGCCTGGCCTGTCCCTCGGTGAGTGTGTGTGTGTGTGTGTGTACCTCTGTTCCTATGCTCAATGCGTATTTATCAGACAGATATCTGGATACCCAACAGTGAGAGGTGGGTGTGTGTGTGTGTGTGTGTGGGGGTGTGTGTGTGTGTGTGTGTGTGTGTGTGTGTGTGTGTGTGTGTGTGTGTGTGTGTGTGTGTGTGTGTGTGTGTGTGTGTGTGGTGTGGTGGCCACAGGAGAGAGGGAGGTTGGGAGGGGAGGGATAGCGGCAGAGTGGTGTGTGTGTGTGTGTGTGTGTGTGTGTGTGTGTGTGTGTGTATGTGTTACGTAAGTCCCGAGGTCTCCTCGGTGACACATGTCAAAAGCTGAAAATGAAGATCTGATTTACTCGGGGTACCATCTCTCTCTCTCTCTCTCTCTCTCTCTCTCTCTCTCTCTCTCTCTCTCTCTCTCTCTCTCCATCCCTTTCGTCACTCTATGTCATTTATCTGTGCAGCGCAGTGCTTTGGGCTGGGGCCTGGGCATGGAGAGTGACGGATCTCGGAGACAAGGTTGTATTTTGACAACCTAATCCAGCTCTCAGGGCACCGTAAAATGAAAGATGAATTTTAATACTGTGTGTGTGTGTGTGTGTGTGTGTGTGTGGAGGATGTGTGTGTCTCTATGTGTGTGTGTGTGTGTGTGTGTGTGTGTGTGTGTGTGAGGAGCATGGAGTCAAGTGTCAAGTACATAGATTCAATTTAACACCAACACCACCGTCACCACTGACAGCACCACCACCAGCAACGGCGTCGCCTCGTCGCTATCATTCTCTCGCGTCCTCTCTCCGTCTTTCTCTCGCTGTCGTGGACTATCAATCTCCTTTTTTTTCCCCCTCCGCCGCCATCACATGCCACTTAATGTTGCAGTGTCAACTCACGCAGAACATTAACCCCCAAATGAGGAAGCATTAGACCTGCCAGACTTGCCGCCGAGGATAAACTCTGTTTGTTAGGTGGGACAAAAATAAGGGGAAAATTGTTTTTGTGGAGGAAAAAAAAAGAGGTAAAAGTTAGAAAGTTCTTTCCTTCCTGACTTTGGGTGACGCAGGCAAGTAAGGTGGCTGGGTGTGTGTGTGTGTGTGTGTGTGTGTGTGTGTGTGTGTGTGTGTGTGTGTGTGTGTGAGAGTGTGTGTGAGAGAGTGTGTGATTGGGGGGTTTGTCCGATGCGCTGTCGTCGTCGGTGTCGTGGGAAATTAAAGCTCGCCAAACAGATTAGGTGTCACCACGCGGCAAACGCCATTTTTCATTTCACCCAGCACCTTGGCCACAGCGGGAGGGGAGGCAATCTTTAAGAAAGAGAGATAGAAAGAGAGAGAGAGAGATGGAGAGGGAGGGAGAGAGAGAGAGGGAGAGAGAGGGGGAGAGAGAGATGGAGGGAATAAAACAAGTGTAGAGAGGAGAGAAAATGTGAGCCAGAGTATTATGTTGGCTTTGTAATAGAATGTCACTTTTGTCCCCAAAGAGAAGGCGCTGTCGCCAATGCCTGTGTGTAGGCTCACAGAGAGGCTTACTGTGTCCAGATGACATACAACATTGTTGGGAGGTGTTTGTTTGTGTGTGTGTGTGTGTGTGTGTGTGTGTGTGTGTGTGTGTGTGTGTGTGTGTGTGTGTGTGTGTGTGTGTGAGAGAGAGAGAGGTGAAATGTCTAGGTTTGTGTCTGTTTGTGTGAGTGTGTATGAGAGACAATATGTCGAGATTGAACGTGTGTGTGTGTGTGCGTGTGTGTACTGTATGTGTGTTTGTGTGCATGTGTGTGTGTGTGTGTGTGTGTGTGAGTTTATGTGTGAGAGATAATATGTCGGTGATTGTGTGTGAGTGTGGTTGTGTTTGTGTGAGATAATATGTAGGGGGTTGCGTGTGTGTGTGTGTGTGTGTGTGTGTGTGTGTGTGTGTGTGTGTGGGTTACAATAAGGTTTATCAGGACAAGAAGATAATGCTGTGCCTTCAGAGTGGTCTTATGGGAGGCTGCATGAGGCATGGGTCTGCCCTGGCGTCAGTGCACTGTCACCGGGGCGTGGAAGACCATTAGGCCTGGCCAGGATCCGTGTCTCTCTCTCTCTCTTTCCTTCTCTCTCTCTCTCTCTCTCTCTCATTCTCTCTCCTCCTCCTGTGTCTTTCTATTGCCGGTGCCTGTCCAGGATCCGTCTCTCTCTCTCTCTCTCTCTCTCTCTCTCTCTCTCTCTCTTTCTCACTCTTTGTTTCTCTCTCTCTTTCCCTCTCTCTCTTTCCTCTCTTTCACTCTCTCTCTCTCTATGTCTCTCACTTTCTCTCTCTCTCTCTCCCTCTCTCCGTCTCTCTCTCTCTCTTTCACTCTCTCTGTTTCTCACTCTTTGTTTCTCTCTCTTTTTTCCTCTCTCTCTCTCACTCTTTCACTCTCTCTCTCTCTGTCTCTCACTCTCTCTCTCTCTCTCTCTCCCTCTCTCCATCTCTCCCTCTCTCTCTCTATCGCCAGTGCATTTGATGGAGTGCAGGGGCCGGTTTTGACCCAGGAGAAACGCTGCATATTGATTTTCCCCCTTTCAAATATATGTGTTCTCTAATAGAGCAATTCCCCAAGCTTGAAGGAGAGGAAAGAGAGAGGGATGGGGGGTGGAGAAAGGGATGGATGGATGGAGGGAGGGAGACAGAGAGAGAGAAGTAGAGAGAGAGAGAGAGAGAGAGGGGGGGGGAATAAAAAAGAAAGAAATGTTGAGTAAACATGGACTCGGTGGCGCGTGTTCGCCAAGAAAGCGCTTAGTGGATCATAAAATAGAACTATTCAGCATATTAT
>JAODXP020000028.1:11924602-11929602 GCA_027497455.2 Sardinella longiceps | reverse complement strand
CATTAAGTTACACACACACACACACACGCACAGCATTTATCTCCGATGCTGCTCGTGTGTGTGTGTGTTAAAACAGGGCAAAGCCAAAGGCCTGTAAAGCGATTGAAGTCCTATAAAGTGATTTAGCTAAGATCAGCGGAATGCTCGATTTAGAGGGCTAGCTACGCTACGTCGGCGGAATTGGTTAAGCAATGGCAACGTTTTAATGATGACATTCTAAGTCATTTGGAGTAATGGAGGGAAGCACATTAAGACGTCTATCAGGGAGGAGTAAGCAGGAGTTAGGCCGACTAGTTTGTCTTCAAAAGCATGGCTAAGTGATTTAAGGCCCAACTGCCACACACACACGCACGCACACACGCATGCACACACACACGTTCTAGCCTTCAGTGAAGTGATGGGTCACAGGAGAGCTTTATGAAAGCATCAATCCCCTCCCACACACACACTCACACACACACACACATACACACACACAATGTTCTAGCACAGTCTGTCTTAACACTGATTGAAGGGACAGACATGTGATAAGTTTAGATAAACCCTTTCCTCAACGCTCTGTTGAGCTAATCTGTCGAGTTTTCTTTTTTCCCTGAGCAATCAGTTCTACTTTTCTAGAACATTCTAAACAACTCAAGGGCAAAAGTCGACTAGTATATGAGAAGCGATTATGGACAAAAATCTGAGAGAGAGAGAGAGAGAGAGAGAGAGAGAGAGAGAGAGAGAGAGAGAGAGAGAGAGAGAGAGAGAGATTGTGAGTGGCATAGACAGAGAGAGTGAAAGATGCCACGGAGAGTCAGAAAGAAGTGAAGGTGGTAGCACTGTAGGTTAAGGGGGAGAGAGAGAGAGAGAGAGAGAGAGAGAGAGAGAGAGGACAGAGAGAGGAGAGAGAGAGAGAGAGAGAGAGAGAGAGAGAGAGAGAGAGAGAGAGAGAGAGAGAAAGAGGGTAGATAGAAGAGGTAGAGAATACGTCTCAGGACTTAGTGACTCAAAAAAAAGAGGAGTGAGGTGAAGGTATATAGTGGTTAGAGAGAGAGAGAGAGAGAGAGAGAGAGAGAGAGAGAGAGAGAGAGAGAGAGAGAGAAAGAGAAAGTAAAAATAACAATAAATAAAACAGAGGGAGACATACAGTGTGTTATAATGTATGTGGAGTGCATAAGTGAGTCAGTCTAGACCAGAAGCGAAGGACACACACACACACACACACACACACACACACACACACACACACACACACACACACACACACACACACACACACACACACACACACACACACACACACACACTAAGGGCGGCCCATAGGCACGGAGGTATGGGACATATGTAATCACTCTTAATGGCTTATTAATGCATAAATATCTGAGACAGAACCAATCATCAACATTTTGGTATCATTCATTTTATTTGAAGAAAATGAGCTAAAAGTGTAAAATACCAAACTTCTCCTTTAACAACTCCACGAGAAGTCAGAACTCGTCTCACAGTCATATGTGCTGGTTAATAATCAAGTCTGTGTTAATCATCAAGTCTGTGTTAAGAAAACTCAATCATATGAGACAGTAGCATATCACTGGATCTTTACTGTTAACTGAAATCAAATTCAAATTTGTTTAAGCATTCAGTGCATTCATTCTTCACAGACTGGCATGATGAAAACAGAAAAAAGAGCTCTTTTCTCGAGACTGCCTACGTGTATATACGGTATAAGGCCCAGGTGTATGTCACCTGTGGGAATGAAAGCCTTTGATCTGAAACACTCTCATGTCGGAGAAAGCCTGAGGATCCCCTACTTTTTATCCCACTGCATGGAGCTGTCTGGATTCACCTATATATCTGTCTCATATATGGGACAGGAGGTTCAGGAGTCACACACACACACACACACACACACACACACACACACACACACACACACACACAAACACACAAACACACTAACACACACGAGCACACACAAGCACACACCCATATGGTATGGACACACAAACACACACACACACACATTTGGACACATGAAGCGAGCACATACATATTAGAGCAAGTGCAAACTCCAGAATGGCAACAATATGCACACTTTATGGCAACTCTCTCTCACACACACACACACACACACACACACACACACACACACACACACATGCACAGCCTCACACACACACATGCACAGACATCACACACACACGCACACACACACATCACACACCCGCACACTTATACACGCACATGCACACACACACACACACACACACACACACACTACATGTGGATGATGTGTGGCGCCACAGACCCAATCCTCATAATTGTGCCATGTATTCATGAGCACATTATCATTCTCCAAGAGCTCTTGTGTCAATGGCAATAAATTAGGCTCAATTCAGACACTCATGCCCACCTAACACTGTTTAGCCAGAGGTGACACCCAATATCTGTTAATAGCCATCAGTAGCCTTTAATAGAGAACCACTTATCTACTTTTGCATGTTACCGTAAGGGGAGTATAATTATTTCATGAATGATATATTGGAGGCTAATTATGGTGCTAGACATTGTACTCTAGCATATTCTGTCGTTTTGCTAATTCTTTTTTTTTTTTTACACATACTTTATGGACACAGTAAATGCTTTTTCCCCCATAGCAACTTACATTTGTCAACTATCAATTGGCTAGTCTCTCCTAAAGCAAATTAGCATTGCTGGAGTGGCAGCTGTGATTCAAACCCATTTTCCCGTCTGCTAGCATTAGCCTCTTAGCCTTAGCCGCTATGCTACCACAGCCCTACCTAGCAACAGAATAGTGATACTTAGATGTCTTCATAATTGGTGACACCATCCAATAAGAATGTTTAGTGTCTCTGAGCCAATCAGTGAGGCCGGTGGTGTGATGCCTCCTGTTTCTCCATTCCTGACATGTTCTGGCTCAGCGCAGCCAATCTAGCCCTCGCTAGGCGCTAGTTCTCGCCAGGTGATTCATATCTACTCCTTCCCTCCTTATGTGCCAGAAATGGCTCACAAATATAAATAGACCAATGCCCTTTTGCTCAATGCTCATCCGCCAAGGTTCCTACATATTCTCAGCATACTGTCTGAGTCAAAACCCCCCGCACTAGCATATCATAGCATACTGTAGCATA
The DNA here is from genome assembly GCA_027497455.2 of Sardinella longiceps. Classification (NCBI taxonomy): domain Eukaryota; kingdom Metazoa; phylum Chordata; class Actinopteri; order Clupeiformes; family Clupeidae; genus Sardinella; species Sardinella longiceps. The sequence continues at coordinate 11,926,468 of JAODXP020000028.1, read as the reverse complement.
CGGCATAGTCAGCCTATAATGGTAGATGTTTAGCCTTGTTTTTAAAAAGGTGTAAGGCAGTAAACACTATGATAGTGTCAGTTGCTCCTCCAGTAGTATTGATCTGAGGAAGATGTATAATGAATGGGGATGTTTTGACCTTGTGATTCCTACAAAAATCTGTATCAGTGTGAGCTGACAAGCTCACTGCCTCTGCAGAAATAAATAATATAAAAAAAGTAGTAACAGCATAGAATTCTAAACATCAGGTTCTAAAAAGAGAGAATAGGTGTATGTAGACTATCCCAGTATATGGGGCAGGATATACAGTGGTCACACACACACACACACACACACACACACACACACACACACACACACACAAACACATATGTAAAGGATGCCATGTGGGCTGGCTGGTGGCAGTACTTAGTAGTTTCTCACACACACACACACACACACACACACACACACACACACACATAGTAGACTATCCCAATACTACAACAGTCATTCAGTTTGTAAATTCCCGTTTTTTCATTTTTATTTTCATGCCTGTTTTTTTTCTTTCTCATTATTTTCTCCACTTCGTAGCTCATTTGCCGCCTTTCCCTCAGTCATCTGCCAGGTTGGCATAACTCCACATGCTGTGTGTGTGTGTGTGTGTGTGTGTGTGTGTGTGTGTGTGTGTGTGTGTGTGTGTGTGTGTGTGTGTGGCTGGCACTGGCATCCCGGTCGTGTGGGCCGAGTGAGCGTCAGGTGTGTCATTCTGCCTCCATCAGCTGTTGGCGGGGGCCAGTGACTGGGGCCACAGCAGCAGCTGTCAGCTTGTCACATTTGCATTCCTAACTAACACCTGGAGCAGGCCCTCCCTCCCTCTCTCACCATCTCTCTCCCTCTTTCTCTCTTCATCTCTCCCTCTCTCGCCATCTCCACCTCATTCCCTGTCCCTCTCTCGCCATCTCTCTCTCTCTCTCTCTCTCTCTCTCTCGCCATCTCTCTCTCTCTCTCTCTCTCTCTCTCTCTCTCTCTCTCTCTCTCTCTCTCCCTCTTTCTCTCATCACTCCCTCTCTTGCCATCTCTCTCTCCCTCTTTCTCTCTTCCTCTCTTGCCATTTCTCTCTCCCTTTGTCTCTCTCTCTCTCTCTCTCTCTCTCTCTCTCTCTCTCTCTCTCTCTCAAATACACTCGCAAACATACACACAGACACAGTTGCTTTCATTCTCTAACAACACTCTTGTATAGTTTCTTCCTCTGTCACATACAAACTTGCTCTCTCCATTTGGCTGTCTTACCAACATTTTCTTGCATATTCACACACACACACACACACACACACACACACACACACACACACACACACACACACACACACACACACACACACACACACACACACACACAAACTCCCCCTTTCTCTCTGACATACACTTACATACTCAACCTCTGTCAAACACACACACACACACACACACACACACACACACACACACACACACACTGGTTCAGTGCAGTGCATCTATACATCTGACTCTCACACACACACACACTGAAGTGCACATACTGCAAAAGAAAGGACATTTTTTGGCAAGGCTTAAAACTGGGAAGATGGAGATGGATTGGACAGAGTTGGCTGCTCTCCAAAGAGGAAATTATGTTATGTGTGTGTGTGTGTGTGTGTGTGTGTGTGTGTGTGTGTGTGTGTGTGTGTGTGTGTGTGTTAATGAAATGTGGATAAATTCATAAATCTGACATTAGATGGAAACGTTCGGTTCTCAACCATATGTTGTTTGGAGGACCAAGCATAGAAAAGAGTGAACACACACACACACACACACACACACACACACACACACACACACACTCCCATCCCCTAGTTAATATGTATC
>JAODXP020000028.1:11904602-11919602 GCA_027497455.2 Sardinella longiceps | reverse complement strand
GGAGGGAGGGAGAGGTAGACATAGAGAGAGAGAGAGAGAGAGAGAGAGAGAGAGAGAGAGAGAGAGAGAGAGAGAGAGAGAGAGAGAGAGTTGAGCGTGTTCAACAAATCAGAAAGGGAAGGGAGTTAGACCTACTATGAGTATGTGTGTGTGTGTGTGTGTGTGTGTGTGTGTGTGTGTGTGTGTGTGTGTGTGTGTGTATGTGTGTGTGTTTGAAGACAGCATGAGCGATGAGAACAGGACTGACGCATTGAGGTAAAGGCACATGTACTCGTCACATCTGACCAGCAATGTCCTTCTCTATCTATTTATTTTTTTATTTATTTATTTATTTATTTATTTATCTCTGTCTCAGGCTCGTCGGAACACTGAGGCCAAGTGACAAGGTCGCAATGGCAGAAACTACACAATACACACACAAACACACCTACCTGTGTTACCTGATACAATAGTGCACCCATGCCTATGTCTTTGAAAACACATGATAAACATATTGTGTGTCGACATTCAGTATTTCTTTGTTAACATATCTAAAAAGCTTATTGTCATTATTTAATAATCTTTTTTTCTCTATCTCATGAATGTCGTATCTCTCATCAATGCCAGTACTCCATCTTATTAACTACTGTAAGTCCTTTGGTGTACTTTGTAGTAAATCAAGTGCTCTGGTAAAGTAAATGACTGTATTGTGATCACACTGATGTCCTTGTTTTCCATATGCTGACTGCCTGCCTATAGCTATTGCATTAGCAAGTCAGACTGAACAGTTACACAAGCAGATGAACCAGTGGTTCACAGTTTCTTTCTTATACATAGACAGAATGTGTTGATTTCTGATTCCAAGGCTGCAGAAAAATGGGAAACAAGCTTCATATAGAGATGATAATAGTGTCTGAAAACAAAGATATATTATCATGCTTCCCATGGCCAGGTTGAATCTAAAGGCTGGGAAATGAGTATCTTGACTTGCTTCCAAAGTAAATCAATACAATGCAGCAATGCACCCTGGGATACCGTGATAAATACAGTGGTTGTACAGTGATTGTGATTTCGCTGTTAATAACTGATGGTGTAACCTAATTGTTTTTATTTGTAACAACACAAAACGTGTGTGGAAGTGGAAGGGATGAATTAAACGGTGTCAAATATGACTTGAAGCAAACAACAGCGGTGATCCGTGTCCAGTTAATAGAGAAAAGCTTTTTATATTATCATATATTTTATATGCTTGTGATCTTTTGGTCATGTGCAAGTACGGTTTGACAGCTTGGCTACAGTGAAATTGCTATTCATTATTATCATTCGCTCTGTGGGGTTTGGGTAAAGAAGTGTGTCTAGATAAGTCCATATGATTATGCTGATTTCGTCCATCCCGTGGGACCAAATGAAACACACGCACACACACACACACACACACACACACACACACACACACACACACACACAAACATACAGTACACAGCCTGATCGAATGGTGCAAATGACAAGTAGAATCAGACCTTGATGATGAACAAACTGAATTTTTAAAAACGTCTCCTAACCATCACCCATGTTCCTCCCCTTACGTGTCTTTGAAACTGGCAGCTTGCGTGTGTGAAAGTGGCATAAATGCATTCCCTACTCTCATTAGACTACCAACACACGCACACACACACACACACACACACACACACACACACACACACACACACACACTTCGCTTTCATATCCGAGGGTAGTTACACACTGTATTCACTGTGTTCTGAACACCCGAGTTGAGCGAGCGAGGGAACATGCATGTGTGTGTGTGTGTGTGTGTGTGTGTGAGAGAGAGTGTGCATAATACATGCGTGTCACACTGAAGGGCCTCGGAGCTGCCATGTCCCCTTTGCTTTACCATCTCAGACATGCCAATCAAATTTGTCGAGCGATCACACTGGGCCCTAGGTGAGGAGGGGCGGGGAGGGGAGGAGAGGAGGGGGGGGGTGAGGGGGGGGGGGTGGGCTGAGGGGAGGGGAGGGCTCTTACCTTCATGCAGTGCTGCCATTCGCCGGCTCTGACAGTGCTGATTACTGTAATGAATGGTACAGTAAGGTAGCAGAGGGAGGGAGGGAGGGAGGGAGTGAATGAAGGAGAGAGTTAATAAGTGAGTGAGTGAGTGTGAGTGAATGTGTGAGTGAATGAGTTAGTGAATAAGTGAGTGAGTGAATGAATAAGTGAATGTGTGAGTGAATGAGTTAGTGAATAAGTGAGTGAGTGAATGAGTCAGTGAGTGAGTGAATGTGTGAGTGAATGAGTTAGTGAGAGAGTGAGTGAATGAGTCAGTGAGTGAGTGAGTGAATGAGTTAGTGAGAGAGTGAGTGAATGAATAAGTGAATGTGTGAGTGAATGAGTTAGTGAGAGAGTGAGTGAATGAATAAGTGAATGTGTGAGTGAATGAGTTAGTGAGAGTGAGTGAATGTGTGAGTGAATGAGTTAGTGAGAGAGTGAGTGAATGAATAAGTGAATGTGTGAGTGAATGAGTTAGTGAGTGAGTGAATGAGTCAGTGAGTGAGTGAGTGAATGAGTTAGTGAGAGAGTGAGTGAATGAGTCAGTGAGTGAGTGAATCAGTGTGTGAGTGAGTGCATGAAGGAGTAAGTGAATAAGTGAGTGTGGGAGGGAATGAGTGAATGTGTGAGTGAATCAGTGAGTGGTGAGCGAGGGAGTGAAGTGGGAGTGAGTGAGTGAGATTGTGAAAGAGCTCCTGAGGATGAGCTGAAGGTGTGCAGGCAGCCCAGTCTGGAGTACATACTAATGACAACACTGGCTCATTGTCATGCTATATTATGGCTTTGCTTGCACGCTACATGTAGAATGTAAGTTTAAAATACTAACTATTTAACATAATATTCAGGAAATGGCATCCTTTTTTTTATAGTTTTGCTAATTGTGTTGGAATAGCTCTGTGCAGAATGTCTGTTTCAGTTTCTGTCTACCCCCTCTCACCCACAAACCCATCCCCCTTATCTTTGACCTTGGCAGTCGAAACCCAAAGTGCTTTCGGCAGCAATAGCATTTTACCTCCCATTCCTGTCATCATCCACCAATGTGGTCTCTCTCTCTCTCTCTCTCTCTCTCTCTCTCTCTCTCTCTCTCTCTCTCTCTCTCTCCCCGCCCATGTGGTCTCTCTCTCTCTCTCTCTCTCTCTCTCTCTCTCTCTCTCTCTCCCCACCCATGTGGTCTCTCTCTCTCTCTCTCTCTCTCTCTCTCTCTCTCTCTCTCTCTCTCTCCACCACCCATGAGGTCTCTCTCTGTCTCTTTCTTTCTCTCTCTCTCCACCCATGAGGTCTCTCTCTGTCTCTTTCTCTCTCTCTCTCCACCCATGTGGTCTCTCTCTCACTCTCTCTCCCTCTCTCTTTCTTTCTCTCTCTCTCCACCCATGAGGTCTCTCTCTGTCTCTTTCTCTCTCTCTCTCCACCCATGTGGTCTCTCTCTCACTCTCTCTCTCTCTGCCTCCCTCCATCCATTCGCCTAATCCACCATTTTGCAGTAGTCTGGCCCACTTACAGCTGAGTCTGTGTGGAGTGTGTCCGCCTCTGTGCTGTCTTCCCCTCTGTGGTCTCTCATAGAGAGCGGGAAAGCAGCTGTGGAGCCAGCTGACAGGTACTGTAAGCCTCCTTCCCTCCCTCCCTTCCTCCCATCCCCCAGAGCTAGAGCTAGTGCTAGAGCCAGTTACCCCACTATGCCAACCAACTCTTGCTCACCATGTGCCACCCACCCACCACTATTATATACCCCTGCCAGGCTGGTGCCAAGGTGGTGCTACTGCTAACATCAACAAAGCTATATGCTAACAAGCTGACAAGAAGTGCACTTGAATACATATGTTAGCAGCACATTTGATTCCTATAGGAATTTGATTCCATTCTGTCTGTCGGACTGTGTACAACATAACTCGAAAAGTACTGCATGGATTTGGATGAAATTCTCGGTGTATTGGGATGAGTAAGAACTGCTTAAATTTTGGTGGTGATCGGTGAACAAGAACATCACTTTGCCTTGGCGGAGGTCTGCGCTCTTCTAGTTATTGTTGATATCTTTTAGAATATAACAATAGGTGCTACTTTTGGGGAAATAAAATAATAAAATAATTTCATTGATAATGCTGGTGAGGGGGCGCTGTGGCTCAGCGGGCTAGAGTGTCATACCATAAGTCCAGTCAAGTCTGACCTGAGGTCATTTCCCAATCTTCTTCCCCATCTCTCTCTCTCTCTCTCTCTCTCTCTCTCTCTCTCTCTCTCTCTCTCTCTCTCTCTCTCACAGTCTCTCTCTCTCTCTCTCTCTCTCTCTCTCTCTCTCTCTCTCTCTCTCTCATTCATTTCCTGTCACTCTTTACACTGTCCTATCGATGAAAGACAAAAAGCCCTGAAAATTAAAGGCAAAAAGAAGAAAGAAAAAAAATGCTGATGAAAACTCATTGGAAAACATGTTAGAAATCAACCACTTTATAAACATTATTCTGAATTCAAGTACGACATCAACTATATTACTGTAATATTCTGCAAAATATTGCCACATTTAATTGAGTGAATGCAAACAATACAAACAGTGTGTTGAAGGGGGGAGTTGGCCACCACTGTGTAACACTTAAACAGGGTGAAAATGGAGATTCTCTGCAGGTCCACCACCACCACACAGTAACTGATTTTGCATTTGTTGGCATGAAGAAAACCACAGAGGTTTGATCAGCATTGCCTATCTGATTGCAGGGGTATGAGTATGAGTGAGTTTGATCATAAGCCACTGCTCATGAAAGACAGCTTTTCCTCGGGGTCTGTGCAGGCGCAGGGCACGACTAATTCTGGCCCGCAGTGACTGTGACTGCTCCACATCCACGCAGACTTTGAACTTCTGGCCGAATACGATCGGATATGGAATGTCCCGGCTTTGTGCGCATTTTAGACACTGTATCCAGATCCTTATCAACGCTGGGTCAAGCAATACTGATGTGCATGGAAACCCATTCAATATTTTTACACCATTTACAGCTAATTTTGAATTAGTTCAAGACATTATTTTTACTCTCAAACATGACTGGCAGTTGTAGGCTTAAATTACACAAAATAAAACAATTTAATATCTTTTGGCACCCTCTTTTTTACAGAAGTATTTGCAGGAAAACAGCAAATTAGTGCCAATAGTGTATATCCAAAGGCACTTTTACAAGCATTTTTGAACCCAAAACACCACTGAAAAGTGTGCTTTTCTTCAGTTCCTTGTCACCTGGGTACAACATTCAATATGGTCAAAAAAAGAGGTTCCAAAATCTCTGTGATACTATTTTATCCATTTTAAGGGTTGGGTAAAGGGGTTGAAAGTTTTTTAAAGAGTTTGTGAACTCCAAAATCACCAGTGACTGCAGCTGCGGTATCAGCGACCTTCACACTTATACTTTTTTCAAGAGTCGAACTTGCCGGTCCTGTTTGCATAATTTCAATTTGCACATCTAACACACTTTCAAGAAGGCGTCTCTTTTTCCAAATTATACCCTTGCCTCGTGGGCAAGGTGACTATCAAAGGTGCCTCGATCAGAATGTATGCATATTTGTTCCAGTTTTATCAACATTTTTTTTTTTTTCGTGATTTTTTCTTTTTCTTTTGCCGTGACTTGCTTATTGCTTGTTGATTGTGGATCAGAAAGGTTGGCTACTTTCCATCAGCTAACAAGGCTGAATCATATCAGTTATGTCCAGATTTTGTGGCGCCTTTTCAGAGCAGAGTAGAAAAAAACACGGTCACGGTAAATGTGCCATGCCTAACTCTTGCCAATGCACCGTAAAACTTTGCAAATCAGTTTACACAACTTATAAGTACTGCAACCAACTCTAGCTTAGACCAACAAACTTCTCAGCCATATTGCAATATTATATTTGTGTGTGTGTGTGTGTGTGTGTGTGTGTGTTTATGTGTGTGTGTGTGTGTGTGTGTGTGTGTGTGTGTGTGTGTGTGTGTGTGTGTGTGTGTGTTTGTGTGTGCAGTGGCGTAGCACCAAATTGTGGGCCCTGTGCACAATCAGTGGCCATGGGCCCCTCTCACCGCCTGTAATACAATTCCAGACTCCTCAAGGGCCCTCCCTCGTCTTGGGGCCCTGGTAACAGTCACCCTTTCCTCCCACTACAACGCCTGTGTGTGTGTGTGTGTGTGTGTGTATGTGTATGTGTGTGTATGTGTGTGTGTGTGAATGTGTGTGTGTGTGTGTGTGTGTGTGTGTATGTGTGTGTGTGTGTGTGTGTGTTGTGTGTGTATTCTAATGCACTGTTGACAACTTGTGTGCTTACATCATTTCCTCTCTCAGCGTTCTAATGTTTTTGTGTGCTAATTGTTAGCACACAAGGCCATTTTGGATGCAAGGCTTGGTTAGCATTGATGGCCCATGCAGCTGTTCCATTGGCTGCCATAATGGCAATATTCTATCTACCTCCCTCCCTCCCTCCCTCCCTCCTTCCCTCCCTCCCTCCCCCACGTCCCCGTCTCTTTCACACCACACACCAATATTAGCTATTGACAGCTGGGCCATTTTTTGTCACATTAAAATGTGTTTGCACGCATTGCAAGTGAGGAGAGGGAGATCCGTTCACCCCCATCAATGGCTGCAGCCACAGCCACACAAATAGCCTCTGAACGGGCCCATTGAGGAAGCTCCTCGCTGGGGCGGATATGATTAGAGAGAGAGAGAGAGAGAGCTCGACTTTTGAATCGACGCCAGTCTTATTTATCCTGCCTCTAAGAAGCACGGGATATTATGGAAAAACATGAGATACTCAAAACAGACTGTGAGAGAGAGAGAGAAAGAGAGAGAGAGAGAGAGAGAGACTTCAGTTATGACTCAATGGGTTTGATTTGTAAATACACACTGAGCTTTGTATAGCCTCTTGAAAACCACCACTGTGTTTACCCCAATGAAGAGTGCAAATATAGCAATTCAATGTTACAGAACTGCCTCATCAACAACCTTCATTTCTTTATTCATTTCTTTTTTTTCCTTTCTGCTTTTCCCCATCTGTGCTCAAATGCATTTCCACATTGTTTTATTCTTTGTAGAGCATTGCAGCATTTTTATCTTTTCAAAACGGATTCATGTGTCTTAAAAAAAAAAAAAATCCTGCCTTACCGATCTTGTTTACCAATCAGGAACCCTGGCAAACAATAGCAACTGATTTTTTTTGTTAGTGTGAATCACAACCAGATAGAATTTCTTTGTAGCGTGTAAAACATAACACTGTTTGGCTCATATTTTATCATATATAAAAGTCCACCTTCTAGAAACAATTCTAGGTTCTGGTATATTCTGTGTGCGTGTGTGTGAAAGCGCTTCGAGAGGCCCATACTGCTTTCTTTTTTTCACACTCATATCATACACTTCATCTTCAGCTCACTTCTCTCAATATACTGAAAATCCACAGCCCTACAGTATATGTGTGTGTATCAGATAGAGAGAACGAAAGAGAGAGAGAGAGAGAGAGAGAGAGAGAGAGAGAGAGAGAGAGAGTGAGAGAGTGTATCAGAGAGAGAGAGAGGGAATGTGTGTGTGTGTGCGTGTGTGTGTGCGCGTGTGTATCTACTTCATACAGCTACCCTCCAGTCTGTGGTCCATATCAATCATAAGAGAACTAGCAGCCATTTTATGGTAAGTGCAGTCCACCAAGGCCAAACCTACTCCCGTGTCATAACCATCAATAAATCCTCTGAAAATACAGGCCAAGACTTGTCCTCTCTGAACCTGTAATAGGGATTCTGTCAAACCTGCCTAATGGTAGAGCAGCACTATTAAAAAAAAATAAAATAATAAAATGAAATAAATAAAAAAAGACAGCAAGCAGAAAGGGAACTCTCATCTTCCCCTAGCAGTCTGTAATATCAATTCAAGTGATCTGTAATGATCAACGACCAATATTCAGATATGGAATCAATACAAGTCTAACTAGAGAACGTCTTCCAAAAACATCTATTGCAAGCCGTGGCAACAGGGCCAGTTCTAGGCATAGACGAACTAGGCAATCGCACAGGGCACCGAGGGGCCCTTCAATCGTAATTCACAATCGACGGCGGAAGAATTTGGCACTGGTGTGCAGGGTTGCATTGAAAACAATAGAATGTTGGAAGGAGAGTGCTCAGCACTGTGTCGGAGCCAGTGTGCGGTCCACTTTAGGCCGAAACGTTTGTGACCACCCTGCTGCTTAAATGTAAACTAAAGTATGTAAAATAAAACGTTGAAAAAGAAGATTGAGTGCAATCCATCTTCTAGCCAGTACATGTTAGCAAGCAGAAAGAGAGATAAGAGGGATAGCGCTCTGCTCTCCGCTGTTTTTTGATCCAAACACATGTTCGGGCCTGACTGAATGTAAAGGTCAGGCGCTGTTGAGTGGTTGAACTCTTGGCTTTTTTCTCTCTCTTTTCTCTCTTTTCTCTCTCTCTCTCTCTCTCTCTCTCTCTCTCTCTCTCTCTGGAAGAGAGGGCGGCTGGCAGATATTAATGCTGTCATTCCTCCATGGTTTTGTGCTGACACTTCTCCCTGGGCTAAAGGAGTTGGAGCCCAAGAACTGGAGTAGAATCCATTTCAGATTTTAATTAGCTGCCTTTGTGATTCCAACACACACACACGCACGCACACACACACACACACACACACACACACACACACACACACACGCACACGTGTATGAGCAGAGAGACACACACACAGACACAAGTGCATGTGCAGGAGGACACACACGCACACACACACACACACACACACACGTGCATGAGCGGGAAGACACACACACACACACACACACATTCAGACCAACATTATCCCTTCAAAGCTTTAATTAACAACTGCCTCTTGGTTTCAAAACATCAAACGGTAGTTTCGAGAGAGCAATGTCTGGATCTGGGTATGGCTGCTAGTGTCTGCATTGGTGTCTCTCTCTCTCTCTATGTGTGTGTGTGTGTGTGTGTGTGTGTGTGTGTATGTGTGTCAAGAGGGTCTTCACATTGAACATGTGGTGAATCACCCATGCATGTTTGGTGTTCAGGTGCATGTGGTCCATATCCATCATAATTTCACCCAGGCTGATGTCATTCAGGTCACATCACAAGGGGGTAAGTATTGGGCCTTTGACTAATCACTACAAATCTCAGAGATGTTGATTTTCTCTCTCTCTCTCTCTCTCTCTCTCTCTCTCTCTCTCTCTCTCTCTCTCTCTCTCTTCTGAGAGATAATTACCCTGCATGCAATGCAGACTGGCTGTGCTAGATGCAAAGGATCCAGAACACATTAGCGGATTAGCGGCTAATCTGGCGTTAGCACCCAACACTTATAGCCGATGAATAATATTCAGTGTCTAAAGCGAACGGCGAGCATACCAACAGACGACTGCTAAGCTTTTGTTCTATTCAAACATTGCAAAGAAAGAAAAATGACACTTGAGCTTTCCTCAGATTTTTTCTCTCTCTCTCTCTCTCTCTCTCTCTCTCTCTCTCTCTCTCTCTTTCTCTTTTGAAATGACTAATGCATGTCATCAGATTGTGAGCTGCACAATCCACAAACTCATTTCTATCACTTGTAAGCTTCCTTCAAACATTGGATTAGACCATTTCCCCTTCAAAAGATTACACAAATTGCACCTATACACTCTTGTTTACCCATCTTTGTTTCCATTAGCTTGCCTGATGACAGAGACAGACTGTAAATGCCCCTATTGATGGCAGTTATATGGCAGTCATTGCTTTTGAATTCAACCTAAATCTTTATCCTTTTCAGCAACAAAACAAAGCATTAAGAACGTGTAATTTGCATTTTTAGTAGTGCATTTGATGGGATGGGTCTTGGATTGGCCTCAAACATACACAGGAGTGAGTGGAGATTGAAGAAACGTTACGGCACGGCTCAAATAAAAGTTATTCATTAAAATATAGAAAGAAATAGATTCAAATACTGTCTGTGCCTGGTCTCACTTTTCTAAACACACACAGGCACACTCTTCTCATTTGTAAACACATGCCTCTAGGGGCGCTGCTGAGGGGGATTTTAATGTTAATATCAATATTTGAGGGCCCCAATATTATTTTTTGTCATAGGGCCCAAAATTTCTAGCAGCGCCCCCGCCTACCTCTCCATTTCTAACCATTTAAGTGGACTGGAACCCAGTTTTGGCATAAACAAAGGAAACAATGGGAAAGGAATTGGATTTTAAAACTCAAGGCAATACACTCTGCTGATCTAAATGAAAAGCTGACATTATTATCTGTGTAATATCTGTGACCGTACATGAGTATAGTCACTCATCTTTGATTTGTTTTGGGTAGTGGAACTCATAGCCAACTGTATCAGTACCCATCAAATCCCGTGGAAGAGCCAAATCTTCTTAAATGGGGTTGCTGTCGCCATGGCAGAGCTTGGCCCAAAAAGATCAAACCTGCTGAAGAGATTTGTCATCTAGAAGAGCGAAGAGCTCCTCATTCTTTGTCCTCCTCAGCGACTCTCTTTAATTACTGAGCGATTAGAAGCCTGACAACGAAGACCAAAGCATCATCCCAGGGGCACATGACTCTATTTCCGATGTCACTTGGCCCAATTTTTTTTTTCTTTTTTTCTTTTTTTTTTTTTTTGTGGTGTCGCACGGGCACGATGACTCAATCATAGACGGGGCAGCTTATCACGGGCATGCACTGTGGTGTCCTCCTCGCGCCCGACTGCCGCATGGGAGAGGGGGAAAAAAATGCCGTGTGTGGGCCTCGGGCAAAGAAAAAACAGAAAGAAAGGAAAAAAAAGAGAAAAAAAGTGTTCCATCTGTGTCCAACCCTTTTCCACCTGTGGGTCATTGGTGGCACAGCTATCCAATGTAGCAATCAGTAACACTCAGTATGCTGAAGAAGGCCTCACCCCCTAGAAAGAAAAGGCCACTGATGAAATCTTTGAATGGACACGCACACACACATACACACACACACACACACACACACAGACACACACAGACATACACACACACACACAGACACACACACACACACACACATACACACAAACACACGCACAGACACACACACACACACACACACACATACACATACACACACACACACAGACACACACACACACACACACACACACACACACACTAGAGATGGACGCTTGAAGGGAGATCAAAAGGCTAGTGTGTGCGATATAGTGTACGCTCTTACCGAGGTCTTGAAGTGGAGCTTAGAGGTCATCTACGAGCGAGCTCAAGGAGGCCAAGGGGAAAGGTGGAGTGTGTGTGTGTGTGTGTGTGTGTGTGTGTGAGAGAGAGTGAGTTTATATGTGTGTGTGTGGGTTTAGAGTATTTTGCTAAGCGTTCCCTCTCCTCAAGGCTAATCAATGGCTGAGACGATAATGAATCTGAAAAGTACTCATCGTCATGGGAAATCAATGGCTTCCCCGTGCGAGGCGGTGACACCGCCAGGCAACAGAGGTTGAGGGGGGAACGACACAAAGGGGTCGCGTGTCACATTTTCTTCCTTAATAAGCATACTGATGTAGGCCGCAGCCCCCCCTCCCCCTTCCCTGGAGTTCGTCATTATCATGACATTCATGAGCTCTGTTTTGTGTGTGTGTGTGTGTGTGTGTGTGTGTGTGTGTGTGTGTGTGTGTGTGTGTGTAGCTAGACAATGTCATCATCCATAGTTTCTCTGATCACAGAAAAGAGTGGCGGAAAAGTGGAGAGGATTTTATAATATGAAACGTTTCAGCAAGTCAGCAAGATATAAAAGGGGCTTAGGATAATTGTTAAGATGATATGTAAGCACTGACTTTGGCTAATAACGTTAATACGCTTGTGTAAGACACTGATTACTGACAAAAAAAGAAAGATAAAAAAAAAAAAAAAAAAGGCCTTGTTTTTGTTCTTTCTTCTCTGAAAGTTCTGTCTCCCGTGTCTGTTTTTAACCTTCCATGGGAAACCAGAGTGGAAGTGACCCTTGACTCTCTCAGCGAGGGTCTCAGGTAATTAGTGTTCGGTGGCAGGCTGGTTTTGGCTTTGCGGCCAAAGACTGAAGAGATTGTCTTCATTAAAGCACAGCTACTGACCTGGGGGCCGATAGCTAGCCCGCCGAGCACCTCTAATCTCTGGGACTACTAATCTTCATCCCAAAACCTCCTCATCCTCACAACACCACCACTGCTGCAGAACCCCACGCTCACCCCTACACACACACACACACACACACACACACACACACACACACAGAGAGACCTCATCCTCACAAACCACCACTGCTGCAGAGGCTCACGCTCATCCCTACACACACACACACACACACACACACACACACACTCACACACACACACACACAGACCTCATCCTCACTAGCCACCACTGCAGAGGCCCATTTTCATCCCTACACACACACACACACACACACACACACACACACACACACACACATACTCACACACACACACACACCTCATCCTCACAAACTACCACTGCAGAGGCCCACGCTCATCCCTACACACACACACACACAAACACACACGCAGACCTACACAGAGAGCGATCAATACTGAAGTAGAGACCAGTTTTATCTAAAGAGTTAGAAATCCAAAACTATTAAGCCCCCCTAGAGGACAACGAAAAAAAAAAAAAAAAAACAATGTACCTTAGTGAGATCTTGCAAAAGTTCTGCGAGTTTTTACAAGATCTAACAAAGGATTTTACAAGATCTCACAAAATATCTCACAAAAGTTTTTGTTTTGATATACTGAACTGTAGCCATAGGTGCTTACAAGTGATATATAGGCTAGAGTCTGTGTCTGGTCGGCTGTTTTTTTTTCATGCAGTAGTCTATAGGTAGTGTGTTGAACCTCTACTGCAGAACTGCTGAGTAGATTATTGAGTAGAGAATAGAGTTGGCATTAAAAAAGAGGTCATCATTTCAGGAGGTGCAACGGTAATGAGCTGGCACAAAGCCTATAAGTTGTTACGAAGGAACCGTCATACTTGTCCTTGGTTGCAGACACTTACGAAGGTCACCTGGTCTATTCGATCAATCTATTTTCTGATATGGTTATGGTCTTTTTAATCCAGTAGTCTATGTTGTTTACGCCTATTTTGATCATTGTTTGGGGCTGATATTGTGTGAGAATTGAACTCATCATTGGTGGGATAGGTGTTTTGATTAGACTAAACAAATTGTAGGTTATGTGCCTATGTTGTGCTGGCAGATTTATTTGAATCATGTTTATGCAAATTAACTTGCTCAGTATATATTTTTTTCCGCCTAATGTTCTTTAGTGGGCTCTGTACAAAACAAAACAATCAAGCAAGGATAAAACAAAAAGAAATCTGAAAACAATGCAAAGCTCAAGACAAACCTCAGCAGAAAGGGAGTGGTTTCAAGTCGCTAAGAGGCAATGAGGTATTTGCTATTGATCGTTTGAATTAATCATAGGTTCAATTTGGTTAGGGAGGAAAAAAAAAACATCTATTGCTGAGCACGCTGTACAGTTTATCTTTTCATCATTTATTTTATGTGCCTTGGACTGATTGAAGAAGCGCACAACCTCCCGCAGATTGTTAGGTCACGATATCGACACGGCGGCTAACAGATAGCAGGCTATTGGCATCAGGGAATGAGGCTTTGAGAAAGAGAATGCCATTGATTTGCCTGAAATACCCCCCCTGCGAACCACCCCATCCCCAGCCCCAAACACACACACACACACACACACACACACACACACACACACACACACACACACACACACACACACACACACACACACACCATCACCATATCTTCACTTCATCACTGCCATTCAACTAATTTGCCGCTCAGCTTGTTTGAAGAGAGAGATTCTTAGTCATCTAACCACACCATGATTAGAGTGGATATGTTGGGGAAATATACATCTAAACATTTAAACGACATGAGCCAATGAATGTATGTACATTTATCTACAAAGCCTTCAATGTGCATCAATATATGTTAAGCTCAACTAAGGACTGTTTTTATTTAAAAATAAAATAAAATAGTGTTATGGTTGGTAAACTACAGTACCTTTTTGAGTAAACAACTAAAGGGCAATGGACTGAATGCAATAAGAAAGCAAGTCTCTCTCTCTCTCTCTCTCTCTCTCTCTCTCTCTCTCTCTCTCTCTCTCTTTCTTTCTTCTTCTTCTTCTTCTCTGTTTTTTAAAGGATACGGCGAGCTCAGGATCTGTCCGACTCCTCTGGGCCTCCAGCCAAGCCTTTGAACGGCGTTCCAAGTCGGACTTGGCTGGAGAGTCCGGTCAGTCGGCGGGGTTTGCGCAGTAACACACTCGGAGGCCTAATCCCAAATCTCCCCCTCCTGGTCCCTCACTGTCTCCTATTGATTTGTTTCAATTAATCTTTTATCGCCTAACACGCCTGTGTGTGTGTGTGTGTGTGTGTGTGTGTGTGTGTGTGTGTGTGTGTGTGTCTGTGTCTGTGTGTGTGTGTGTGTGTGTGTGTGTCTGTGATTGATTTTTTTTGCTCGTGGCAGCATCCGCCGACGCTGCCAAACATGGAATCATGCGTCACGCTGGCAATCTGGGGCCCGGGACAGACTCCATGAACCCCCCCCCCCCCCTCACACACACACACACACACACACACACACACTCCCCCATCCCCACCCCCTCACACACCCCTTTCTCTCTCTCTCTCTCTCTCTCTCTCTCTCTCTCTCTCACACACACACACACACACACTCCCCTATCCCCACCCCCTCATACCCCTCTCTCTCTCTCTCTCTCTCTCTCTACACACACACACACACAATGTCCTCCGTTATTTTATTTATTTATTTTCTCTTCTTTCTTTTGGAACCTGAGAGGGTTTACATGCAGTGCGAGGCTGAGGCTGAGCGGAGCTGAGCGGAGCGTGGGGTTGGCAGCCGGCTCCAAGGGAATGAGAGAATAGTATAGTGAGGGTTGGGGAAAACAGAGGATGCACTATCAGTAGCCCCTTATAGTGGGATTAGCTTCAGATATGGAA
>JAODXP020000028.1:11894602-11897102 GCA_027497455.2 Sardinella longiceps | reverse complement strand
ACAAGTCTGCTTCTCTCTCTCTCTCTCTCCCTCAATCTCTCTCTCTCTCGCTCTTACTTTCTCTCTCTCTCTCTCTCTTTACGAGCTGGAGCTGAAGTTCCCTTCAGTTGTCTCTTGCCAAACTGCTTCCAGAGAGAGAAAGAGAGAGAGAGAGAGAGACATGAAGCGGGTTGACATTTATTTCTCTAATTGGCGTCGGAAAACGTTCAGCGAAAGTTCAAATATGCCTGTGCGAAACAGGTTTGTGCCTGCTATTAATATTACATCAAACCCTACTCGATGGGAATGAAGGGGCCGTAAACACTGTTTTTTGGTAGGTGCTGCCAACCTAAAAGGCGCCATTGATTTTGTTTATGTTTCACTGTTATATCAAAGCAACTGTGTAGGTCTATGCAGGATTTGTGTGCCCTGTGTAAGCATAAACAACACAATAAGGAAATATACTTTAGTGGACAGAATCATAACGACTGTGCTTTTGTGGTATTAGAAACATATCCTTTTATTGTAAATATGTCATAACTCGATGTTTTGTTTTCACTCACTGGAGTAAGAGAGAGAGAGAGAGAGAGATTTTAGATTGTAGAGAGATTGCTAATTGTAATGTCAGCATATTTTCAGCCATGTTTCCGTTTCAGTGATGACACAGGTAATCAGAGAGCAAGCGGATGGGATGCAGTGAGTGCTGCCTTCTTGCATTTGCTATTTGACTTGGACAGGGAACATGCACGCATGCATACTTGACGTGATATTTTCTGCTGATATGTATGTTCATCGTATTTTGCTGTTGTAGCCGTTGTTGTTGTTGTTGTTGTTGTTGTTGTTATTTTTAATACTCCAGTAGGCTACATGTGGCATGGGAGGAGGATGACGCTTGCCATTTCTCCCTGTTGCTCGCCCGTTAAAAAGTGCTGATAATGCAGATGACGTTTCCCCCCCATAACCTCAGGTGCTGTGGCGAGCCCACGTGTACAGTATTTGCCCATGCTTGTTAAAACAATAGACCTTCTCTTACACATGCCTGATCCATCATGGCATCAGCCTGAATTTAAAAAGCCCTGTCTCATCAAAACAAAACACTACCCTGCAGGAAAAAACCCTATTGTTTTGCCTTGTAATTTATGTTGAAGTGGTGTGTCACAAAACAAAAATCATATATACTGTACTCTGCGATGACAGCCACTAACAATGTGAAAGATTTCCAAAATATTGTGTTTTTGTGTTACTTTCAGGAGAACTAGATTGTTGCTATATTTTCAGTCAGCTCATGCTTCAATCATGGAATTCAGTCTATATTGAGTAATACATTGAAGAAGACATTATAATGCCTGGGGTTACATTCTAATGCCTTTATTATGCCTTTATAATACCTTTGTTATGCCTTTATAATATATTTATTATGCCTTACTAATACTTTTATTAGGCCTTTATAATCCCTTTATAATGGCAAGTGTTTGTAATTGTGCCTTATTGATTCTGATTATGTGTTTATCTCACTTTATACTTAGAGTATTCAATGAGCATTTGTAACCCTTCGTTATTTGGCAAGTGTAATCAGGCATATGCAAGGACATTTAAGAAATCAAAGCTGTTTAATACTATCTGACGCGTCAAGTTGTAATTGCTGATAAGATAACATTATATCTTACAGTAAGTAGTCATTAAAATTTATAAACAGTTAAGAACACAAATTTCATTAGTTTAAAGACTTTATAAATATATTATAGCCCCTTATGGATGTGTTTATAATACTTTATAGACACAGACGTTAAGTAAAGTGTTTAAGTAAAGTTCTTGAATATAAATTCTAAGCCCCCAAACACTTAATAAATGGAATTTAGAGGACAGGTAGATGACTTTTAGAAATAAGAATGTGCAATGGACGGAATGGTATATTTCCAGCCTAAGAATATTAACAGTGCATAGCCTATATCATCGAACCATCTCAATTTTCAGCACAGAGGGAACAAGGTTATTTCTATATATAATATGCATGTATATCTCAAGCAGTGATATATATACTGTAAATTGAAATAGATTTGGGAGTAGTTTTGCAAGTCACCAGCACCAGTTTAAATACCAATACAAGACTCCATTTCCATCGGTGTTGCACTGAGCTGGTTGAGATAAGGATGAAATCTCAGATAAGGCAAGGATATACATATATTTCCATTTCTGCTCTGATGACTCGCCGGTGGGTGGGTGGTATATATGTCACATACAGTCAATATAATATAATATAATATCTCGGCTCAGAATATATGAAATATTTGAGAGCACTGTCCCTTATCCCTGAATCATCTTATTTCACTTCTGCTGCCTGCCTGTTTCCCTCAGCAGTAAAGTGAAAACCCCCTCCCCCACACCCTCCACCCCCATCTTCTGACTTATTTTTTCTTTTTCTTTTTCTGTGTCTTCTTTACCACATCCGACTGCAGTTGGATGTGCAGTGGAATTTCAATTTGACTTTCGCTCCCACCCAATCCTGCTCATCTCTCTCTCT
>JAODXP020000028.1:11884566-11894502 GCA_027497455.2 Sardinella longiceps | reverse complement strand
CTCTCTCTCTCTCTCTCTCTCTCTCTCTCTCTCTCTCTCTCTCTCTCTCTCTCTCTCTCTCTCTCGCAGTCCTTGTCCTGACAGGCGGCTGAGTTGAGTTGAGCTGAGCAGAGCGGAGCGGGAATATTCCTACTGTTTCCTGTGAAGACACCAGCACTGCCATTCCCACTGTCCACTGTCTGTCACTCCACCCGCCGCCGCCAGCGCTCCCGGGATGACTTTTTTTTTTTCTTCCCCCATGTCTTTTTTCCCCCCTCAGCTCTCTAAAAGACGCTTGACGTCCTGGACATCTTGTTCCTGACATACTCTCCGAGGGATTTCTCTCTCTCTCTCTCTCTCTCTCTCTCTGTTGAGAGGCTGAGGACTGTGTGTGTGTGTGTGTGTGTGTGTAAATTGGTCTGTGTGGGGTGAGTGCTCACTGTGCCAGTGTGTGGCTGCATTGACAGATCGCTTCGTTGCCGGGACGGTCCGGAAGGATCCGGGGGTCAGGGAGGTGGCGAGGAGGCACGACAGGCTGACATGTCATCCTCAAAACTGTCTGCCGCCTCCCTCCCTCCCCTGCCACAGAGAGGGGGCAAGAGAGAGCAAGACGTCAGGGTCAAAATTAGACCATGAATATACCGCTTCTGTCCCTCTGTCTGTGTGTGTGTGTGTGTGTGTGTGTGTGTGTGTGTGTGTGTGTGTTCAGGCTCCCCCAGTATCCAAACTTCATAGCATGGACTGGCTGCAAGGCATTGAAAAAGCTGTAGAGTATTGTTGGCCAACAGAGAAAGTGTCATTTCCCAATGGGTGGCAAACATGGTCAGTCTTTTCCTCTCACACTTTTCCTCTTAAGTCATGTAGCTGTCATAGGACCAAGCTGCTGCTGCTTCTCTGTGTGTATGTTTTTGTGCGCATGTGTGTGTGTGTGTGTGTGTGTGTGTGTGTGTAGGACCTATGACAGAGGAGCACTTTCCAGGCGTGTAGTAGTCTCACAGAGGTCAAATCAAAGGTCAATTACGAGTAGGCCTAATACTTAGCCTATCTGTTGCTATTGGCATATGTGTTGTGTACATGTGTGTATTGTATTGTATTGTATTCATGTCTACTGTGTTTTTGCTTTTTTTTCTGTAACTTCATTGTTGTCTGCAATAAAAAAGGAGTCTTGTTTCCCAACACCATAATTAACGAATTAGTTAGCAACTTAATTGGTAGAAAATGACCAACTGCATTCCTACTGCGAAAGTGGCTAACTTTTTAGCAAATAAGAGTTAGCAAAATGGACCCCAGGCATCTGTTTCTTAAAAGCATAGTTGCTGACAAGTTTGCAACTTGGTTAGTTGGCTATGGGAAATTGTATAGCACACAACACATATGGTAACTTAGGGCAAATATCAGTTTTCAAAATGGACCTTATCACTCTTAAAATTAAGGGATATTCTAAGCTCTTTTTATGGTTCCTCATTTCGACACACTGGCGGAACCCATAATATAGCCCTTTTAGAAAATACATTCATTCTCTGAAGATCTTTCAAGGATACTTGAGGCTCTTGTAAAAGTTCCTCATTTTGGGTTCCATCTTTACAAGAGCTTCAAGTATCCTTCAAAGATCTTCAGAGAATTAGTGTGTATTTTTAAAGCGTTCCTGAAAGCTCCATTATGGGTTCCGCCAGAGTGGCAAAGTGAGGAACCTTTAAAAGTGCATTGACCGTCCTTTAATTTTTACGGTGTCTGTCACGTCGAAACATCAGAGCTCCACACCTAGCCCAGCCTCTCTCCATCCAACAGCTCCGTGATGTGGAAGTGTGTGTGTATTCCAATCCTCACACACACACACTCACACCGTGGCCTTTAGACCATATCTTGCAAACCTGTGGCAACGAATGTGATTAACATCTAACCTCGAGCAAGCAACAGGAAATATTCAGCCTACCCCCCACAAACCCTCAAACACACACACACACAAACACACACACACACACACACACACACACACAAACCCTCAAACACACACACTGCACACACACACACACATACAAACACGCACACACACACACTCTTCCCTCTGTCTGCAATCAACTCCATGTCAGGGTAGAGTGTGTAAGTAAGTGACTCAGATGAGAAGAAAAGAGTGGCGATGCCTCAAGAAAAGGGTTGTAATTAAATAACAATCTGTTCCAATGTAATTATGTGTATGGGAACCAGTCTGCTTCAATTAGACAGCAGCTCCATATTAAAGAGGAAAAGAATCTCAGAACTGGGTCAGAAGGAGGGTGTCAGGTCTTCTTCTTCTTCTTCTTCTTCTTCTTCTTCTTCTTCTTCTTCTTCTTCTTCTAATACTATTACTTCTCTTTGGGCCTATCATGAACAAACGATTTTACAGGGGCAGAGGACTATATTCATGTTCTCTCATCTGTGAGAAATATCCCCCCAAAACAGTTGTTAAGAACACAAGAGGGCTATTCCCATAAGGGTCTCTCTCTCTCTCTCTCTCTCTCTCTCTCTCTCTCTCTCTCTCTCTCTCTCTCTCTCTCTCTCTCTCTCTCTCAGAGATGGTCTGTCCAAAAAATGTTCTCCTTTCTTACACCCTTTGGCTCCTATTATCTCAGTTTGGGGGAAAATAAATAAATAAATAAATAAATAAATAAATAAATAAAATAAAAACCTCACAGAACATTACAAGACTTTAGTAGCTCAGAGGACTGCAGTGTCAGGTTGAGTTTGCAGCTATAGTCTGCCTAATGCCCCCCCTTTCTTTTATTTATTAATTTATTTACACCACAAAAGCGTTCTGAATTCTGTTAACTCCACTCGAGACGACAGTGTTCCGACTGCCCTGCTTGTAGACGAGGATCTTCCTCCAGAACAAATGCCCCCCCCCATGTCAGGAAGCCATAGATATGAGATTAAAAACTGTCTGTGCCTCTACTTGAAACAGAACTCACACACACACACACACACACACACAAAACATAACACCATTTCTTTCTTTTCTTCTTCTTTTTTTCTTTTTTTTTAACTTCAAGAACTCGCGTTCAATGAATACTTACGGTCGCCAGAACCCATTAAACGCCTGAGCAGCCACTATTAATGGTGGACGTTTGGTGGGTCAAGGGTACAATCCTGAACTGGAATTGAGTCAAGTTGAGGCGAGAAATACTGTATATATCTAAAGAGGACTCCTGAGTCCCCCCACTGACTTCTGGGTAATTTAATCAGGGCTGCCCGAGAGAGGCTCACAAGGGAGGGATGCTCTTCCACAAATGGCCTCTTCCTCCAGCCTTTTTTTCCTGTCACTTCTTAGCCTCCTTCAGTCTCGTCTTAGCCGACTAGTATGATGAACCCCAACAGCAAGATAGATTTCTAGCGGTTACCTTTACCAAGAACTCTCTCTCTCTCTCTCTCTCTCTCTCTCTCTCTGTCTTGGCAGATGCATAAATACAGCAATCTATGGGACAAAAATGATGTCAACAGACCTTGAAATTAGATTGTAAAATCAAATGATTGGACTTTGCAGATAGACTGATTTTTGATCTATTGCTTTTTGCTCGGTAGATGTATCCAAACTAAATGAATCGGCTCGCTTTTTTTTTGGCAAATGTTCTGCACAACAGCTTTTAAATAATCCTTGTTGAGACAGCGGTTGTATTTTGTTATTTTGTTTTTTACGTTCTTCAATCATTTCACACAGTTTTGGCTTCAAGGTTATCTTCATGGAATTTATCCTTGGAATGTTAGTCTGGGGTGAAGTTGTTTTGTGATGCAAGGAACATGTAAATAATTAAAACAAAATTAACAGCAAAACTCTTAAAAGTGATCTTAGTTAACAGGTTTTTTTTTTTTTGCTTTTTTTCAGAAATACTGTACACAATGGGATATATTAAAAAGTGACAAAACATAAATAACACAATATCATCAGCTTTCATATCAGCGATTGACGCAGTGCAGTTGCAACAGCAATAAACAAAGTCACAAATAGCATGGAAACTAAATTGGAAAAGTTGTTTGTTGTTGTAAGTTGTTGTAAGTTGTTTTAATTAGCTGTATCAGATACTAGGCAGGTCAAAATATCACATATTTTAGCACATTAAATGTTATATAGTATCAGTGTAGTAATTGACACAAATTCTTTGTACTTTTCTTTCCATAACTGTATCATTTTTAAACTGCAAAAAAATAATTTGTTTTAATTACCAGAGTGCTGTCTGCTGTCACACACACACACACACACACACACACACACACACACACACACACACACACACACACACACACACACACATACATATATATCTCATTAAGACCGGCACGCATTTTCCCCTGCCACCAGTCACACATTCATGCGGTGGTGATAATTACTGCTTAATGAACACATTATTTCTCATTCCCCCTTTAAAGTAGTTGTTCGTTCATTTCTGGGGGTTGGGTTGGGTTTGGGTTGGGGGGGGGGGCTTATCAGTTTCACCAGCTGTTTGATAGCACATTTGCACATGACAGCCCTTTAATTGGTTCTTACGTACAAGTTCAATGGTCAGTAATGGAAGCTGTCATTGAGCCTCGTCCTTAGAACGTGTGCGTAGGTAGGTAGATACTGTAGGTATATGTGTGTATATGTGTGTGTCCTGCTGTACTCTCTGGCTATTTATGTTGCGGCACCTTTTCTGTTTTTCTGTCACTGCATGTGGACCCCGGAGAAACAACAGCGGCTTTATTTATCAGACGTCAGTCAGGATTAAGGAAGATGTTATGGTAAGGTTTAAATTTAGTGCCTAGGGAACGAACGAGGGATGCACGTTTGTCTTTTAGAGTGTATTGAGATCTAGCTGTTAGAATTGTATAACATGATAACCTCAGATAGATAGATAGATAGATAGATAGATAGATAGATAGATAGATAGATGAACTGTGTCTATATATTATCTGTTGTTTATGTGTTGTGCTGTTGTAGTGACACAACTTAAATCAGTCAATAAAGCTGGTGATTTTTATTTGATTTTAAATGTGCAGGTTCACGAATAGTAGCTTGCTTCCCAGCATTCCGTAATAACCATCCTCTCTAAATGGTTATTAAAATAGCTTATTAACACCTGTAAGTAGTTACTTAACTGTTAATAGATAACAGCTAAGTTAGGTAACAGTAATTAACTGAAATTAGAATAGTATTCCACAGTACAGTTCATTACGTAGTTGTTTAAGAGTTAGCTTACAGTTTGTTACAGCTAAATGATAAATAAAAAAATAAAAACAAAAAAAACTTGATGGAGTGAAGTCACTTAACTGATTGAAACCACTTACTTTCCAACAGGGAAAGCAGAGTTTTAGAACTGGGATGGCAGAAGAGGAGAATATACAGATTTTCATAAATACACAAGTAAACATGTACTGTAAACAAATTTACACATTTTTTCTTCTTTGCCTTGCCAACCTGGCCAAACACTGACACCTGTGTTTTTTCGTTATTCTCATGCCAGCGATGCTGCTAACAGACTCTTCAGTACAATCTACGCACCGTCAGTGTCTGGAATGCCAAAACAGGAGAGGGTGTGTTTATAATGGTCAGTGCTGTGCCAGATAAGACGAGACAAGACGAGACGCGCGCCATGGAAAAGGTGTTTGTGAAGCTGTCAGGAAAAGAGGGAAATAGAAACGAGAAAGGGAGAGAAAAAAAAAACAAGAGAGGAAGAAAAACAAGGAGGAAAACCGAGAGGCAAAGCAAAGAAGAGAGAAAGGGAGGAAAACAAGTACGAAGGGAGAAAAAAAAACGAATGAGAAGCGATGTTCTCATTACTGTCACCTGGAGATGGTGGGTTTGCTGTTGGGAAGCGCCTCGGCGAGTGACAGATTGGGGTCCGGAGAAGGAGAGCGGTTTCTTCAGGTGGAGAAATGCAAAAAGACAGTTGTCAGGAGCTGTGAGAAAAACTTTATTTTTTCCTTGTTTTTCAATGAGGAGAGAGGAAAAGAGAGAGAGAGAGAAAGAGAGAGAGAGAGAGAGAGAGAGAGAGAGAGAGAGGTTCTTGGAATATGATTTTTTTTTCCTGTTTCAACTGAAAATTACCATTTCGTTTTTCAAAATAATATTGCACCGTCAGATGTGTTCTACTGTCTGATTGCAGATTAGATGTTTTTTTTTTTTTTCTTTCTTATTTTTGTCGAGTGAAATAATTGTTTTTCAACGTCTCTAATAGCAGCTTTGGCTGCCTGTCTGCAGATCTCATGATGATTTAAATGAAAAAAAAATAAAATAAAAAATAAATAAAGACTACAAGGTTAGAAATATATTTTTTTTTTGTCATTTGTTTCTTTATGTGGTGATTGTTTCTCTGTTCTGTCCGGTTCCCAGAATAGCAAATAGTATCTTCTTAGCGAGAAAAAACAATAAAGAGATAGTACTGTATGCGTTTCCTCTATTTCCATCCACTCTTTTGATCATACTAATGGACTCTATGATGTCCGCTTCATTCCTTCCCTTTATATCTCCTGTTGTAATACGTTCACAGCCATAAATTACGCATGACTTTCATTTATTTTGTAGCTCTTTACCTTGCCTTCCTCCCAGTCACTATCTCAAAAAATGTTCAATCGTTCAAAAGCCTTGAAATTGCTGTCAACCACATCCTCTATCGAACACAGTTAAACTCTTAGTTCTTCTTAATGGTCTTGTAGCGAAATGAGCACTGGAAACAAACACTCTCAGCCTCTTTGAACAACACAGCCTCACACACACACACACACATGCACACACACACACAC
Organism: Sardinella longiceps; assembly: GCA_027497455.2. NCBI lineage: Eukaryota > Metazoa > Chordata > Actinopteri > Clupeiformes > Clupeidae > Sardinella > Sardinella longiceps. The sequence goes on along the minus strand of JAODXP020000028.1, from coordinate 11,887,773 downwards.
AAACACACAGACACACAAACGCACACACATACACAAATTACACAAACACACTCACACTCACACACACACATACACACACACACACACACACACACACACACACACACACACACACACACACACACACACACACACACACACACACACACACACATACAAACACATAAATGAACACATAGACACACACACACACACACACAATGCTGTGGCCATGACCCTAACGAGGCCTAGGAGAGGTTCATCACTGGCGGGTCTTTGACCCGAGGTCTCTGGCCTTTTCTAACATCTCCTCGGGGGGACGGGATTGGTTCACAGAGGCCTGATCGCTGTACATGCTCCGTCAGATGAGGTTAGCTTCTGGTGAGGGGGTGTGGGGCAGAGAGGTCGAGGGCACGACTTCCAGGCTAATTGCCGGCGTGTCTGTGTAATTTTGCTACTTTGCTATGCTTTGCTTTGTGTGCTCATATTGGTTGCTCAAGGAAGACAAAGCTGAACAGGGCAGAGAAACAAATCTCAGATGGCTGGATGTCAGGGGGGTGGGGGGGTGGGGGGCATTGATGGATACGCTTAGAACCCTCAATCTACTTTCTATACTAGTCTTTTCTTTCTTTTCTTTCCTTCTTTTACTCTCTCTCTTTCTTTCTCTCTCCTTTAAAAATGCAATGAGTTTAAATCCCTTGTTTATGGATTTGTTTAACTTCAATGTTTGCATCCTGGGCGCTTTTAAAAACAAGATGTATATATATATCTCGACTCAACTCGTCCACACATACTGATTTACGTAAAGTGAGTTTCTGCATTGCAAATTTGTGTGGGTGGGGGAAGACTTAACTCACTCTCTCCTCTGATTGGTTAGTCTCCCATCAGAATGTGTTATGATTGGCTGTTCCCCCATCACAGTGCCTCATGGGAAAAGTCTGGTTAAATAGCCTTCCTATTTCCTCATCAGCGCGTGGATAGTGGTGGGATTGGTGTGTGTGTGTGTGTGTGTGTGTGTGTGTGTGTGTGTGTGTGTGTGTGTGTGTGTGTGTGCGTGCTGACACGAATGAGTGAAATGAATGGGATTGGAGGGCCCAACGATGGGGACAAATCGAAGCTCAGATTGAACATGACACTCTCTTTGATTGTAATCTTCATGCGGACATTTTAAAGAGCGTGGGGGTGGAATGGAGGAGGAGGGGAAAGGGGTTGATTTGGGTGGATGGGTGGGTGGAGAGGTGTGGTAGTGGTGGTGTGGGTGGTGGTGGTGTGGGTGAGGGTGGAGGTAACGCCAGATGATGAAATATCCACCATTATGTGGAATTTGAATGCTAAATATATTTGCCAGGGTCCCTTGATTTGCAACCCCAGCCCCAATCCAATTGCCTCACACACAGACTTTTACACACGTACACACACACACACACACACACACACACACACACACACACACACACACACACACACACACACACACACACGCACACACACACACACACACACACACACACACACACACACACACACATATACAGACACTTTTACACGCTAACACACACACACACACACACACACACACACACACACACACACACACACACCTTTGTGATGTCATTAGCTTTCTCATTTCCATGGACAAAACTGAATAGGCCTTTTCTCTCTCTCTCTCTCTCTCCTTCCACATGGGCCTCTGCATTGCCATCATATGATCTTTGAAACATCATTTGTATGGATTTGGTTGTTTTTCCCGGCCTCTCCTCCCACGAGATCAGCTGGTTTAAATATTTGATTTGGTGGCCCGTCGTCCCAGTAAGTCTCTCTAATGTTTATTCAGTGCCACAGCGCTCCTTCTGGACACTTCAACACACACACACACACACACACACACACACACACACACACACACACACACACACACACACACAGACACACACACACACACACACAGCACACACACACACACACACACACACACACACACACACACAGACACACACACACACACACACACTAACACACACACACTAACACACACACACTAACCCACCCTTTCTTGTTCAGGGAGGCCAAACGCTTCTACTTTAATGGAGAGTCGGCTTCGCATGCAAGGCCACAATGCTCGTGGATCCAGCAGACCCGCTAATTCATGATTTAACGTTGGCTATGAAGTCCGAGTCAGATTGTTTACAAAGGTTGGGCAACTCGTCTGGCTTGATGGATGAATCAGAATGGTAAACAGCGCTTGACTGATAATTTGTTTTCCCCTGTGATATTGCTCAGTGTGCCCCGCCTCCACCACCCCCGACACCCCCAAATAAAAGCCCAAACAATACAAAACAAAACAATACAATTATAATAATATTCTCAGGTACTGTCATGAATTTGCCTCAGCTGGAGTCATTTAGCCACTAATGAGGGTAACTTATGATACAACACCACACCTGTCTAGCCAAAGACCCAGGAACAAACACTGCATCTATACAAAAAAAATATTGAATACATACCAATATTAAAATGACTTTCTATACATACATGTATATAAAAACGAGTTTTATTCTCTGTGCAGAATGTCCTTGACATTAATTCTGCTTTGTTGGAAATAAGCCTGGAGGCTACAAATGCTTTCTGAATCTCCTACTCAGAGTAATGACAATTTACATATATCTGTCCTTGTTAGTATGGACCTCATTATGTCTACCTGTAGACAGGTGCATTTACTATGTATTAGCAGATTCAGTCCCGACTCTCAAAGCCCTGATTCGCACCATGTCAATTTGAGATGATCTATATTGTTGTAGACTGACCTTGAGTGTTTTGAATTTGCTTATAAATAAAATGTATTATTGTTACATTATTTCAAATGCTACCATTCATTGCGGTGTTTGCATAATGCCCATACAGACACTAGGAGCAAATAATGAAAAGGTCATAATGAGAGAGGACGAGGACGCCCTATTTCCTCTACCTTTTAGACAGGTGTGTTAGAATGTTGTCTTAACCAATCAGCTGATCTTTACGTTAACAGAATTCTTCTTTTTCGCGGACGGTACTGTCCATCTTAATCATTAAAGTTACTGTTAAAGCAGTTTTAAACAGTGCTTCATCACTCTTTTATTAATATAAATCACCACACCTGTTTAACAAAAGTCACCTACAGTACAATACAACACCACACCTGTGTAGCCAAAGTCACCTACAAACTAGTACAATACAACACCACACCTGTGT
>JAODXP020000028.1:11872066-11874566 GCA_027497455.2 Sardinella longiceps | reverse complement strand
ACACACACACACACACATAGACAAACATAGAGGTCCACGCCTCGCTGTCTATCTCTCTATCACACCCCACCCCCTCTACATACATACACACACACACACACACACACACACACACACACACACACACACACACACACACACACACACACGTAGAAGTCCATGCCTCCTTGTCTATCCCCCGAGGGTGTTGTTTGGCACTGTGTTGTCTCGTGTTGTGTTGTGTTGCGTGTCCATCTCTGACCGCATCAGATCGGATGCAAGAGTGAGAGTACAGTCAGTCAGTCAACACAATGAGGCATACACACACACACACACACACACACACACACACACACACACACACACACACACACAAACACACACATGCGACCTCCCGCAAAACTCACCCATGGCAGATGGTCCACTCTAACCTGTGGCCCTGACAGCTTGCTATTATTGCCATCCATTCCTACTGGCTTCATAGGATGGAATGAGAGGGGGAGGAGGTGGAGGAAAAGGAGAAAAGGAATGAAAGAGAGAGAGAGAGAGAGAGAGAGAGAGAGAGAGAGAGAGAGAGAGAGAGAGAGAGAGAGAGCAATAAAGATGGGGGCAGGTGTGGTTGGTTCCTGGTTGTTCTGAATTAGTATGCATTTTTTTAATTTAATTTAATTTATTTATTTATTTGCTTTTTTTGCATTAAGTCTCATTATTAATCATGAATTACTCATGAGGAGATTAGTGCAGACTCTTGAACTCCAGGAAGAAGTAAATGGAGTGAAATGGAGACAAGAGATAGAAAGTAAAAAACAACAACAACAACAACAACAAAGTAAAAACAGAAAGTAGTCTGTAGATGTTTTGGGGGAAAGATGTCCTGTAGGTCTGCAAGAGTGATGTTTTAAAAGAAAAAAAAAAAAGATGAAGTGGAAGGCAAAGATGGATGTGAAAAGAACATTGAAATAAAATGATCGGTGAAGAAGATACGAACCAACAAACAAAGAAAAGAAGAACTACAAACTCTTACACACACCCCAACCCACCAATCCCCCCACCACCACCATCACACACACACACACATACACATTCCCTCAACTCCTTGTTAGCAGGCAGCTAATTACACAGGCAGGGAACCTCCGATCTCTTGTCATCTATAATTCAGACCAAACAGGAAGTGGATAGGTCTAATTAAACACCACAACTCTGCCACAATCTTCCTCTGCCTTGCCTTGCCTTGCCCTCCCACCACCACATTGGGCCTCAACTGACACGCCTGGCATTTTCCCATAGCCACTGCAAAAGGCCAAATTATGAACCCTTGACAAGTCTATATTTAGTCTCCTTCACGTCTACTTCACCATTAGACCATGTGCATTGTCTCGGGGGAGGGGGGATATAAGACTGTAATCACTGATAATTATTCTCAATAATAATAACGGTTGTGATGATGAAAGCAATGATGATGATGATGCTGGTGATGATGCGGGTGATGATGCAGAGTTGGGGGCGTTGAGCGTTGGGCATTGAACGGTGAACAGTGATAATTAGGAGAACAGTCTCTGAGCAAAGACTGTTAGATCAATTTCTCTGCAATACAGAGATGAGACGGAAGCACTCAAGTTGTATCATATCTATGATAATGTATCTTTGCATAGAGCGAGAGTGTGTGTTGAAGACTGACATCAACACAGAGTACTCAAGCAAGGAGTTCATTGGTGTTACAGAGCTTTAAAACACAATGTTCACTTCACACTTACACTTCATACACATCCAGACTATCTAAAGCACATTTATAGAGACCGTTGGAAGACACAATTTTACTACTAATATATTTTAGTCAATGCAATTATGCCCTTCAAAATGCAGATAGAATATACCCTTCTGGCTCATCAAGAGATTTCAGCTGATATATAAGTCAATTTTGACCAAAATGTTATTTACACCCTTTAGGTCCTGTCCTTGATATGGTTTAGTGTTGTATGTTTAAAGGAGAAATCCAGTGTGAATCAGTCAATAGCTCTGTTGTTCCGGGTACCTGAATGCTGACTTTGAGAAAAAGAATTAGAGAATTTTATGCAACATAGACTGAAAAACAAACCGATTACTAATGGTAACACAATGGGGAATAATGAAATTAAACCAAAAGTAAGGTCTTTGGTATTTTTTGCCCTCAACGGTGCCTTCCAGGCAGCGCTGCCTTCAAGGCAGTACTTCACTCAGCTTAGGGTTAGGATGAGGGTTGAGGGGGTTAGGGTTAGGAATAGGGCAAGGGTAGTGCCTTTTAGGCTGTGCTGCCTGGAAGGTGCCGTTGGGGGCAAAAAACACCATTGAGCCAAAAGTAAGTTGTTATGCCCCATTCACTTAGTATTATTTGCCGGTTCACTGCTCTATCTAGGTTTTATCATTTTTTTTTATTCTTTTTCCTACCTACAGTACTTGGTGAGTCTGAACAAGAGGGCAATGGATGGATTGATTTACACTAGATTTCTCCTGTAAGGCTTGAGGCATTTGCTGTGAAGAAGAC
>JAODXP020000028.1:11847066-11849566 GCA_027497455.2 Sardinella longiceps | reverse complement strand
TGGCACCAATGTAAGCAACAATGCAGCCCATGTAGGTTGTTTATATCAGTAATGCTCCCTAACCGAATTTAGCCTGCCACTGTGCACTACGCTGAGGGTAAACAAAGCTGCAACTCTGCCATCATCCCCCCACGTAGGATGTTATTTCGCTGAACAAGCTAATTCTATTGAAAGTGTTAATTGGGAAAAACACTAAACGCTTTTAATGGGGGAGTTGTGCGGGCCGGACGAGCACACGCTCACAGCGGTCTGTGTCACACACGGTATCATTAGGCTAGAGGAGAGAAACAAAGGCAGGCACAGCAGGTTGCCCTGTGCCAAGGAGTTGGCTTTTTGTGTGTGTGTGTGTGTGTGTGTTGCCTTTTTGGTTATACGGCTGTTAGTGAATTTTTTTTTAATGAAAAAGGAAAAAGTTATTTTCAGCCCTCTGTTTTTTTTTATCTTTTTTTTCTTTCTTCTTTTTTTTTACAAAAAAATAAAATGAAATAAAAATGCTTTGATTTGCTTTGTTTTTGCTTTTAGTCCAGCCATTTTTAGCACTTGGCTAGAAGAGGTCTTCAGACAGAGCTGGACCTAAGCTATCTATCTCCAGGAACCATTTCTCAGTGTGTGACTGGATGTTTGGTCTGTTGCCTGTTGATCATGGCTCAGTGTGGTGCTCAGATCAAGAGGAAAGAGATGTTGACAGAGATAGGAGATGTGTGACACATACCAAACAAACCTCACAGTCAGACTCCTCCATTCTCAAGAGGATTGTATTCTTAACATCAGCAAGACCTCTGAATGGTAGTTTAGAAAAATATATGATGAGTTTAGAGTCAAAGTGTATCTTCAGAAATATGCAAATCACAAAGTTCCTTTATCTCCAAGTATCAAACTGCAATGTCAGCCTTATTTGTCAAGTAAAAGCAAATCAAATCAATCCAATTGCAGCTGGATTGGAGTATATTTCTGTATATTGACTACAAAAGTACTTAAAAGGTTTTGCATTTGAACTTAAGTACACTCTATTATCTGTGGATATATGTAATTAATCTTCTGCTGCTGCTTCTTCTTTTTCTACTTCTTTTGTCTGGATGTTGGATGTCATTAAGGAAAAATATGAAAGCAAGAAATAAAACAGACAGAATAAAAATAAAAAAAGGAAAAGAGGAAGTAAACAATTTCAATGTTAACTTATTAAGAAAAGATACAGTGGAACGAGAGGAAAGAATGCCAGAGTAAGAATAAGAATGAAAGAATAAAAGACAGTCATCAGCAGGGAAGGGTGGATGGAGAGAGGGAAGCATGAAAGGAGAAAAAAGAAGGGATAAGGCGCCAGCGCCACGTCCCCCTGTGCTGAGGGACTTAATTGCCACTTCCTCCGGTGAGTTGGTGGCGTTGGTGTGTGTGTGTGTGTGTGTGTGTGTGTGTGTGTGTGTGTGTGTGTGTGTGGCGCATCTAAATGCCGCTTTGCTGAGTTTATGACCCTCGCCAGGGCCTGACAGGCGGTGATGAATGTGCCCGTGTGCCTTCTTTAACATAAAAATGATTACTGGGTTCTCCTCCACTGCAGACGATTATTTGCAGCCACAAATTTAAGATTTATTTTCATTTGTCTCCCTCCTCCTCCGGCTTTTCCCTTCCCAAAAAAAAAAAAAAAAGGAACAACATTCAGACGTTAAACTGATCTTTGACTAAGAGTTGGACGGATATGGGAGTCTGAAACGGCAATACAATAACTGTGATTAAAACTAATCATGATTAATTTGTTTAGGCTGTGTGAAATGTGTTGTCGAGGATGGTGATTATAATAGGCCCACTTAATCATAATGGAAGAAACGAAACAAGAACACTGTCTTCCCCAGCTCCTGTCTGACTCTAATTGAAAGCTGCTTCTCTGTGTGAGCTTGGCTCGATTGCTTTGGTCTTACTTGCTCCTGGTCTCAACTGCCCCAATCCTAGATACTATTGAGTTATGCTTGGATTGATTGACTGGGTCTCATGTTAGCTCCATCTCGCCCTACTAATAGGGATAGATGAAACTCAATGCCACTGCCCAACAAACTCCAGCTTTCTCTTATTAAACAAACTCAACCAGAGTGAATCAAGCTTGATGTTTTTTTTGGGGGGGGGGTTTTGCCCTCAATGGCACCTTCCAGACAAGGCTGCAAGGCACTACATTAAGCCTTATCCTAACCAGTGTTACAAAAGTAAGTAATTACTGTAATGCTTTGCTGTTTGTGGAAACTTGGTAATGTAAGGCATTAGAAAAAAAATTGGTAATATTTTACTCTGTACAATTGTATGAGGTTAATGCATCGCTGAAGGCTATGTGCAGTATAGGAATGCATCGGCTACTTTGTAAAAAAAAAAAACATTTCATTATGATTCAATAATGTTTAGTAAACAGAGGTCAACAATACATATTTATTATTTAAGTATTTATTTATTTATTTTGTTTACATAAAACACTGACATGAGGTTGGTACATAATGCAGCATTCATATTTGGGATATTA
>JAODXP020000028.1:11819566-11822066 GCA_027497455.2 Sardinella longiceps | reverse complement strand
GTTTGGCAGTAAAGGGACTCTCCTCCATGCTAGCTGGGTATCAGAGGGCCCATTGACTGTAAGCGCTGTTAAATAGATAGCTCTAATAAGACTCACTGCTCCCCGCCTTTTAACTCTTCCTCTTATTTCCCCCTTTCATTTCCTCCTCTTCCTCCCTCTCTCTCTCTCTCTCTGTCTCATCCATCTCTTCCCTCTCTCTCTTTTCTCTCCCTTCAATTGGTTGTCTTCCTCTTATTTCCCCTTTCATTGCCTCCTCTCCCTCCCTCTCTCTCTCTCTCTCTCTCTCTCTCTCTCTCTCTCTCTCTCTCTCTCTGTCTCATCCATCTCTTCCCTCTCTCTCTTTTCTCTCCCTTCAATTGGTTGTTACCTTTAATCTTCCTGTGCTGAGATAATGAGGTTTTTTTTTCTTTGTTGAGGAAAACGAGACCTGTGAACTGATTGGATGATGTATGAAGTGGGCGTGGCAACACTTTGCTGAGAGTGCGGGGAGATGTAACAACGAAAACAACGGCTAACTATTTATATGAAAAACGGCGAACAACAAACGAGACTTTCATCTTCTTAAAGGGTCCCTAATGATGAGCATCTGTTTGCGTCAATATTTATTTACTGACTCAATTAAAAACAAGACTTGAAACAGCAAGTAAAACACTGGTATTTACAATGCTACTTGGTAATTATGTTTGTTGAAAGAGTGCTTGGGGATATGCTTTTTGATTGACAAGAGTTCTTGAAAGTTCAGGGTAAGGTTACAGGAACATAATACACAACAGGCCTAGTAAGTCATAGATCTCAGCCCAGGTTCTAGATAACAGATAACAATGAGGTTACTGTGGTTATGGCAGAACACTGACTTCATCAAAAAATGTTTTATCCTGAGCGTTACAAAGGATTTTTATGTCTCTTCTTTTACCCCTGTAACTTCACAGAGGCCACTAACCATTTGGACAATCATGAGTTTACCTGTGAGTGACAACATACTCAAGTGTATCACAGTCATATTTAAGTTCAAAGAATCTATGATTTCCCTAGGGGGCAATATGTTATTCAGCCAGCAGAAAATACACTCACCAACAATACACCCAATAAATGCAATCACAATTAAGATGTAACAAGCACTGACAGACACAAAAGCTGTTCAAAATGAGTCTAGCAAGGGCTCCTTTTCAAAAAAGCACAGTTGCTAACCAGTTAGGCTAGTATAAATGTAGCTGGCTTCCATGACCTCCATTTTACTTTGTCCATTAAGTAGATGATTGCTGTATGCATCCAAAAGAAAAAAGATTCCTTCAAGGTAGATACTTGGCTAGGCTACAGTATATGATTGTAGAGGGTTTTAATAGGGTGCTAATCCTGGGAAAGTCTTGACTAGCAATATGGTCTGACTTATTAAAAAAGCGCATACTTAGATTTTGTCTGAAGGGGGTGGAGACGGGTGTAGTTAAGAGAGGATGTGTGTGGAGGGTGTGTGTGTGTGTGTGTGTGTGTGTGTGTGTGTGTGTGTGTGGGTAGGGGGGGAGTTGGGGGGTACAGTGGGTCCCTCTGGTGTGACTGTACTTGAAATGATGGATGAGTTCATTAGGCCTAGAACTCCAGACTGGATCAGCTCTTTTCTTCTCCCTCCCTCCCTCCCTCCCTCCCCTTCTCTTCCCTCCATCTCTCCCTCCTTCTCTCCCATGCTCACTCCCTCTCCCTCCATCCCTCCCTCCCTCCCTCCCTCATTCCCTCCTTTCATTCTCTCAGAAATGAATTAGCCCTGCTGGATGGATCAATCACTCCGTCTCTCATTGTACTGCCATCAGTCTCTCTCTCTTTTTGTCTTCCCCTCCTCCTTCTCTTCCACCTCTTTTTCTTCACCTCCTTCTTCTTATTCTCCTCCACTTAGTCAGTCAATTTCACAAATTCGAAATTACACCTCCCCTCGATAAAAACGAAAAAAAAAAAAAAAAAAAAAAAAACGAAAAAGCAAGCACAAACCAAGCAAAAGAAGAAAAACAGATAATCAATGTTTAATTTTCATTCAACTTTGAGGGAAGAGCATAATTTGATTCTCTCACTTCTTTCTTCATTCTTTGTGCCACTTGCCTTAATCTGTGTTCTGTGTACCTTAAAGGTACACTGAGCAATTTTAGCTGTAAAACTAGTGAACTAGCTATTGTTGCAAATAAGTGCAGGGACCTTTAAGACGCTGTGTGCGTAGGAGCTGGCGGGATAGAGTTGCCTTTAGAGGTAGTGAGAGAGTCAGGAAGATTTTGTATTAGTTGGAGCGGTGACCGAGGCAAGTGTTGGTCCTGCTGGATCCATTGTTGGTTTTGCTTAGTAGTTAAATAAATCCTCCTACACCCCACCCAGAACTACACAGTGCATATCCTGGATGTCTGGTGAAAATAAAACTTTTTATTCACATTATTTATATACAACATTTATTCACCCTGATCATATCATATGACTCCCAAATGGTGCTAAATGAAATTTTTCAAACAGTGGCAAAAAAGTTGCT
>JAODXP020000028.1:11799566-11807066 GCA_027497455.2 Sardinella longiceps | reverse complement strand
GCCCCAAGCAAGCAGGGCATGGGGGCCCTTCACCTCCCATAAACACCTACATAAACCACATTGTTCAAGCATCTTCCATTACAGTAATATAACTATTTGTGTCGAACTTACAGTTGTCTAACTCCAGCCTAAAGTCATATTTAATTGAAAAACACCACCAACTAAACTGCTAAAATGAGTAAACAGTCAATCTTGGGGGCCCCTTGCAGATTGGGGCCCCAGGCAATTGCCTGGTTTGCCTGTCCTGTTGCGACGGCCCTGCAAGCAATTGTTTCTCTATAGCCAGAATCCCAGACGCTCTTATGCAGCGGAGCGTAGAAGCGTGGTTAAGACCAGTCTAGTGGACATCACATCCGCAGCATATGCAATCTGAAGGGGGCTACACTGAGATAGATTATGGACACTTACAAAGGGCAATTGTGCTTGAATGAGCAGTTACAAGGACCGGTAAAAGTCAAATCTGGCAGAAGAAATTGTATTGGCATGATGTTTTAGCTTTGTGGCAGTGACAAGACAAGACGCACACACACACACACACACACACACACACACACACACACACACACACACACACAGGGAGCAGATGGAGTGCCATGCTCAGTGGGAACAGGAGGTCCTCCACACACACACTCCAAGGTCCAAACAAAGCCAGATATGGACCACCATCAAAGGACACAGCCTCAGAGGGTCATGTAGAAGAGCATACACACACACACACACACACAAACACACACACACACACACACACACACGCTACTGTAATACTTACTTAACAAAAAACAAACATCCTGTCATAACCTGCTGAGTGGACTAGTAGAGGTGGCACAATGTCAGTACATTAATCCTCCTCGGCTGCACCCCCCCCTCCGAGCCCCTCACACACCCACACACACACACACACACACACCCTTCTCCCAGGCTGGCCCTGTTTGGCCGGGAGTGAAAGTCACGGACGGCCGCTCTGGCCAGGTGCCTTGTGCTGAGGGCAGCAGTGGGCTAGCTAGCGAGGCAGTCACAGCGCAGTGTGCCAAACGCCAGTGAGAGCACAGAGCCTCTCCTCTCCTCTCCTCTCCTCTCCACTCCACTCCACGTCCACTATGCTACGCTACGCCGCTACATTGCCCAGCCCGCTCGAGCTCCACTGCACCGTCCGCCACTCCACCCCACGTTCGCTCGTGGGCACGGGTGGGTGACGGAGGAGGCGGTAACAGGCCGACGGAGCCGAAACAGATGCCCGAACGGAGACCCCCTGCGGGGGGGAGCAGGTGTGCTTGGCAGGGGCTCTGTTGGGATAAAAGGTTGGGTTCAGAGGAAGGGTGGATGGACGTGCATGGGATGGGCTGGGATGGGGTAGGATGGGGATGGGGATGGAGGGGGGGAGGGGGGAGGTGGCAGGGCCGTCGCAACAAGGCAGGCAAACCAGGCAGTTGCCTGGGGCCCCAGGCTGAAAGGGGCCCCAAATGTCTTTAAACTGGAGTTAGACAACTGTACAATACAAATAATTATATTGAAGATGTTTGAAAATTATAACAATGTGGTTCATGTAAGTATTTACGGGGAGTGAAGGGCCCCCATGTCCTGTTTGCTTGGGGCCCCCAAGTACCTTGAAACGGCCCTGGGAGGGGTATGGGGGGGGGGGGGATAGTCTGGCTCAGGCTAAATGCTGATAGCAAGAGGAAACAAACTGGAGGGTATGTTCACTGATGGGAAGAAGGAAGGACGTCTTGTGGAGTTTTGGCCTGTCTAGAGGAACTTTATTTTCTTTTTTATTTTCTTCTTTTTTTATTTTTTAATTTCTAGTAAAGTCACAATTTGTGAGAAGGTTTTTACGAATTTAAGGGAGTTTTTCCTTGCCCTATTACTCATGGGGTGCTCCTTGTACTGTCTGTACAGCGCAGAGAGGCAGTTGTATTAGGCCTACTGTATTTGACACGCTTCAAATAAGATCAAATTGAAAAGTGGCTTTTGTTTCCATATTGCCTTTAATGACACTGATATATATGTACAGGTATGTGATACCAAACTTTTTGCACAGTAGCAGTGTAGCAGCTAAAAGAGGATTAAGCAAGAATTTCTGCTTTTGAAGTGCCATATTATTCTTAACCGTTAATGAGATGTCATTTTCTGTCAATTGAATGTCTGCTTGTTTGCCTTAATTGTGGACCCAAGTCGTTTACTGAAACATTGGCTCTGTTTTGTAAAATTAGCAAGTATTTAGTAAAATGAGCACATACTTCCTCAATATAAAACAACAACAAAAAGAAATTCCAGTGGTCCATTCCAGTTAGTCTACTTTTGTAGTACAGCAGGGTGCTGTTTTGGAAACTGTCTCTGTTTCAGATTCATTTCCCTCTGGCCTCTTTAAGTTAATGTTGGCTGTCAGTTCTTAGATTCAGTCTCTACCCAATTTTTTTTTTTTTTTTTTTTAATTTTTTTATTCCTACTCAACGATCATGCTCAGCAGGCATATGAGTTCATTTTTTTCTTCTACTTTTATACTAAGGGTGTGTACAATAGTAAAGGTAGCTCCAGACCAAAGATCCGCGACGAGACGGGCTGTGACGTTCTATAAACCTGGACGTTCTAAAACTCCGATTGACAACTGCGATTTGACATCTTTTGCGACGGCTTGCAACTGCCTGCAACAACCTGCGATGATTCATTCACAACGCCGCGTCTCGTAGTAGATCTTCAGTCTGAATTGCCCTTTACATGTGCATAAATAATAAAAGAGAAATACGGTGTAAATCAATCCATAGCCCTGTTGTTCAAACTCACCAAGTGGTTTAGGTAGGAAAAAGAATAAGAAAATCGGAAACAACATAGACTGAGTGAGCAGTGAACCGGCAAAGTGAATGCGGCATAACAACTACCTTTCATTATGCCCCATTTAGTCAGCATTACTAATCTCATGCCCGTTTTTCGTTCCTTTTCTTAAAGACAGCTTTCAGGTACCTGGAACAACAGAGCTGTTATTGACTAACTCACACTGAATTACTCCTTTAAAATGCAAATGCACATTGATTTGCATGCAATTATGTATCAATAGACAGTAGTACTTTCAGTAGTTTATTTTCAATAGAAACAAGGCCTATGTAAAATGATATGTGAGTAATTCTCTAGTGTGTAACCAAAAGCCAGACCGTTATTATTATACCGATGTGTCCTCAGAGGGGATTTAAGGACTTTTATCTCTGAGTTTACTGAGCCCTTCAGTGCCTTTGGTGAGGAGCTGCCGCCTTTGGTTGGTATTTGTGAATGATATGATCAGTGGCGGCTGATTTGATTGATGGAAGGTCAGTCGGGGGAGTTGACCGGGCCAAAGATGTGATTGTGTGTCTAGCGCTATCAGCCCCACTGTGCAGGGGAGAGAGGACATAAGTCAACAAAGGGGCCTGTTTTTATCGCTCCGAAAATAGAATGTTTGTCACAGATTGCGTTATACGTTTGAACAGGAATCTTCAGGGTAAAGCGGAGAGAGTGAGAGAGAGAGAGAGAGAGAGAGAGAGAGAGAGAGAGAGAGAGAGAGTGGAATACAAAACCCTTTTTCTTGTCATCTGTGTGTGTGTGTGTGTGTGTGTGTGTGTGTGTGTGTGTGTGTGTGTGTGTGTGTGTGTGTGTGTGTGTGTGTACCTCCAAAAGACATGCAAATGTGAAATATAATAATTTCTCCTCAACATTAATTCAAGTATTCAACAGCAATTTCTATAAGCTGTAATGCTGTGTAGTATTACAGTGAGTCGGCTAAATCTCTCCCACGTCCCCAGACTTCAAACCTCTCAAATCTGCAAGAATCCTACACTTACTGTGGGCCTGTAGGCCTACTTTTCAGACATCCAGCCACCCAACAACTGTACTGTACTCTTAGCACCACACGCCAAAGACATCAAAAATCTGCTCAGAGAAAGGAACAGTTTTTGACAGAATATGGAGTCTCTATTTGTGGGATTAGGAGTTGTATTATATTTCAATACAAAATTCTGACTAGGTTGTGAAAATGGTTTGGCACCACTGGAGCTAAAAGCAATCCAATCAGCAATAAGGATTAGGTCCCACCTGCTTGTGATCCTCTGAAGGGGAACAAAAAGAAGGATTGTCGACTGCTCTAGTGGATCAATGTTTTTTCTTTTCTTTTTTTCTTCTTCTTCTTTTTTTTTCTTTTTTTTTTTTGGAGGTAGGCTGAGTTTGTCGAGAGACAACAAAGGGAATTCTAGTTGAACACTCAGCCATGCTTTAGTGTCTAATTGCTTAGCTTTTTTTTTCTTTTCTTTTTTTTTTTTTTTTCATTTCACAGATTTCTGGTAATGAAACAAAAAAACAAACAGAAAAAAAATAACACACTTGGAAATGCTCAACCAAATCAAAATCTGTTCGTACAAACAGACAGGTGTCTGAAGTATGGTTGTTTGTGCTTCGGCATCTATGTTAATTCTTGATAATTGGTCAAGAGGGAGACGCAGCTGACGAAGCTGACCTTTGCTTTGGGGAAATGACTTTGAGAGTCTCAAATGTGTAAACATGTCAAACGATGCCATCTGCCCCTGCCAATTCCTGCCTGTCTGTGTGTAATGTCCACACAAAGTCACAGCCCCTGTGGACGAGGATCGGGGAGGGCTGGGTTGTTGGGTTGTCACTGGTGCTTCCCCTCCCTCCCTTGGATGAGCTGGCTTGTCTCTCTCTCTCTCTCTCTCTCTCTCTCTCTCTCTCTCTCTCTCTCTCTCTCTCTCTCTCTCTCTCTCTCACTCACACACACACACACACACACACACACACACACACTGTATGTGTGCATATATAAAACCTAAAAAGTTTAAACATAAGGCCGTATCTACTGCAGACAAACATGTAATACCCTCATTACTGTGATATTGTTAGTTATATTATTTTTGTTTATTTTTTTTCATATTTGCGTTGATTGCTAACAGGTGGTACATAAAATCATACACACACAAATGTGAGTACTATATTGAAAAAAATGGTGTGCCTTAAAGGTTGCCCTCTTCTCTTCCCACAAACGCTCTCTCTTTCTCTCTTTTTCTCATTGCCTCACTCTTTCTCTCACCCACATTTAACCATCCCCTAACCCCCCCCCGAACACACACACTCACGTCGACAGTGTGTATTTGTGCGTGTGACTTATGAAGTTGAGCTGGCAAGCCATATGGGAGAAAATGGTGGTTGCGTTGCGGCAGCAGAACAACAATCTTTCCCAGCTAAGCTTAGCTCTCTCTCTCTCTCTCTCTCTCTCTCTCTCTCTCTCTCTCTCTCTCTCTCTCTCTCCCTCTCTCTCTTCCTCCTTAATCACCAGAGCCATTTGCATTAGCAGTGATGCAGCACGTTAAGGCCATTAGGGCCAGGGTCCTTATTAAAGTTCAAATGTATTTCGCACTGGCATTGCACCGCACCGCAAAACACTGTCTGTCTGTCATTGCTGCATTGGCTGGCTGGAAACGAGTGGTCTTTTGTGCGACTGGGGAAAAAAAATAACTTGTTTTCAGCGTAAAGTAAAAATAAATAAATAATAAGCTGCCTTTTTTGTGTATTTTCAGTTAGCACAGCATATGATGTGTGGAGCTCTTGAGTATGCGGTGTGATCATTTGTCAATATCCTTGTTGCTGATAAAAGTTGGGGCCATCACTAGTCTTGACTAGTTATAGTACATTCTATAATGCCATTACATATATTGTAGTATTTCTAGTATATTGAAATAACCTATAAAACAAAAGAAGAAGACGACGAAGAAGAAGAAGAAGAAGACGAAGAAGAAGAAGAAGAAGAAGAAGAAGAAGAAGAAGAAGAATTAATAAAACAGGTGTAAAAGCATTTTGTCACCTGTTATGTAAACATTCTCTCATCTCTATCATTAATCATAAGGCAGATGTGGAAAAAGGATATGTGTGATGGAAACTACACAGTATTAAAACACAAACACACACACAAACACAGAGAGAGAGAGAGAGAGAGAGAGAGAGAGAGAGAGAGAGAGAGAGAGAGAGAGAGAGAGAGAGAGACAGAATGAAGGAAAAGAAAAGACACAATTTCACACAAGAGACCACCAACATCATCAATCCAAGCTGGGCAAAATACAGCAAGTTAGTCCTCCTCAGTAAATAGACATTATATGAACATCCATGGCAAATGTCAGAGAACTAGAGCACTTCTCTGCTGTACTGACTCGGCTATCTGTAGCCCCACACAGCAGCTCCACTTGAAAGCCTTTGGAATGAATGAATGGTAATTATGAGCAGCTAGGCAACGATGAATTCACAGGGCTTAGCTAATGAGATGTCATCAAGCTCATTGGCCTAGCCCTGGTCATTGGTGAAGTGACAGAGAAAACGACTTTCAGTCATAATACTATTGTACTTGCAGCTCTCCGTGCCGCAGCTAACGCCGCCGTCGCCGTCGCTACCTTATTAGGGCCTAAACGTCTCAAACGGCGCTCTCATTGCCAGACATCAAACAGAGCCTTGTCACTTCAACCTATTTAACATGCATCGCTTGTGCTCTCATTCTTTCCCTCCGCCTCTCTCTCTCTCTCTCTCTCTCTCTCTCTCTCTCACACACACACACACACACACACACACACACAGAGACGCACACACACTTATTTTTTTACTCCATACCTTGCCCGTTTCCACAAGACAAGAGGGTATGCAAACCACCTTCGACAGAAGCCATTTGATATGCTAAGGGGCCAAGATATGGTAAAGGGCTCCCATAAATGATATTAGCTCAGCCAGGTGCCTGCCGGCATACTGAACGAGAGAGAGAGTGTGTGAAAAACAAACCACCATCCCCGCAGATAAAGAAGGGAGGAACGAACAAGAGCAGGTGAGAGAAAGAGAGAGAAAGAATGAAAAAGAAAGAGAAAGAACTTGATTCAGGATGCTAGATAGGAGATCCCACTCCAGATCAGACTTAATATTTCCTGACTTTTCCATGACCATCCCTGACCTAAAAGCAGAAGTTCCATTACCTCCTATAAAAGAAATATAACAATTGGTCACTAAGAAAAAGAGTAGCCTGCTCTTCATCAGGCAATCATGTCTGATGAAGGGCAGGCAGCCCGAAACGTAACATTAAATCAAGGTAAATGGGAGCTTGGTGTGCAGACTTTATTTTCAATTTTCATGTGACTTTTCTAGTCTTGCACCCAAAACTTTTTTGAGACGGTTGCGCGTGTTTTTATTTTTTAGACTAAGAAAAAGAGGCAGAGTAAAGAAACAAACTAGTTCTAATGTCCTGCTTTGAGTTTACCTCCAAACACTTAACCCTCATAGGGTCTTCGTTTTTTTGTTACACAGAAGATCCTTCCGGGTCTGGTGGACCCATTGCATTTAAGGCCTTTTAATTTAACATAAACAAACATTTCTTTGTTAAAATATTCTGCAAATGTTTACTTCAACTCAATTGCAAGTAAAATAAACAAAACAGGGGTCAGATATATCCTCTTTACCTTTGTTAAATCACATTTATGCTTAGAAATGGCAATCGTT
>JAODXP020000028.1:11779566-11787066 GCA_027497455.2 Sardinella longiceps | reverse complement strand
TCTTTTTTTTCACTTCAGAAGTGCTGAGTGTCTCTCGGATGAAACGACGGGGCGAACTCACAGGGAGCTGGCAGACGTTAAGGAAATCTAATTGAGCTGCACGTTAATTATTCATGTGTCTACTCCCCCTTCGGTAAATTTGAACAAATTTGCTGTTACAGTTTTTGTTTGCCTTTGTATATACACACCTCCTTCTTCTCCGTCCGTCCCCTCTGTGAGTTGCCACTGTCTGCCTCCTGCTTGCTTTTCGCTATTAAGGGAGAAGCCTGGCTCACCCTGTGTTTGTTGTCCATGTTAAATATTTAAAATTCATCTTTGAGTAGCACTGTGTTATTTATGGGATGGATGGACACAAGGTAGCTGGATATAGAGGCGAACGGAGGGAAGACTACAACTTTACTAATATTCTCCTCTTTGGTCTTTTATTTATTTATACTTTCGATGGGAAAAGTGACCTTAAATATCAATGTATATCACCCTCACCCCACCCCCCAAGACACACACACACACACACACACACAAAGTCAACAGTTTGTTTTCTTGCACCATCTTAAAGCTGCAGAAATATACATGGTGTGAAAATAGAATCACACCTCATTTTGTTTACCTGTCTAATTTTGCTATGTGCTATCACACGTTTCCCATGGTAACCAATCGTTTACATTATCAACAACAACAACAACAACAAACTCATTAGTGGTGTGACAAATCTCTCATTGATTTGTTATCATTCCGGTCACTAGGTGTAATAATAGCGCTGTATTACAGTAATTAATCAAAAATAATATAAAAATAATATCATATCTGAAAGAATAACAGATATACTTGTCCACCACCAAGAGCACTGACCTGCGCTACAAATATGGCGGCCCGTGTTAGCTTGTTTGGGCAGACTAAGGCCCAGGGGGAGATTTGGGAGAGAAGCGCTGAATCTTTTTTTTTTTTTTTTTTTGGCCAGAGGCCTCCTCATCGCCATCTTAACCTTTTCCACAAAGGAGCAGACTAGCACTGTGCAGAATGCACAAAAGGAGGGATGACATTAAGAAAGACGGAAAGTGCCGTCGGAGGTGGAACGCAGTCGTTCTCTGGAGCTTAGACCTTTCGTGGAGGGGGGGGAGAGACCCCTGTGTCAGCACCGACCCCGAGACACACACACATGGGGAGACAGAGAGAGAGAGAGAGAGAGAGAGAGAGAGAGAGAGAGAGAGGGCCATTAGGATGGCAGCAGGAGGAGGAGGAAGATGAGGTCCTTAACACTTTTTGTTTCCCCAAAAAATCTAATTCTATTCAATTCATGCAGTATACAGTCTCTATTCAATTCATACTGTCTCAATGCAATTCATGCAGTAAACTGTCTCTATTCAGTTCATGCAGTATACTTTCTCTATTCAATTCATGCAGTATACTGTCTCTATTCAATTCGTGCAGTATACTGTCTCTATTCAATTCATGCAGTATACTGTCTCTATTCGCCTTATTCACCTGGCGGCCATTTTGACGTAATTTAACGTAATTTAACGCTTGAGGTGTACGGAAGTTAAACGAAGTGCCTGCTCTTTTGGGAAACGGTGGAAAGTCTGCCCACGGTATGATTTTTTCCTCTTTGAGGATGTGCATTTCGGCACACAACAGTGAGGCGCCATGACAGCTGGCTGTGTAGCAACGGTGTAGCCGAGTGTACCCCTGAAGTGTACCCCTCAACGTCTTTAGAACGCTCCGGGTGAATAAGGCGAATTCAATTCATGTTGTGTACTGTGTCTATATTCAGTTCATGCAGTATATTGTCCCAATTCAAAGACATACATACATATGTAAGGATGGGGCAGTCACAATGATAAAAAAAGGAAAAATTATCTCATCATAGAACTTTCATGCCATACTAATGGTATGGATAATACAGAGAGAGAGAGAGAGAGAGAGAGAGAGATCTATCCACTCTGTGTACCTACACTGTACATACGGTACCAACTGTCCTTATCTGCCTGTTAGCCTTATCCCTATAGACTCTATAGACAGATAGAGATATAGCTGTGGGAGCTTGTGAAAGGCATGGTGATTATATTTGTGTCCAGGCACCACAGAGTGGAGTGGAGTGGGCTTAAACCATCGCTACAGCGGTGAAGGTATAAGCTAAGCTAAGGGCTGGAGGACAGGCTATAGCACTACAGACAGTTCACACGGATTACAAGATGTCTGATTCCTAGGGCCCCCCAGAGGTTCATTATGGAGACACTGGCTGGGAGAACACAGGGGAGGAGGAGGAGGAGAAGAAGAAGATGTGAAGAGGGGAAAAGAGAGAGAGAGAGAGAGAGAGAGAGAGAGAGAGAGAGAGAGAGAGAGAGAGAGAGAGAGAAAAGAGAGCTATCATGGCAATGATGCTCACTGTCTGTTGCTCCAGCTCAAAAGGGATTTCCTCTCTTCAGATACTTGTCTTTTTCTATCTATCTGTCTCTTTTTCCCCTCTCTCTCTCTCTCTCTCTCTCTCTCTCTCTCTCTCTCTCTCTATCCTGCTGTTTCTTCCCTTTCTCTTTGATGGGCCTTCTCTGATCAGGAGGGCCTGGGAAATAAAGAAAAAGAGCTCAAATACATTAAGACTGCTTGAAATGCTCTCTGGTGGCACACAGAGAGGCTCTTGCACTGTGGGTTGCTTTTTACTTTCAAGCTTTTTCTTTCTCCATCTTTTCTTTTCCTTCTGTCTTTCCTTCCTTTCATTCTTTCTTTCTTTCTTTTCCTCTGTCTGCCACAGCCATAGAGGTGGTGGTATTCTCTGTGCTTTCCAACTTTCGCAATGCTTTGTTTGTTTGTTTGTTTGTTTGTTTCTTTCTTTCTTTCTTTTTTTCTTTTTTTCTTTCTTTCTTTGTCTGTCACACTCATAGAGGTGGTGGTGCAAAATGTTCCATATGCACTTTCTCTTTCTCTTTCTTTCTTTTTTACTTTCTTTCTTCCTTTCTTTCTTTCTTTCTTTCCATCCTTCCTCTCTGTGCCTGATCCACAGAGGTGTTGTTGTTCTCTCTGCAGTGCCGCCTGTCTCTTGTCCTCCTCTGTTTCTGCTGACTGAGGCTCCTCTCCAAACAGAGGTAAAATTACGGTGGAATATCATTACTTCGTGACGTGATGACTCGGTGACCTTGGCGAGGCTTGGACAGGTCTGTACCTCATCAGTGGCAAGCCTCAAAAAAAAAAAAAAAAAAAAAAAACAATGAAGTGGAACTGAAACTGGGAGAGAAGACACGAGCGTGGAGAACAACACTCATATTAATCTGTGCTGAAGTCAGCCTTTTCTGGACAGGAAAGGGAAAAAAAAAAGAATTTCTTGATGCACATTCTCATATATTCCCAATTTAGTATGCAAGTCTGTCTGTCTTCCTTCTCTTTCTCTCCCGCTCTGAATCCTTTACTCTCTGTCTCCCTCTCTCTCTCCCTCCCTCTCTCTCTCTCTCTCTCTCTCTCTTTCTCTCTCTCTGTCTCTCCTCTCTCATCACCACGGTGTGACTTGCAGTGCTAAAGCAGAAATAGGTTGTCAGCATATTTCACAGAGCAAAGATAACTTATCAAACTCTCTTAAAGTCACAGCTTCTAACTCCCCCATGCCTTCATCACTGTTCCAAGGTAGACCCCACAGAGGCTTCAGCCCATGGCCTAAAACCACAAGGTGACGTTATTTATTTATTTAATTATTTTTATATAAAATATATGCAGGAGCAGATTTTTTTTTCCATTTTCTCACTTTGAAATTTCCGTTCATGTTTTTGTCTGCAGCCGTTTGGTAGTGAGTATAATTAGTTTAGCAAAATTAGTTCTATAGTTCTTATTTAAATACAGTAGACGACGAGTGTAGATATATGCAAAGTTTGTGTTTGATGTCAATGACACCTATCCACAATATTAATCATTTTGGAATAATGTTTGATCGTCGATCCTCGTTTTTCCGTTAAACAAAGTCAAAAAGTGGGCAACATAGACTGACTTCCTCATTTGGAAGATACATGTGCTTTATTTTCCTTTCTGTCAAACTGTCTTATAAAAACCCTCTCTTGAGTGCTATGGTTATTACTTAGTAATAACATAGTTACCATCATGGCTTATTATGCAGGCTTATTATGTGCCATTGCACTCAATGGCATTTCCATGTAAATGAATGCTGGCACGTAGCAATAGTTAAATCAAATCCATCTTAATACTGAGGGAAGCCGCCCAACAGGCAAAAGATTGCCACAGGCTAATATGCTAGGACCAAAGTGAATGATCATCGTCCTCCATAAATTCTCCTGTTCTTGGCTAAGCTAAAGCCTTATAATTAATTACGATTTCTTGCAGAAATTAGCAGGGCTTTTCCGGTGCCAGCTCTCTCGTTCTTCCTATTTTTCACTTTCCATCTTGGGTCCTTATGATCATCAATTACTTCAGAGTGCTTGATGTATTTACCTCTGCTTGCTTCCTGTTGGGCCAGCACAAGCGTAGCGTAGGATAGGTAAAGCCCAAAATATATGAGTACAGTGGAAAGAGGAAGGGCGGAAGGCCAAGTGTCTCCTTGTAGCAGTGTTGCAGTTTGGCAGAATCTCGGCAGGCCCGGCGTTCCTTATATTTATGGGTGCGGACAGACGTGCTCCTGATGGAGCGACGAATCTGTTTAATCGAGGCCTTTTCTTACCTCTGTGGACGACTTTGGGGGGGGCTGGGGAGGGGGGGGGCACTGTAGTGCCACTTTGTATACTACTTCTCTCTCTCTCTCTCTCTCTCTCTCTCTCCCGCCCTCTCTCTCTTTCTCTCTGTCTTTTTTCCCCTTTTCTATCCTTCCCTCTCTCTCTCTCTCTCTCTCTCTCTCTCTCTCTGTGTCTGTATCCAGACATGCTCCTGATGGAGTAAGAATCGGTTTAATCGAAGCCTTGGGCTTCTCCTACCTCTGTGGATGACTTTTGGGGGAGTCACAGCAGTTCCACTTCGTATTCTATTTCCCTCTCCCTCTCTACTCTTGTGTCTCTCTCTCTCTCTCTCTCTCTCTCTCTCTCTCTCTCTCTCTCTCTCTCTCTCTTGGCTTTGGGCGTCTTGTGCTCCTGTGGATGACTTCTAGAGGGAGAGTGTGTGCCACAGTAACACTTCCTATGCTGCTTTCCCCCCACTGCTACAATTTGGGCTGCACAAGCGGACAGGCTTTTGTCCTAACTGCACTTGAAACAGGAGTCAGGGCTCATTTGAAACTACTGTCTTCCTCTCTGTGTGTTTCTGACGGCATCTGTATCCGAGGTCATTTGTAGTGAAGAGTTCCTCAGACTCCCATTTTTCTGCACTTTATTTTTTTATTCGAATTGAATTCAATTGAATTGAATTTAATTCTTTCATGTCATTGCACAGAATACAATGAAATTGGATCGTAATCCTCAAGGTGCTATTAAGACAAAGTAATAAAACAAAACATAGTGCTAAAAATAACTTAAGACAATGCAAACACATACAGACACATCCCCATTTTTCTGTCCTCCCATAACCCCACAACAGGGACCCTCACAAATTTGTACCCATAAGAATAACATAGTAGATGAGGTAGAATGTAGAAAGCAAAGAAATGCAAAAGTGCAAACAGTCCATAAAGTAAAGTGTAAACAGTCCAGCCCTCAGAAGGGCACAGTCTCTTAGTTCTAAATGAGCCGTGTGTGAGAGCCCTGTGTGAGAGAGTGTCTGGAAGTGTTCAGAGTTCGTATAGCAGAGGGATAGGAACTCTTCTTGAATCTGTTTGTGTGTGACTTGGTGGACATGAAGCGTTTGCCAGAGGGCAACAGTGCAAATATGTGATGTCCAGGGTCTGTAGGGTCTTTGGAAATTTTCAGTTTCAGTTCTGGCTCCAGTTTCAGTCTGGAAGACATCTTGGCTCTTAAAATAGACAAAAAAGAAGAAGAAGAAAAAAATAAATGCATGCATAGGCCTACAGTAAGACCATTAGATTACAAAACATTTGAGAAGCAGCATCTACACTGATGAATCCTTGGCTGAGTCAGGCGTACATTACAGTAGTATCAGGAAGAGAATGTATTGTAATTTATATGGCCCTGTTGATTGTGCGTCTGACCCATGTCAACTGCATTGGGATTTGGCTCTCAACCCTGCAGCCCCTTGGAAGGAGCTGTAAACTAGCTGTATACATGCATTATATGTTGATTAACCCCAGTGTGTCAGAGCGTGTGTGTGTGTGTGTGTGTGTGTGTGTGTGTATGTCTACATGTGTGTTGGTGTGTGAGACTGCATGTGCTAGTTTATGTTTGTGTAAATATGTGTGTGTGTGTGTGTGTGTGTGTGTGTGTGTGTGTGTGTGTGTGTGTGTGTGTGTGTGTGTGTGTGTGTGTGTGTGCTGCATTTTGATAGCTACTGATGGATGTTAATGCATGCACTCTCACTTGACACAGGGCCGTGGTGAATACGGCTAGCACCAGTCTGAGGTTAAGTGTTCTTATTTATGTACGTTCCCATAGGGTCACACACACACACATTTGTATTCATGCCAGCCTGCGCGTGTTTATGCCGCCGGTGTCAGGGAGGTGAATGGATTCAACGAGAGTTAGTGTGTGTGTGTGTGTGTGTGTGTGTGTGTGTGTGTGTGTGTGTGTGTGTTTGAGCAAACAATCTTGAGAGAGCAGAATCTGTTCACATTTTTTGCAAAGATGACAGAAGTGGACAATACGGCATTTACACCAATAAATGTGGGTTAACGTACAGTATTGCCAGTGCTGCACACACACACACACACACACACACACACACACACACACACACACACACACACACAGATGGAGGAGGGGCACAAAAGCTCATACAAACATACAAACACACACACACATACACACACACACAAACACAAAGGCACACAACCAGAACACACAGACACAAAATCACATGAATACACACACACACACACACACACACACACACACACACACACACACACACACACACACACACACACACACACAAAAGCACATATGCCACATATCCCCTCATCCTACC
The DNA here is from genome assembly GCA_027497455.2 of Sardinella longiceps. NCBI lineage: Eukaryota > Metazoa > Chordata > Actinopteri > Clupeiformes > Clupeidae > Sardinella > Sardinella longiceps. The sequence continues at coordinate 11,780,070 of JAODXP020000028.1, read as the reverse complement.
ATGTCCTACCTAACTTGCCCTGTGGGAAACCTCCCACAATCCCTCTCAGTTTCTGGCCAAGGTTCTTCTCTTGACATTTCGACCCCTCCCTCCCCCAACACACACACACACACACACACACACTGTACCTCCCACACACACACACACACACACACACACACACACACACACACTCACACACACCCTCATCCTCCACCCAGACCCTCTCTTCACCCGTTCCTTCCATCTGATATTTCAGGGTTGCCAGATGCAGGATTTACAAAAAAAAGGAGGCAGGACTGTCGTCCATGCTGTTAGCAACATATGCTTCTGGTTTTTGGTGCGAAGCCGAGGCCTCTCTCCAGAGCGAGCGAGAGCAGAGAAATGATCCAGAACATATCATTCTGTTGTTTCAAATTGCCCCATGTGAGGCAGTGGAGAAAGATGTACAGTACTGTATATATTTTACTATTTTTATTATTAGTAGTAGAAGTAGTAATAGTAATATTTGTAGCAGTAGTAGTA
>JAODXP020000028.1:11762066-11764566 GCA_027497455.2 Sardinella longiceps | reverse complement strand
TGGGGTGGGGGGGGTGGTGGGAGAGGGAGAGAGAGAGAGAGAGAGTGAGAGAGAAATGCATTCATAAATGGAGAAGGCTAAACCATTTAACCAGTGCTGATGTGGCAATTGCCGTACGGACAGAAAATAACACAATGGAGGAAGGTTTTAACAGGGTCTTTCAGACGGCCGCAAAATGGTCTGGAGAGAGAAAGAGAGAGAGAGAGAGAGAGAGAGAGAGAGAGAGAGAGGCGGGTATTTTAATGTTATTTTCACAACAACAAGAAGGAGGCCTCAAAAGTTTGTGAATAGCTTTGCAAGAAAGCGCTTCTCTTCCCTTCACTGGGCCCGATTAATCATCCTCACAGCTAAAAGGCCCGAAAAAAAAAGCGAGAGTTAGAGTGTTTTCATACACACACAACTTTGCTGATGGCCAGTCAGTATCACACAACCCAACAAAGATGCATCCAAGCAACAAAAGCGCACCACTTACTGCCATCTTCAGAAGCAGCCTATACAGACATAAACACTAAAGGGTCTTTTTCAAAGAGATTGTCCTCATACATTCAGCCTCAGCTACAAGCCACAAAGCCACACCGTGTCAAACACCAATACACACGCATAAACACACACACACACTCTGAGATACACACATGCAGACATACAAGTGCGTACACACACACACACACACAAACACATATGTACAAGCCACAAAGCCACACCGTGTCAAACACCAATACACACACATAAACAGTTACACACACACAAACACACTCTGAGATACACACATGCAGACATACAAGTGCACACACACTTCCTCTCCCCTTCTAGCAGAGCTAACAAACATAGCATCTGTGGTCCTAGGTGAATGTACTGTAGGCTAATGCTAATAGCATCTGTGGTTCTAGGTGAGTGTACTGTAGGCTAATGCTAATAGCATCTGTGGTCCTAGGTGAGTGTACTGTAGGCTAATGCTAATAGCATCTGTGGTTCTAGGTGAGTGTACTGTAGGCTAATGCTAATAGCATCTGTGGTCCTAGGTGAGTGTACTGTAGGCTAATGCTAATAGCATCTGTGGTCCTGGGTGAATGTACTGTAGGCTAATGCTAATAGCATCTGTGGTCCTGGGTGAGTGTACTGTAGGCTAATGCTAATAGCATTTGTGGTCCTGGGTGAGTGTGCTGGAGGCTAATGCAGTCTGCACACCAGCTCCAACAGCATTGCGGAGCATTTTTTGGTGAATTTGGCTATTTCGCAACAAATCTAGAACAGTAGCCAGTGGATGTCAATGGACGGCGCCAAAAAAATAGACTTCAATCGTAATTCAAAATCAATGGCGGAAGAGTTCGACGCTGGTGTCAAGTCAAGTCAATTGTATTTATAAAGCGCATTTTAACACAACTCAGTTGATCCAAAGCACTTTACAGTGGAAGGTGGGACCTCACTAACCATCACCAATGTGTAGCACCGATGTGCGTGGTTACATTGAAAAAGATGGAATAGAACGTTGGAAGCGGAGTGCTCAGCACTGTGTCGGAGCCGGTGTGTTGTGTGGACGGCTTAATGCACGCCTCTTATCTCCTGGCCAGGCCTTTTGGCAGGGCTAGCAGACGTAGCATCTGTGGTCCTAGGTGAGGCTACTGTAGGCTAATGCAGGCCTCTTATCTCCAGGCCAGAGGAGGCGGAGGCTACAGAGTTGTTGCTAATAGTTTGCGACAGCTGACGCGCTCGCCGGAAAGTCAATTAGCATGTCATTAGCCGCTACATGTAGAGGACAGGGGAGTGTGTGTGTGTGTGTGTGTGTGTGTGTGTGTGTGTGGGTGGGGGGTGGTGGGATAGTGTCAGTGGGACTGTGAGACTGCTGGGCTCATCACCTGGGCCTTCTGCCTTGCGCACACACACACACACACAGACAGACACACACACACACACACACACACACATCAATGTCGAGCACAGGACTCCTTCCATGTTAGCCATTTACCTTCCATTTTAGCCATCACCTGGGCCCTCTGCCTTTCACTTACACACACACACACACACACACACACACACACACACACACACACACACACACACACACACTGTTGCTATCGAGTGGGATGGGGTGTACACCTATGCATAGACAAGGTTGTGTATGGAAATGGGTATAGCCCTACGCATGTGCGATGGTGTATGTGTCGGTGGAGTGGGGGGGTGGTTGGGGGTGTAGGTCTGTTTGTGGGGTATGTGGGGTCAGGAGTGGGGTGATGTTGTAGGCCTATGCATATGCGTTGGTGTGTGTATTTGCGGGGGGTGTTGTAGGCCTATGCATGGTCGGGGGAACGAGAGTAATGAAAGAGAGAGAGAGAGAGACAGAGAGAGAGAGAGAGAGAGAGAGAAGCGTATTTTGATTTGATGTAGTTTAATGGATGAGCATTTGGGTTAATTGGCTCTTTGGTCACATGACTGGCGTCTGCGTGCCTCCATGAATGCAGCTGTCAGTAGGCTTAGGGAGCCTTCATGAATGTGTGTGTGTGTG
>JAODXP020000028.1:11747066-11759566 GCA_027497455.2 Sardinella longiceps | reverse complement strand
TCTCTCTCTCTCTCTCTCTCTCTCTCTCTCTTTTTAAGAACAGGATGGAATTAGCTAAGGCTGACTAATAGTCACTATTATCCAGTGCCTGCTCTGACATCCTAAATCAGCCAATGTAAGCGCGCGCGCACACACACACACACACACACACACACACACACACACACACACACACACACACACACACACACATACACACACACACACACAGATAAACAAACACAATCCTTTGAGGGTCTCTAGTTGCAAAGCTAGCAGGCCTTATTAAATTCCACTCTGATTGGATTATTTATGTTGGTGTTTAACAAGGCAGAGTGCGATTGAAGCGTGTGATTTTCCAGGACAGTACCTATAACCCCCTCTCACACCTAGCAGGCTAGCTGCCCATGAGCTTTTCCCAGTGTGCTGGGTCTGGGCTGGAAAAGCAAGAGAGAGGCCCCAGAAATGGAGCTTAGAAGTTGACTGACAAACAGCAGACAAACAAGAACATGAAAAAGTCCGCTCCGGTATCACTCTGTGAAAGATGTTTTTCTAGCCCTAGCTGGGACTTTAGCTAAAAATGCTAATTGGACGTAGCAGGCCTACTGGTTTGAGTTGGCAACGCTCACTTTGTTTGTATGCAGTGTTTACAAAATTGTTTGTAAACAAACAATATGTGGCTGATTGCATAATATAAGCACACAGTTTTAACCACTTTTTAGTCTTTTGTACTAGTCATTCACAATACAGTGCTGTTTTGTAAGGTGTCTGTTGATGTTTCACAGTTTTTTTTTTTGTGTGTGTGACATTTGGAGCATTCTTACATAGTAAAAACACTGTTCTAAATTCTGCCCCTATGGGTTAGTTGTTAGTGCTAATTCTCTATTCAAGGAAATCTACAAGGTTGGACCAAAATGTCTTGCGTCTTCAGTATTGTCTAGTCTTGAGTAGCTTGAGCAATAGAGCTCTTGATGAAATTGTCAAAGATTTGTTGAGCCTTGTCTTGTTGAAATTGACAGAAGTTGCCCTTTAAGATAGTCCATTTTGGAACAGATAAGGCATAAGTAGACTTTTATAATAGGAGTGGCTAATAATTTAAGATATGGTCGGGAGGTGGAGGTAGAATGTATAATTATATAAATTAAAAATTTGGCAGTAGACAAAATAAAGTACAGGAGGGCATTCCATATACTGTATACAATGCTATGCTACAATGCTACACAAACTGAGAAGGAAGCATAACGTCTTCTCCACTCAGACATGGACTGGCCATAGGGCATACAGGGCAATGCCCGGTGGGCTGACGGTCATTTTTGGGCCGGGGATGTCATAATTTACTCATTTTATATTGAATAAAATCATGGTGGGCCACCATGGTCAAAAATGCCTGGGCCATATTTTGGTCCCAGTCCGGCCCTGTCTCCACTGCATTTCTATGTAAGAAAACACCACTTAAAACAGCAATATATGTTCTTTGTAAGTGGATAAGCATTACTTTCTAGTTCAGTGCCTGAATGATGGCTGCTTATGTTATGTTATAGCTCGGGTCCTTTCGGCAGCGGGCTCATTTAGATACATTTCCCTCTCACAATGAGCCTGCCAATTTCAGCAGCTCCGCAGCATGAGCATGAGCAGGCTAATCACACACACTCACTGCCAGCCAAAGGTGACAGTAGCTACTCTACTTGTGTTTAGTGTTTAGTGCTCTCTCAGGCCCCCCAGCCCACGTCAGAGATGCTGCACAAACACACACACACACACACACGCGCACACACACACACACACACACACACACACGCACACACATGCGCTCACACACAGACACACACTCAGACACACATGCGCTCACACACACACACACACACACACACACACGCACACACACACACACACACAAACACACACGCATGTACACACTCATAAACAACACATAAACACATGCCTGCAGACACACACACATAGACACTTACACACACACACACACACACACATACTTTACTGTACAGACACACACACACACACACAACAGACACCATGCTCTTCCCTATCCCATCTCATCTCACAGTGTGCCACCCTCCCTTCACACACACACACACACACACACACACACACACACACACACACACACACACACACACACACACTCCCCTTCTCAACTACTGGCACAGCGGCACTGTAGACATGGCCACAGCAACACTTAGGCTATTTTTAGGGGCCCTAACCTTTTCGGTGTTGGTCTTTGTCCAAGCCTCTGCTCTCCTCTCCTCTCCTCTCCACTCCACCTCCACACCCCTCCTATCCTCCTCCATACTGTCTCCCCCTCTCCTCTCATCCCTTCTTCTCTTCTCTTCTTCCCAATCCTCCTCTCCTATTCACCGCCACACCGTCTCCCCCTCTCCTGTTCTCCCCACTCCTCCTCCTCTCCTCTCCACTCCCCCTCTCCTGTTCTCCCCACTCATCCTCTCCTCCTCCACGCCGTCTCCTCCTCTCCTCTCATCCCCACTCCTCCTCTCCTATCCATCTCCATACCGTCACCCTCTCCTGTTCTCCCCACTCCTCCTCTCCTCCTCCTCCTCTCCACTCCTGTTCTCCCCACTCCTCCTCTCCTGTTCTCCTCACTCCTCCTCTCCTCCTCCACGCCGTCTCCTCCACTCCACTCCTCTCCTCTCCTCTCGTCTCCTCCTAGGTGGTGGAGTGGTTCGTGGGTGCTCTGGTCCTTGACGGCCCTCGCATGTGTAACTGCGCTGGTAATTTTGCGGCCTCTTGACTACTGGAGAGGCTTGTTGACTGTGGAGATGACTCTCCTCTCTAGCTGATTATCTCTCTCTTTCTCTCTCTCTCTCTCCCTCCCTCTCTCTCTCTCTCTCTCTCTCTCTCTCTCTCTCTCTCTCTCTCTCTCTCTCTCTCTCTCTTTCTTTTTCTTTTTTTCTTTTTCATATTGAAGGCTGGCTGCAGGCACCTTACTATTATTATTAAGATCAAGTGCTGGTCTAGCCACACAGTAAATGTCTCACACCCTCATGTTTTAGGACAGAGGAAATGGAAAACAAACAAACAAAGGAAAACAAACAAACAAAAAGAAAGAAAACAATATAATAGTTCACAGAAGTACACAGTGGAAAATAAAGGAATCAGCATGTTCAGTCTTTGCCTACTGGTATACTGGCGTCTGGGGTACCACAAACTTCTAGGATATTTTTTAATTGATGATCATTCATCCTCCTAACCTCATTAACATAGAGACACAGTCTCCCATTCTAACCAGCCTTCATTAACATATGAATGGGAAGTCTTATCATCCAAGTAATGCATTTTTAAACATTTTTAATAGTCTGAAATCCCCCTGTAATCGTAAGGCAATGCAGCAGCTGTACCCTAGCGGTAGCAAATGATTGTGCTAAGCAGAAACGTCTAGAAACGATCCATAGGGCATCAGTAGCTGTTCTAACAAGTTTGCTCAAACCAATCACAATTCTCTATTCTTAAAGAGAGTCACTGGATGTACTCTAGCAGTAGCTTATCAGCCAATCAGTGTGCAGAGGCAGTTTGATAGACAACCTCTGATACCACCCCTTGGGTTGAGCCTGTTCTATTGGTCATTTTGTTGTTATAGCCAGACTTTACATAGGCTTTAAAAGCTATACATTTTATGTAATGTTATAACCAGACTTTTTATAGTCAAGCTATACATTTTACACTACACTATACATTTGGTTGTTATAGCCAGAGTTTACATAGTCATGTTATGGCTAAACTACACGTTGTACTGTAATGTTATAGTTATAGCCAGACTAGACATTTTGAAGTTATACCAGACTTTACATAGTCAGAAAATGTCTTTTTAAAGTAATGGCCAGAATTTACATACCCGGTCTTTATATGTTGCTGTTGTATCCTGGCCTGTCAGGCTAAAGGTATTGGAGAGTTTAGAGGAGCTCATCCTTTACTTTCGTACAAAAATCCATGTGACATCATTGACAAATGTATTATGGAATGCAAGGAGCAGAAAATGTAGTGGGGATGTCTGTGTGTGTGTGTGTGTGTGTGTGTGTGTGTGTGTGTGTGTGTGTGTGTGTGTGTGTGTGTGTGTGTGTGTCTGTGTCTGTGTGTGAGAGAGAGAGAGTTTGTGTGTATGTGAGGAAGGCTGTGTCATCAGTTGTGTGTGAGTGTTTGTGCATAAGGCAGTGTCGTGTGTGTGTGTGTGTGTGTGTGTGTGTGTGTGTGTGTGTGTGTGTGTGTGTGTGTGTGTGTGTGTGTGTGTGTGTGTGTGTGTGTGTGTGTGTGCGGTGTGTGATTTCCTCTGTGTGGTGTGTGTGCAGTGTGTGATTTCCTCTGTGTGTGTGTGTGTGTGTGTTTGTGCGTAAGGCTGTGTCATGAGTTTGGATGCTGCAGTCCCACTGCAGCCCCCCGATTGGCCTGACAGCTGCATTTGTCTGCCTTCCATTTAAGATGGCAGACTGATGCGCTCGCCTCGGCCTCGCTCTCTCTCTCACTCGCCTCGCTCTCTCGCTCCCTCACTCGCATCTGTTCCAGCGTGGAGCGGAGCGCCCGTCAGCAGTGAGCCAGCCAGCCAGCCAGCCCCTCCGCCCGTCCGTCTGCCTTCCTGCCTGCCTGCCTGCCTGTCTGCCTGCCCGCTTTCCCATCCTGCCATCCTGCTGCCAGCCGTGGAGGCGCTGACATTTTCCCAAGCGGTGGAGAAAAACTAGACAAAGTAAAAATAGGTGCTTGGCTCTTCATTAAATCACATTACCATAAAAAGAAGTGCGACGTTTGCTTCCAGTGACATTTCAACAGCACAAGAAAAAGCGCCGTCGCCTCTCGTGTTTCTTGCCTTTCTCTTTCTCTCACTCTCTCTCTTTCTATCTCTCTCTTGTCTCACTTGCTTTCCCTTTTGCTCTTTCTCTTGTTGTGCTATACCTCTTCTTTCTTTCTCTTTCTCTCTCTCTCTCTCTCTCTCTCTCTCTCTCTCTCTCTCTCTCTCTCTCTCTCTCTCTCTCTCTCCACCACACCCCGCTTCTCATCACTTGCTCTCTTTAGTTTGTGCTTTGTCAGGAGAAGAACAAAGTTGGGCTCATTACGGTTAGCTGTGATAATTGTTTGGCTCATCAGATAGCTGAGAATAGCCTGAACTATTGAGAGAGAGAGAGAGAGAGAGAGAGAGAGAGAGAGAGAGAGAGAGAGATCCTGGTGTAATGATAGCTTTGGGAGGTGCAATGCTATGCAGCCACAATGTCCTGCCTTAGCCTCCCTCGCTGCCCTTGATGGAACCACAATGAGCCAGGGACCACTCACTCCATGGCCATTGGCTGATGGATTTCCCTTATTTCACTGAATGTGAATTCTTCTGTTTGCCCTTCATTAGAGGAACACTATGTAACCTTTAGCAACTGTTTTATAAGGTGTCCTTACTTGGGTCTGTCAACATACAGAGGCTACATTGAATTAACCATATCTTGAAACAATATTTGGACTTGTTTAACAGGTTTTTGTTTACTTGAATATTCCAGATAAATGTTGTCATAGTTTGGATGATATAATACCATATCTTACAATGCGTTTTTTTTTTTTTTTTTTAATAAAGAAACCCAATTTAAATAAAGAAACCCAATTGAATTGCTACACTACAAACCTATGCAATATTTTTAACCCAAAAAGAGCATCACGTTTGTCTTCAATTTCAATCAAAATGGCTATATAAGTTCTTAAGAAAGTCTATAAGGTGTTAAAACCTTCAGAAATTCCGGAAAAAAAACACAACCAATCAAAAATAGGCTTTTACCCGTGACATGATGGAGAGCAGAGACGGGCCCCAGGAACATTCAGAACCAAAATACAGACCACAACAAAATCATTTGGATTCAAGATTTATGATCCCATCACAGAAGAAAAGGGATGATGGCTAGGTAGTCAAACAACATGAAGCAAAACAAACAATAAAAATAGAAAAATAATAATATTTTTGTAAGGGTCATGTCCAAGACGTGGTATGGGTATACACAACATAAAATGGACAAAATATGTATAATGTAAAATAATATATTTTTCCCTTAAGAAAGGGTGTTGATCTTGAATGAAATTTGTTCCTTAACTGTGCCGTGTTGTCATATGGCAGCAAATTCCAAATTCCAAAGTACCCATTCAAATTCAAAATATGTTGATTTAACTTAGAAAAGTATTCTAACATTTTTTTTTCCACTATGGCATAATAATGTGTGCAATAGAGGATTAATAATAATAATAATAAATAAAAGACAGTAGTAGGCTAGTTGTTAGATCAGCATAGATCAGCATTAGCTCAAATGGTTATGGCTAGTTTGAGGCAGAGGAATGTTTTTGTCAAGACAGTTCAACGGTACCAGTAGGCTATTGATGGGTCAGACAAGTACTGTATGCTGTGGATGGATATTATCACATCTAGTGCCAGATTGAAAATGCAAATAAAGTCTGGATGGAGTAGTTGAGTAGGCTTGTTGAGTATGTGACCATGCAGCTCTCTCCTATTCTCTCTTTCTCTCTCTGTATTCTCTCTCTCTCTCTTTCTCTCTCTGTATTCTCTCTATCTCTCTCTGTATCCTCTCTCTCTCTCTCTCTCTCTCTCTCTCTTTTTCGTTTTACATCTCTCGTTCTGTCTCTGTCATGCCAATTTCATTTGCATGCTGCAATCAGTATGGGAACACACACACACACACACACACACACACACACACACACACACAGAGAGAGAGAGAGAGAGAGAGAGAGAGAGAGAGAGAGAGAGAGAGAGACCCCCACCCACCCCCATATTGGCAGCCACATGCAGTACATGCTCTCTCGGTCACTTCTGAATGCAAAAATCCACAGGGTGAGAGACAGTGTGCGTGTGTGCAGTGACAGACTGCACACACACACACACACACACACACACACACACACACACACACACACACACACACACACACACACACACACAGATATATATGCGCTTATACCCTGTCTTGCCCCTGCTTGCTTTACATCATCATATCCCATTTATGTAGAATTTAGTCAGCTCAGCCTCAGCCTCCTCTCTTATCCTCTTCTCACAGGCCACGCTTTTACAAGCAGCCCTGCCCCAATCAACCATGCAGGCCAATGGAGAGAGAGAGAGAGAGAGAGAGAGAGAGAGAGAGAGAGAGAGAGAGAGAGAGAGAGAGAGAGAGAGGGAGAGAGAGAGAGAGAGAGAGGGGGGAGAGAATAGTGAAACAGAGAGGAGAGCTAAAAGAGTGAGGGAGGGGGGGGAGAGAATAGTGAAACAGAGAGGAGAGGGAAAAAGAGTGAGGGAGAGGAGGGGGGGAGGCAGAGAGGAGAGTAGTGAGGAGAGAGAGAGGAGAGTAGTGAAACAGAGAGGTGAGGGAGAGGAGGGAGAGAAATGCACAAAAAGAGGGAAAGATAAAGACGGAGAGAGAATTTGTGTGAGGTAAAAGGAGAGAGGCAGCAGCTACAACAACAACAACAACAACAACAAAAACACACAGCAAGGACTCATGGGTGCAACAAATCTCCATTGCTTGGTATTCATGAAGGGAAGTAGACTGGGCTTTGGGGCTGAGAGTAGTGGTGGTGGATGGTGATGGTGGAGGTGTGTGTGTGTGTGTGTGTGTGTGTGTGTGTGTGTGTGTGTGTGTGTGGGTGGAGGAGGGGGGTTATGTTATAGATTGGCAAGTGGCAGAGGGCCAGCAAAACCCTGCATTAGTTAGATGGCCTCAATACAATAAAATGCAATGGAAGGAGAGAGAGAGAGAGAGAGAGAGAGAGAGAGAGAGAGAGAGAGAGAGAGAGAGAGAGAGAGAGAGAGAGAGAGAGAGAGAGAGAGAGAGAGAGAGAGAGAGAGAGAGAGAGAGAGAGAAGAGAGAGAGAGAGAGAAACAGAGAGAGAGAGAGAGAGAGCACAGCTCTCTCCAGATTGAGATCTTAAACAGGGAGCTTGCTGAACAATATATTTAGGTGGAAACCCAGGCTGGATCCTGGCGGCCAGATCGTATCGTCACAGCAGCTAGGGAGGAACTAAATTAGATGACATTCACTTTGACAAATAATTTCCGCCTGCTGTACGCATGTTTAAAAGGGGGAGAAAAAGAGGAGAAAGAGAGAGAGAGAGAGAGAGAAAAAGAAAAAAAAAATCAAATGCCTTTGAAATTAGACGCATGTAGTGATTAGGCTGACGGATCAGATTAAAGTTGCCAAACCTGATGAGGATACTAATGATAATACTATTTTCATTTATTTATTTATTTATTTATTTATTTTCAAATCAATTTATTTACAAAGTTACCATCTTTTTTTTTTTTTTTTTTTTTACCTCTGCGGCAACGCTACAAAATCTCGACTTTTCAAAGCCTTTTCTGCTGGAAGTGTTGGAAGGGAGAGGAACCAGCTGAGCATGATTGGCTTTCTAATCAACTTTGCTGTCAAATGGGCAAATATCTATGCTGATAAAGAGCCCCATTGTCCAGACAGAGTGAGTGTGGAATAGCCACTGAGCTCCGTGCCTGTGCCTGGACGCAATTATCTGACAAGATCTCGGGGCTGAACACCGACTGACCGACATCCAAACAGGTGCTTGCTTGGCTCCGTCTGACCAATCGGCAAATGAGGTCATCGTTAGCTAGCTCACTGGAGAACATTTAGTTCTATACCTGCATGTCCTCCAAGCTTGTGTTCATTGTGTTCATTATCTTCAGAGTTTGTTGGAAGTTTAGAGGAGGTTGGACTTGGAGTTGGAGTAGGAGTTGGAGTAGGCGTTTGGAGTAATTTTTATTTTTAATTATTTTTTAATTGTGGAATTGTTGTGTAAATGGACGGGTTCCGAGCCATCTGTGGATTAGGCGAGTTGAGATGAGGATGGGGAGAGAGAGAGAGCAGAAGGCCCAATCGGATCCCTCAAGGGGCATGGGGGATGTGGGGGGATGGGGGGTGATTGTGCCCCAATAGGGACGAGACACATGGCAATTCCAAAATGCATTTTATCCACGAGGCCTGTTTCTCAAAAGGATACCAGGACAGGCTTGGGCAGGACATGTGAGACTCACCCACCTCCCTCACATACACACACACACACACACACACACACACACACGCACACACACGCACACACACACACACACACACACACACACACACACACACACACTCACACTCACACACACACACACACACACACACACACACACACACACACACACACACACACACAGAGTCTCCCTTCTCATCCACTCAGGGTTTGGTGACAATGAAAGCCAAATGAATTTGCCTCTCCAAAAATGTTTGGTGTATTTTAGCATTTGGACGCTTGAAACATTTGGATGGTGTGGCGAAGGCCTTTGCTGGATATGTGGGCGCTGCTTCCAAGCGAGATTTTCATGGTCTGGGTCCAGTGAATCAGTCAGTCAGTCAGTCAGTCGGTTCCACTGGTATTGCTGGGGTCCATCTGAATATCACACACACACACACACACACACACACACACACACACACACACACACACACACACACACACGCGCACACAGAGATAAAGAGAGAAAACACTGCACGGGGAGAAATAAACAACAATCCTCAAAAAAAAAGAAAAGTGATTGGAGTGGACCGCAAAAGGCACCAGATGGAGTATTGCCACCCATGGGTGGAAGCCGTCCACCGCGTAGGCTACTTACCTCTCCATTTTGGCAGGACACAGGAACCATCAATGCATCCACAATGATGTCTAGCATGCTGTGAAAACCACTCTTCGCTTCCAAAGTAATTGACAGGGTAGCAGTGGGTTATCATTAAACATGTCTGAAATGTGAGTTGTTTTTGTTTTTGAGATGTGCACATTTTTTTTTTTATTTTTTTTTATTTTATGATTGATTTTATGGCCCCACTTTCTTTTTTCTTTTCAATTTCAATGTATCATCAATGTTAGAGTGTATGCGAGTAAATAGGCTAATTATCTGGTAGATGGAGCCACTAATTCTTAAAAATGACTAAAACTAACCATAAAAAGATACAATAAACAATCTGGAACACTGCATGAAAACTGCACACTATGTAAGTTCAAAGTCAAATAAAACCATTTATATTCAAAGCTTCCTGCTCAGAGTGATTACTGAAAAAAAAAATGATTACTTTTTTTCTCTATAAAAGTCTGCATTCTCTAATTATTAGTGCTTCCATAGACTGCACGCAGGGGTATGTCTGTCCATATTAGCGTACAAACCTGATGTTTTGCATGTGCGTGGAAATAGGACGACCGTGGTAGGCCTTTGTTTATTTATTAACGCGATTGGCGGAACAGATTGGAGCCCACAGAGATGGCATCACACTGGTAAAATCAGATTTCACATGAGGAAGTCAGACCTCGCCTTGACAAACAGTTTAGTTTTCGACAAATGGCGACAATTATCCACGCTAAGCTACACTGCGAGAGAGAAAAGACGGGCATAAAAGAAAACATATTAAAGTTTAATTTCTTTTAATACCTGAATCCTTTGAACTAATCAAAGGGGCTTGTTCTGCTCGTGGTGCAACATAATTACGTTTTTGCAAATGGTGATGACTAAATAACCTTATGAAAAAAAAGAGAAGGGGGGTAAAAAAAAAAGAGGAAAATTTGATGCGGAAATATCAAAACATGATTAGATTGGCTTAATGTGAAATTAAATGTCTTTATGAGTGCATGGGTATGATTGTCTCAGGGGCCTGCCTCTTTCCTGAGGTGTAATTTGCAGTGATGTATCAACAATAGCAGCCATCTCTCCCCTCTGTTTCCCTCAATACATAGCAATGGGGTTTGTTCCCCTATCGTGCCATTCAGACGCACACACACTCTAATCACTACTGCTTCACTTGCATAATTCATCAGCTTTTGGAATATTTACAAAGAACTTATGATAACATACATCAAGGGAAATTACTTCTTCAACTTCAGCTTCAAGAATCATTTCATCCAAAACGCAAAACATATTACAGTTATAAAGCATACTGTATGACACACATATATTGAAAACAATGACAAATTGCGTAATTGACTAAGTGGAGACGTTTCCCTAAAAGACAGTTAAAGTAATAGGGATGAATTAGAGAGCCATGGTTTTATTTATTATTGAAAGGTGACACTATGTGTGTTTATTTTTGTGAGATGTCATTCATAACACTGTGTAGTTTTGCCAAGCAACTTTTTGACAAATTGCTGATTGGATCGCGCTTAGTTTTGTCGGCCATGCAGGCCCTCGGCCAGGGCTGTGTGTGTGTGTGTGTGTGTGTGTGTGTGTGTGTGTGTGTGTGTGTGTGTGTGTGTGTGTGTGTGTGTGTGTGTGTGTGTGTGTGTGTGTGTGTGTGTGTGTGTGTGTGTGTGTGTGTGTGTGTTCGAGTGTGTGTGTGTCGTGTGTGTGTGTGTGTGTGTGTATGTGTGTGTGTGTGTGTGTGTGTGTGTGTGTGTGTGTGTGTGTGTGTGTGTGTGTGTGTGTGTGTGTTCGAGTGTGTGTGTGCGTGTGTGTATATGGCATCGGATGAGTCAAAGAAGGTGCGATGACAGCCCATATGTCTGAGAGCTCAGAATAGCAGTTTGGCTGTGCCATCCCTCAGCCTTGTTTATCCTGCCCTTAAACAGGTAATCTCATTAAATCTGACACTCTGACATCCTATGGATGGGAATTTGTAAGGCAGGGACTATTCTTCTTGATGGCGTTTGGGGAGTGTGTGTGTGTGTGTGTGTGTGTGTGGGGGGGTGTGGGGTGAGGAATTGTAGCAGTGGAGGAAAATGAGGAATGTCCATTGTTTTGCAAGGAGGGGAAAAGAAAACGTCATGTGGGAGTTAAACGCATGCCGGGCGCTTTAAGGAACGACATTGCAATTGGGAAACTCTGACGAGGTCGGCCGCTGACGAGGTCGTGATGGGTCATTTGGGTCCATGACTGCACTGAGGGCCAGCCAAAGTGCCTAGAAATATAGACCTACTCTAAAAGCTGCAAATGGATTTGTTCAGCCGTTATGTCTAGTAGCAAGCCATAGGGAATTTGATTGGATGACGCAAACATATTCAGCATGTCTTAATAAACATCTAAATCTACATATTGCGGCATCAACTTTGCGGCATCAACTTTGCAGTGAAATTCATAGTTTAGTAACCTCTTATTTTACCACTACAAAACTCACTAAACCCCTAACGCCTCTAAGGTCAAAGTGTTTATGTCACCATATAGACCCTCTGGTATTGGTGTTATGTACAGTATGTGTACGTTGCACTTCCGATGCGGCGCTGCGATGATTTGTGGCAGCAGTTACATCGTTATCAAATATGCCGAGCTGTTTGAGCTTAAGAGAGCTTTTAATACCCACGGTGTAATTCATCTTTAATGTTAGCCAAGGGAAACTCCAATGTGCGCACTTGCTAGAAAAAATACTGACTTGGCAGGTATACGGACAGAAGCAAATAAATAAATATTCAGTATAAATGGCTGTGGTGTGTGTGTGTGGTTGTGTGTGTGTGTGTGTGTGTGTGTGTGTGTGTGCGTGTGTGTGTGCGTG
>JAODXP020000028.1:11704566-11732066 GCA_027497455.2 Sardinella longiceps | reverse complement strand
GTTTGACTAATACGACGATAGACAGAGCCTAACGTTAGTGCGACAAGGCTAAAGCTAATGCTATAGATTGAGTCACTGGATGTCAAGGAATTAAGCAATATGCCGATCAGGTGTGCTGTGAAAAACTGTGAAAGTAAACGCCGCAGATGGGAAACTAAAAGTTTTCATAAGTTTCCAGTCCGAGATCGCGAAAGGACTAATCTTTGGCTTGTTGCTGTTGGCTTGGACATCAAAACACCAGTTGAAACTCTTCGGAAATTGTATGTATGTAGTGCACATTTCAGACCACATGACTTCGAAAAACAACGGAATTTGAGGGGACACAAATTACTGACAACGAATGCAGTACCATCCATCTTTCCAGATGCAACAGCTACTGACCATGAACAGGTAAGAACTACGCTATCCAATAAAACAAGCCTCATAACGTTAGCATACCGATAGACTGACAACCTCAGGGGAGAGTCGATAGCTAACCGAGGCAACATTGTGGTCTCGTTAGTTGCCTGGCTGGGCTAAAGCCTCCCATAAATTTCTATTTTGTGCCCTCATGATCCAACGCTATGTGTTATAAATTGGCAGGATGACAAAGGGTTGTGCTCACATGCACTTTGTGTGTTTCCCATGGCGCATGTTATGTAGGCTTACTGTAATCTATTGTCATACAAAATATCTGGTTGCAAAGACCATGGAATACAGTACCTGCCCGTGGCCATCCTGTGTGCAGCTGTTGAATTGAAACTTTGATCAATTTATTCTTATTATGAACTAGTTCAAATAGTCTCTTGTAGGCCTGCAAATATGTTATTTATAGGACTGTTCCAATGAAGATGTGATCTTTGACAACTGCATTATTGCATTCATGTACAGGAGAGGGACAATTCAGCATCAGGCCAGTCAAAGGAATTGCAACTGCCATCAGCATCAGGCCAGTCTGAGGATTTCCAACTGCCATCAGCATCAGGCCAGTCTGAGGATTTCCAACTGCCATCATCACAAGTAAGAAACTGAATGCAAAGAAATAGACTACTAGTAACATTAGTTGTTTGACAGCAAGATCGACGAAGGCTGTTGTGTGTTGAAATACATTTGATTTCTTTATTCAATTATCTGAAAAGGAAATACAGGAGATGTGCACTGTACCACAGTCCACCCCTAAAAAGGACTCATTTGGACCAAAGGGCTCAACTGAGTGTTCTGGTGCACTGAAGTTTTTCATAAGTACCCCGGAACAGGCAGCACCACGTCCACAGAAACGGCATTCTGCATCTGGGTTCTATTTTGCTTTCCGTCCTCTCAGACATTGGAGGCCTAATGAGGTACCTGTGTAATTTCTTGGATTGTTTCATTCATGTTGTGATCTGTGACTATAATCTCATTATCATGACATTTTTGTCTTTTGTATAGGATAACCACAGTGCAGCATCAGCCCAGCCGAAGGAAGTCCAACTGCCATCAGCACAAGTAAGAGATTGAGCTCAAATACATACTAGTAGTTGTTTGATATAAGTGACTCAGTGCATGCCTGACAAGGATTACACACTCTCGTTATGGGACGATGCACTGTCTTTAGAATGTAACAATTACATGTCTGTGTTCTGTTTAAAAAATGTGGTTCACGTTACATTTAGTGTAAAAGGCTGCTCCTAGGGTAGTCTGACACCTATCACATAAAATGTATAGTCTGACCACGAGTGATAGACTAGAGTTCTAGAGTACTTTTAGGGTCACCCGTGACGCACATCTGTTGTCCACTGCAGTATTGAAACATTAGATGTACTTTTCATTTTATTTGTCTCAAGGAGGAGAAAACAGTAGCTGACAAACAAATGGACCAGAGCATGAGCTCAGTTGCGTCAAGTCACCCCATCGACAGCAGTTTTGTTCCCCTGAGCAGCACTTCCAGCTCCACCTCCGTCTCCTCCTCAGGTCAACCCACCACTGCCGGAGCCAAGAACTGGTCCGAAAAGAAATGGATTGTCAATGAGTCCAACCTAATGCAGCTCTTCAAAACATGTCACCAGTGTGGAGTTTTCCTTGAAGAGGAAGATAAGAAGGTGACAACAGCTGGGACTCGCATCCATATCAAATGGAGCTGTCTGAATGGACACTCTGGGGAATGGGAGTCATGTCCTCAAGTCCGTGGAATGGCAGAAAATAACTTGCTGGTTGCGTCATCCATCCTTTTCACAGGCTCAACGTTCACTGAAATCTTTGATTGGGCAGAACTGTTGAATCTCCAAATTCCCCATAAAACAACATTTTACTCCCTGCAATCAACATACCTAATACCTGCGATAGAATATGCATACTGTGAACATCACAAAGACATACTGAGACAACTACAGGCAGTTGATGGAGGGATTTCCATCTGTGGTGATGGTCGTTCAGATTCACCTGGATTTAGTGCCAAGTACACCTCTTACAGTTTCATGAGGGATGATACGAAACAAATTATCATGGTGGATTTAGTTCAGGTATATAATGCTTGTATGTCATTGCAATTGTGTGTGTGTTTTTGAGGGCAATTGAGTGAATGCTGAGAGGTGATGTAGTTGCTCATAATGCCTTGTCATTACTAAGGTTACGGAGGCGACCAGTTCACCTGCCATGGAGACGCTTGGTTTTCGGAGGAGTCTTGATCGTTTGCTTGAGGCGGGAGTGAGAGTGGAGGTAATCACTACAGACCGCTCTCCTTCTATCCGGAAGCTTATGAGGGAGACTTATTCAAACATCCAACATCAGTTTGACCCATGGCATGTCACCAAAGGTAAGTTTTTTTTGTTTTGTTTTGTTTTTTTGCTAAATGCGATCAGACTCTGTAGAAATCTCCCTTCTCTCATCATCTCTATTTCCTAGGACTGAAGAAGAAGTTGACCGCAGCAGCAAACATCAAGAAAAACAAAGATCTCTTGCCTTGGCTCAAGGCAGTTACTAGGCACTTGTGGTGGTGTTGCCAGTCATGCAATGGTGATGCAGAAGTAAGTACATTCAAAGTTTTTTCTTTTTTTTTTGAGAAGAGCTAATTGCAGGGTTTTCTATATAATGTCTGTATTTGTGTGTCCCTGAAACATGTGTTCCCAGGAGTTGAAACGCCGCTGGACATCCATTCTCCACCATATTCGTGGCATACATCGGTGGGAGGAAGATGGACAGGAGAGGACTTGCTACCACCAAGAACTCACTGAAGAACAGCAGATAAGGAGGAAATGGCTGCAAGCTGACTCTGCTGCGTTCAAGGCATTGTTAGACCACGTCCTGAATAAGAATCTTTTAAAAGACCTCGACCACATGACTCTCTACAAACATACAGGTATGTTTACTGCTACCGTTTAGTTGAGATTTTACAGAATTGAATGCAGCTCGACTAAAGTAATTCTTTGTATTGCTCCACTCAAAACAACATGCGGGCATGATAAAGAATTTCTGCTGTTCTGTACTGTACTGTTCTATTTGTAGATCAACCTTTTGGAGAACATTCACATAGTAATAATAACCATCTAATTTAAATTCCAGGTGCCCTGGAAGTGTACCATAGTGCAATGCTAAAGTACACTCAGAAGAGACTCCACTTTGTGTACAACACCATGAGAGCACGCACCCTACTTTCCGTGATGGACCACAATGAGAATGTTGGCCGTCAACAAGCAACAACTGCTGATGGTAGGCCTACACATAATAGATAACAAAATAAATCAATCTATTAGTACTTCATTTTGTAACTCTTTCTTTGTTTGTTTACTTTGCTCTGCATTTTGACATTTACTCCATCAGGGACTCCGAGATATGATTTGGTCTTTCCCAAACAAACAAAAAGATGGGTTGCCAGGAAGAGGTACGAGCCAACCACGCAGACATTCAGAAAGGATCTGGTGGAGCGTGTCCTGGAAAGACGACTGGATTCTACTGTGAAGTTTGCAGATCCAAGCTCATACATCCAGCAACCAGCTACTTTACCTGCCAACATAGCTGACACACCAAGACCGGACAAAGCTCAAAGTATTGAAGAGCATGTTTCCCGATTTGAGAAATGATCAGGGGAAATAAAAACCTAGCTGTAGCTTAGTGTGGTGCTAAGTACTGTTTTCAAGCGTTATAAAAAAGACAAAAGCATGTCCAGGTTCAAACATTTATGTTGACTTCAAATGTAACTGTACACATTACAGGAACTCACCACTGAGGCGTATTATTATTATACAAAAAGTATTTTTTTATTATTATTTAATTCAACCATTGATTATAATGCAAGTGTTCACATTGGAACCCCTTGTCACCTCTTAGGTGAATTTGTTCAAATATGAAGTAAAACTCTTCTGAAACAAAGTTATATTTGTTATTATCATTATTCAACCTTTTCTGTAACTTGAATTGAAACTGTACACACTGGGATCCCTTGTTACCTGTTGGGTGTTTATATTACAAGTAAAATTATCCCTATTGTGTTGTCATCTATAATCAGTGTAATGTTTAGAATAGTCCTTGTGCATCTTGTGCTTCCCTGAAGCCAACATACTGTCCTGTGGCCGAAGGATATTGACCTCGGATGGTGGTCACCACACAAGATGGAAGCACACGTCTATTGCCTCTTCCCAGCTGTTCTCCCTTCAACCCCCATTCGAGAACGACCCGGTATGCAACCAAACGGTACTGCCTACAACAAGAAGTAAAACAAGTTCAATTTTGGGAGCAGGCAAGGGTGATAGTTCAGATAAAAAAACATATTGCCATATTGCTGTTCATAATGGTTGTAGACTGATTTGTTGAAATGTTTGGGCTAAAAGCCCTATGTCAGCTAACAGCTTTCTCTGGAGGCTAATGTAGGTGACATGCCATATAAGAACTAGACAACAAACAATTTAGTTTGACACAGCACACTTACAAGTTTGACAACTGGCCGTTGGGTCCAGCTGGTGTGGAATTTGTTCGCCAGTTGACCCGGTTGTGTGAAGAGAAGAATGTCTCCAAGACTCCACGGTTCAGAAGGGAAGGGAAGTCCTGGTGCTCCGTTATGCATATGGCGCGCTCAGATGCGTTATGCCCCGAGACGTCAAGGCCTTGAAAACTTGTGTCCAGCTCCATTTCTTGTATTTGAGGTGCAACTAAGTCCCACTCCCTACAGCAGAGACATTCATCCTCCGTAGGCATAATTGCACATTTCTGGCACTGGCACCACCAGTCTCCGGATGTCCTGTCCCTGCTCTCGGCGAGAGCCATCTCTGACGCCCTTTCTCTTTCTGCCCGTCGAGCATCAATCTCCCTCAGTTCTTCATCCGTGTATTCCGGCTCAAACAGATTCGGTTCGCTTGACAAAAAAAAATTATCATCTTCATCTTCAAACTCAAACTCCTCATCCTCGCTATGTATCTCAGACGTAGCCATAACGTTATCTTTTGTTACAGAACTTTGTACTACGTGAGGTAGGCAATGGCAGCGGTGGGTAAATAAAGCCGGTAGCCGATAGCCTAGAAATGTACACGCCCCCAGGCTAGGTAGCCGAGGTAATATCAATCCGCTGCCTTGCACACCTTGCGACAAACAGGGAACAATGTAGGCTAGGCAAAATATAACACTTTTCAAGGGTAGTTGTACTTCAGAGATGATTGTATCAGCTTGGACGTACACATCGATGGCCTGGCATATTAATTCACTTGCCTAAGGGAGACTGCAGAGTGGGTAAGACTGTCTTTATTGCCAGGCTAACAGAGTCCATTCACTTGCGTTAGCCGAGCACCAGCGAACGTAGCTGACAGAAGGACTGGATGAAATGAGTTGAAAACGGTCTCCAATGACAGATATCACTCAGGCTTACTTGGAAATGAGGTTTAACATCGAAAATTCTGAACCACCCCTTTAATATCAGATTGGGATGCAATAATGTCTCAAATCTTCTCTCAAACATTACAATGATAAACATTTACATGGTAACATCCTAAAGTTAACAACTGTATAGGTAAGACTTTTAAGATCAGGAAAGTTAATTATAATATTAGTTTTTTATATGTAAACATACATATGCAGATACATATTGTATGCATATACAGAACACATACTCTCTCTCTCTCTCTCTCTCTCTCTCTCTCTCTCTCTCTCTCTCTCTCTCTCTCTCTCTCTCTCTGTCTATCTATGTATCTCTCTCCTGTCCTTCTGTGCTAGCCATGCTTTTGTGCGTGTGTGTGTTTGTGTGTGTGTGTGTGTGTGTGTGTGTGTGTGTGTGTGTGTGTGGCAACCATATGTGCAGCTCTGCAGTGGCATCCTCACGTCTCCCATCTCTTCCCTCCGTCAGCAGTGGCAGCAGCAGCAGCAGCACCAGCCCCTGTCAGTCTCTGTGCCATCCGGGCATCTGTCAAAGGCTGACACATAGCCAAACAAAACTAACCACGCACGGCCAAACTCAGCTGTTACTGCTGCTGCTGCTCTCGCTCGCTCGCTCACACACACACACACACACACACACACACACACACACACACACACACACACACACACACACACACACACAGAGACACACTCAGTCACCACACACAGTACAGCCACAAGTCCTGACACATTTGCAAATATAGACAAATTCAAACACAACACACACACGCAAACACACACACACACACACACACACACACACACACACACACTATAATACACACACAATAATATGAAGACAAGTATTCTTCCACTGTTAGCTATCTTTCACAGTAAACATTACATATCTTTTTTATTAAAGCAGTATGGATACATATATATTCAGACGTTTGTAAGGAACCCAACCCAGTTATGTTTGTATATAACAGTAATGTCAGTGTGGTGTCTCAGTGTTGTTGATCACAGTTCTATTCATTCCCCCTTCTCTTCTATATATCCTGACTGCTCTACAGATGCACTATAGGGGACATAATATAATGGATAGCATGCCGTTTCACATTCAAGCGAGGAAAATCTGAGCGGCAAATCGAACGTATCAGCATGAAAGGAAGCAAGACATAAGTATACTCGACTATCAACAAGAATGCAGTGACACATAGAGAGAGGAGAATACAAAAAAAAGAGCTTTGTCGCCTTTGAAAGACACCAGGGCCCGCAATGTGCAGTGTGTCTATAGACTGACACAGATCCTACTGAACAGACTTTTGTTTGAGAAGTGCACGGAGGGAGCTAACAGTGTATAATAAAGCCATTGAAATGTGTGTGTGTGTGTGTGTCATGGAGGCTTGGACAAAAGAGGTGGGTTGGAAGACGTGGGTAAATAGGACAGGGGAGTTCTGAAGAGAGTTCCAGGCTACATGGAGATTGCTTTGTGAAACTCAGATAAGAAAAGAATTGCGGATCGATAGATAGATAGATATTAGTCTACTGCATTCATGCCAAGGGCAAATCACTTTCAAAACAGAATATAATACACAATGTATTGACCATACATATAAGCCTATTCTGTTCATTTATATAGAAATACATGCACACATACAAACACAATCAAATGAATACTGACAAATTATGAAAGAAAATTCTGTCCTTCTGTCTTCCTAGCTCTAAAGCTGGCTGAAACAGCCCTATCCTTTACCCTGTGCTATCGCTACCTACCCTGCCCTTGCTTCTGAGGCTGAAACAGCCCCATCCTATAGCCCTACACTGTGCTAACTAATGCTAACTACCCAACCCCTGACACTGGAGTGGTCCCATGTGCTAATGCTAACACTAACTGCCCTGCCCATGAGATTGGAACAGCCCCATGTGCTTACACGAATGCTAACTATCACTGAGACTGCAACAGCCCCATTCTACACCCTGTGCTAACATTAACGCTAACTGCCCTGCCCTTGCCCATGAGACTGGAACAGCCCTGTGTGCTAACGCTAATGCTAACTAGCTGTGAGACTGGAACGGCCCCATTCTACAGCCTGTGCTAACATTAATGCTAACTGCCCTGCCCTTGCCCATGAGACTAGAACAGCCCTGTGTGCTAATGCTAACTAGCTGTGAGACTGGAATGGCCCCACCCTAGACCCTGTGCTCTTACACAGATCACTGGAGTATGCAGCCTTGGTGTGCCCAGAATGGACAAGGACAGAGAGAGAGAGAGAGAGAGAGAGAGAGAGAGAGAGAGAGAGAGAGAGAGAGAGAGAGAGAGAGAGGACAGAGAAAACTGGCAGACAGCTTGGCACACAGCATCTACCCTAGGGGGGTCATTTCCTCCCCACTTCCCATCTCTTTCTCTCCATCTCTCCCTCCCTCCCTCCATTTCTCTGTGTGTGTGTGTCTCTCACTCTCTTGTCTCTTCACTCTCTATTAGGTGTGTGTGACTGGCAGATTCTCAGCAGGGCCATGGGGCAACACGGATGGGCTACCTGGTCATCTGTGGCTCGCCGCTGGGCACCAGCGTGACACCCGCCAGGCCCCCGTTGCACCTCTTTAGTGGCCAGGCAATCTGCTCTGTGCGGTAGCCACCATGCCATCCTATGCTATGCCACGCCACGGTACGCTACGCCAAGTCATGCCAGGCCACGGTACGGTACGGTAGGCTACGCTACGGTACGCCATGCCATGCCAGGCCACGGTACAGTACGCTACGCCATGCCACATAATGCTACCCAATGGCATCCTGTACCATGCTGACTCACGACACGTGACAGGCCTTCAAGACTCTATCAGAGTCAGCGACTCAGTGCTGCTATGTCTGGTGCTGTGTGGAAACTTCACCACTCTACAGTAAGGTGACGAGACTTTGAGGGGCATTTCCTTGAATTATTCTTGGGAACTGGGGATATTCCTATTTCTAACACTAGATATTAAAAAAAAAACAAGTCAAGTTTTTGCTGAAAAAATAATTGGATTTTCTTGTATTTAAACAGAAATCAGGAATGTCTGGTCACGCAATACAAATAATACACATGAATATATGACTTATCTACCCACTTATACTGTACGTCTTATGCTTGTTTGGTTTACTAATATGGACAACAGATGCGGAAATAATTAGTCAAGCCGTACAATATAAAGATAATATTATTACACACTATCAAAGCGAGGCTGTTTATGTTTAGATCATGCACACACATGTACATAATGTAAATACACTGAATGCATACATGCACCATTAAGCATAACAAATGCAGACGATTAGGTGGTTATGGTCGTTATACTTATGGATGACTAAATAACTAAGATAAACAAAGATCTGCTAAATTCAGCCATTCATGGTGTGCTTAGTCAACCGCCTACACAAACCCCTCTTGCCTTACGGGTTGGGGATGGAACACTTAATGCCACATTACAGTAAAGGAGAACGCCAGCTATATTAGACCAACCTTTAATGTCATGTTAAAGGAGAACAGTCATATTCAACCCACAACAATGACAGTATACAGGTACCACATATTTTTCATTCTATTTCCTAGTGACAGCACTTGGTGACCTCAAACAATAGTTATTGGTGTTAGTTAAAAATGAGTAAAGAGATGTTGTACACTTTTCTTTGTCCCCTCATACTGACTTCTTATATGCCCCATGGCCATACTGTATGTCATGCCCCATATGAGTTTATTCAAACACACTACCATAGACTTACACTGTGGTGTAGATAGAACGCTTTCTTTCTTAGCTCTCTTAGTGAGTCTCTCACTTGCTTTTATGCCCCATATGAACTCCATTCAAACTCTCCACTGCCTGCTCCTTCTCACCCATGTCTTTTGTGCCCAGATCTCCCCAGAGTGAATATGAGCGATGGACAGGGGCATTGTTGTGGGAGGGAAAGGGGGACTGAGTTACAAGGGCCCTAAATGGGGAGAAGGTCCTTGAGGAACCTGTAATTGTATTCCAGATGTTGAGGGGGCCCCATGGCCACTGCTTGTGTTCAGGGGCCCAGAATTTGGTGCTACGTTCCTTGCTGATGGACTCTGAGGTCTTCCAGATCTGCTTGCTCAGAAATCCAATCGCCTCTTGCCTACAACTTTTTTTTTTTCTCTCTCTCTCTCACCTCAGCCAGCATGCGTATTGGAAGCACGCTGCATGGAGTCCCTTTGTGAGATGGGTTTGGTCTACCCACTGATTCACATGCTTTTTGATCCTCCAGAGGGAGGTCTTTGGGAGATGTAGCTCCGAGGCAGGCTTTTAACCTGAGGTAAATGCCTTCTCCGTGGGCTACCTTTTTAATCTAAAGAAGGCAACGTCGTGTTTTGACTATGAGAATCAGATTGATACCCAGGTCAGGTTTCACTAGGCCTATATTCCTATAGCAATTGAATGTATTCGTGAGGAGTTTCTATGTGTGTGTGTGTGTGTTAGAGATTTTTCAAATGAAATAAGCTGTGGAGAATACGCTGTGATAAATGTTTGTTGTATTTATTTACCAAGGAAAGATAGACAAGGGGGGTGATGGGAGGGGGGTAGGGGGGATTCCCAGAGGAAACTTTTTTCCCATTCCTTTTTTTTTCGTTTCACGGGACCGCTTTTCTCGCTCCCAGCTCGGAGCTGAGCAGATCGGTAACATACATGCCTCTTGCCTCTGCGGCGAGGGAACAGCTGTTTAAATTAAATCCGGCAGACTGAGCGGCAAGTGAGTCTAGACCGACAGGTTTATTGAAGTGATGTAGCCTGTCAGATTGATGGGAGACAAGGCTGAGCGAGCGGCAGAGATTTTTAAAGGGATGGAGTGGTATTTCTCTCTCTCTCTCTCTCTCTCTCTCTCTCTCTCTCTCTCTCTCTCTCTCTCTCTCTCTTTCTGTGGTTGTTTGTTTGTCTGTCTTGCCAGTGACTTGAGATCAACGGGTAATTTATGAACGTCTTGCAGAATGACTGCTTGTCTCTCAATTGGAGTATCCTGTATTGTAATGTTCTGCTATCTTCCAATTTGACAGATTCACAAGAGTCTGAGCAACATAGCATAGAGTTTGTTTTGTAGCATTGCTGAAACACACTGTGGACGGGGAATAAAATAGAAAACAACAACAACAACAACAACAGCAATACAATAAGTGTTATTTGCCATATATTGTTTCACTCTTAAAGGAAAATACCGGAGTGAATTCAAGCATAGCCCTGTTGAAAGAGCTTGCTAAATGTGGAAAAATATTTAGCAATACGTAACTGAACGCGCATTATGAAAAAAAAAGGTATTTACTACAATATTGATAGGTCAATTTAAATATACCTGATTCAAGGATTAATTATTTACGCACAATCAGTATCAAGCACTACTGTGTTTATGAGATGTGTGGTGTCTGTTGTTGGGTAGCCGTTATACCTATGCAGCATAAAGTGCTTTATAGTGCCACATTGAGCAATCAAATGGCAGAACATTTCCGACAAGATTGGCTGCTTTCATCTTTAGGTGTTCAAATCGTATTAACCCAAACCGTAGACCTGGGCCAGATGGCAGAAGACTTACTTCATATGTTGGATTTGGACTAATGGCATGAAATGTGTTGGTCTCAGAGTTGTCACGATCCATCTGAAGACTGGACTGGATCCATTTCCAGCAGAGAGAGAGAAGAAAAAGATTATCAGAAAATGCCATTCCGGATCAGGCCTCACCAGAATTAATAAAATCAAAATGCATGAATCCAGAGCAAACGGTGTTCCCCAGCCGGTCTGAACGCAAAAACGCGTTATATCTGCATATAATCAATCACCAGATAAACACAATGCAGCGTAATCAGCCAAACATTAAGTTAACCTTAGTTGACCAACAGTTTTACCAGAATAAGCGGATTTTTCTCTGACAGGTTATCGTAGCGCTGACCTACCTCGTCATTCAAATGTGAGTCTGGAGAGCCGAATTACCTCGGTATGCTTTAAAGGCTACAAAAACATATGTCCATCAAATTTAAACCATACAGATGGTCCAGTATCCTCGCGTTTGAGGTGGCAGAAAACGGGAGGGGCACCGCCATCCTTTGTACAAGAAGGCGCTGACCTGTGGGCAGGCGGATATACGTTGAGACGGCTACAAAGCCTTTATTATACAGCCAAACGATGATGCATACAGAACTTCAGCATGTTAAAATGCAATCATTACGTTAGCGTTATAAAATTCCTGATAATAATGATGCACAGAACTGAAGTGAAGTCCACTTTATTGAAAATGATAAATAATTGAAGATATCCAGTATCCAAGATTAATTATTTATCATTAATCAGTATCAACAATGTTCATCAGCTTTAGTGATAAGTACGGTTAATAAGAAATCTCATGATTCCATAGAGATAAAGGTGTTTTGGATAAAAGAATTTGATACTGCAAAATGCAGCCACCATTTGAAATATATCATAAACCTTCCTTTAGCATCAACTGTTGTCCCAGTCTGTATCTAAATGTACAAGAGAAGACTTTGTATCTAGTAAGGTTGATTCTGGACTAATATACGAAACGTGTTGTCCCTGCATTGGTCCAACGAAAGACTTACCCATCCATTTGAAAGAGAGAGAGAGAGAGAGGTTTTTTTTGATTGAAACAAAATGCGTCAATTGTTCAACAATCTTAACATGTACAACCTGCACGATTTAACTGGATAAACAGTGAACTTCCACGTTAACGAAGTTATAGAATCAACGAATGGGACGGTTATACGTAAGGTAATCTATCAAACGAGCGGAAGCACCTTTGGTTGACCTCCAACATTACTGAACAAGGATCTTTTCCGACAGTAGCAGGCTGTACGCTGACTAATTCCTGTCATCAAATGAGTTTCAGAGAGGAGTCTGAACAATTTGCAGCGTTTAAAGGTATACAAAACAGAAATCAATTTACCACAACCATGATAACGAAGAAATCTGGTGTTTGAGGGCATGTAGAAAACAGAGGGGCAAACCGTCAGTATCCTTGTGGGACAGGCAGCTGACCGTAAGTGTATGATGATGACATTGGGTTGAGCTAATGGCAGCCTTTGACAGGTCAAATTGATATTGGCAGAACCGAAGGGGATCAACGAAGTGCCATAGCCCATTTGACAAGAGGTTTCAACTGATGATACGCGAACTGCAACAAAGCAATGGTCATTTTAGCAACAAATAGCCCTTTGAGATAGCCAATCTGATGCTGTACAGAACTGGCAGAACGCGAAAATGAGCATTCTGGCAACACAGAAGCCACTGAAGATGCATCCGGGATCCGCGAAGATTATCCCTTGCTGCCAACTGGGCATCACAATGACCATTCGTGTTTCAGAGACAAAGGCTGGTTGTTAAAGAATTACAGATCCCATGTAGATGCTGTGCTTTAGACGAAAGACACTGGAGAATCAAATGGCAGCAACAATTAAAATATTGAAATCTTCAGGTACCTCAACTGTATTATCCGCCTGTAGACCGTCATTTCTCACAAGAAGACTTCCTGTATTTCAGCATAGCATCGACCGGCATGAAACAAATATCCTGGCTTTAGTCCAATTGAAGACTTGTCTGGATCCGCCTCTGTTGAGAGAGAGAAAAAGATCGAGACCGACGCTATGACTGATCAGGTCTCATCATAATCTTAACATACTCAAAACATCAATCAGATAAACAGAGCCCCTGAATGCGATATCTTGCCAGAATTCACCACTGATGGTTATTGGCTGTTAATCTGAATAAACGAGAGCTGGAAGCACCTTTATTGACCTCCACGATTACTGGAATAAAGGTAAAGATTTGTTTCTGACACAGTAATGCCAGCCGCCGACCAATTCCCCGTCACCCTGGTTTGTTCTCCCAGAGATGACGGGAACACCTTTGCATAAGCGGCAGGCATGTTGATAAAACCACGGTCATAACCGCTGCATTGATGGTCCAGTATCCGGTGCTTGAGGAAGAAATGGAGGCAAGCAACACAAGGCCTTTAGTACGGTTTGTTGCTGACCTGTGGTAAAGACATGACAGCAGCATTGTCAGGTAAGTCTTCGAGCAGAGTCACCAATATTTACATAACTGGCGTGATCACAATCCAGTGTGCCATAGCTCATCGTTGACATAGGCCAATCGATGATGCATACTGAACTTGCAACAGTGCCGTGTCACAATTACGGCGTCGGCAACGCAATAGCTCCTTTGAGACATAGGCCAATTGATGCCGCATACAGAACCAAGCGCAGTCACAATGAGTGCTCGAGCAACACATAGGTCAATCGAAGATGCATCCAGATCTAAGATCAATTCTTTGTCGCAATCAGTAGTCTTAACAACAAAATCAATTGCCGTAAGATTGTACGCCATTGCCGGGGTAGTCGTTGATATCATGGGAGACAAGGCAAGCGATGAAAGCACACTGGATAACTTAAAATGGCACTATTTCTGAAATATGGCTGCTGTCGCCTTTAGGTACCAACTGTGGTTATCCGTCTGGGACTGGCCAGACAAGAAGACTCTTTGTATTTCAGTACAAGATTGACCAATACATATTAAAGGCATATCCTCTGGAAGGCTGATTCAATTTATATCTGCCCGGCATCCATTTCAGAAAAAGAGAGAGAGAGAAAAAAAGATTGCACCATCGTTATCTGACTGTTCTCATCAGAACTTTAACATGTATCAAACATCTATCCAGAAACGGTATCTCCAACGCGTTGATATTCATAATCACCATTTCATATTGTCACAATGCAGTAATTCTAGCCAAACATTTGAAGCAATCTTTATTAATCAAATGATTACTGAACAGTAAAGATTGTTTCCTGACGCAGGCATTTGTAAGCGTTGATCAACTGTCGTCCGGGCTGAGTCAGAGAGGATGAATTCACCTTATGTGCTTCTGGTAAGGTGGCGCTTTACAAAAGAGAAAGTCCATCTTTACCACAACCACATGGATGGTCCAGCAGGTTCAAGGTTTGAGGTTAAGAAAATTAAGGGGCAAACAATACCTTCAAAATGCATTAGGCGCAGCCAATCAAGGTAAAGGTGATACACGCGTATTTGTCATAGTACTCCTTTGACATAAGTCAAACGATGATGGCGAACGAAGGTGATCAACTGCGCGCTAAGGGAACAATTGATAATAGGCCAACATAGATGCATGAACTGTAAAGAAAAGCCAGTCATGCAACATTAATGCCATGTCTGTAATATTCTCGATATGAAATAACGATGCTGCACAGAAACTGCTGTCAAAATGAGTGCTCATGTTCATATGGAAGCCCACCGAAGATGGCCTGGGATCTGGAGATAATCTTGTCTGACCAGCACTCAACAACAAATTCAACAAGCCATGAGAGCAAAATGCCATTGCCAGTAGTCAGTTATTGTCTCCACAGAAGATAAAGGCCGGGATGGAAAGCACAATCTGGATAACTCAAAATGGCAGCAATTGGTTTCAAAACACATTTACGTTTTCCCTCTTTAGGTTCCTTCAACGGTAATAATCCTGCTCAAACCGCTGCACAAAGGTAAGACTTGTGGCTTCCAGTGAGCAGACTGGATCACATGAACAAATGGTCCTGGAAGGTTTAGTCCACCAATAAGACTGTCTGGATCTGGTCTGGAAAGAGAGAGAGAGAGAGAGAGAGAGAAAAAAAGACGGTGTCATGCCATATCTGATCAAGCCTTACCGGCGGCCTTAGCAGGCCCAAAACACTGTTCCACAAACGGTATCTCCAGCGTTATATCCTAAATATATTCACCAACAGATGGTTGCTGGCTGTGAAAAAAAATTCAGTCAAATATTTGGAAGCAACTTATTAACTTCCAACACATTGATTAATGGGGATTTTTCTGACATACAAGGTTTTGCATGACTGTCTCGTCATCGGGTTGCAGTTCAGAGAGAGCGTAATTACCTTGGTATGCCAGTGTATGTTATAAAATATAACCACTTCACTACAACCAGCAATGGATGAATCCAGTATCCGGCAGGCTGAGAGGTACGCAGAAAACAGAGGGTAAAACCGGCTACCTTTGGTGGCATATGTTTAACTGTAAGGCAGCGATGATGACAAAGAGTTGCTCTTTGCGCCTTTATAGCCAATGATGATGCAATACAGAACCTGTAATATGTCAGTCACTGTTGCTGGCAACAGAAGATAGCCTGACAGAAATAACGATACACAGAATGGCGCAGTCCCAATGAGCGGCCTGGAGTACCATAGTCAACGAAGATGGTCGATTCAAGACACCATTGTCAAGAACGAGGCATCAACAACAAAATTCATCTGTGTCAGTGAGATGAAGGCTGGTTGCCAGTAGCTCATATCCCCATAGACAAAGGTGTTGATGGCGCAATACCCATACCCTGGAAATGCTACCGAGCCTGAAAATACATCAATAACCGCCTTTATAAAATCTCCCAACAATATCCGGCCTGGGACCGGCTGCATAAAAGGTAGCACTTCCGTGGTCAGCATAACATCAATCAGTACGCGAAACGTGGCTGTCCAGAGCGTTTATCCACCTAAAGACTGTTCCTGATTCAGCTTCAATGCCAGAGAGAGAGAAAGGATTGCACCGCAGCCCATATCCGGACTGCCCCACCAATAGAATTCCGGAATAGCACCAAAAACAGACGACCCCATAAACAAAATTTCCCTGAATGCGCAGATCGTTATATCCCACCACGATAAGTTAACGGGTTTGCAGCAGAATTCAGTCGTCGACGGGAAGCACCTTTGGCTGACCTCTCCACATTCGTAATGGAATAAAGGTGATTTTCTCTTGACAGTGGCATTGCACGCTGACCACTCTGCTCACCCATGAAAGCTTCAGTGAGCTGTGAATTGCCCCAGCAAGCTGAAGCGTATGTCACAGCAAGAGAAAAGTCCACTTTACCACAACGCATGGATAACCACAGTAGACCTATGTTTGAGTGTATGGCAGAATGGGAGGGGCAACCTGCCATCTCTTGGGTATGCATTGTAATGATCATAGTAAAAAAGGAGATGACAGTAGAGTTGTTATGTTTCTTTATTATAGTTTAAATTGATATTATAGAACCCAGGGGACTGTAACCAGCAAATACAGTTCGGTTTGATGAGAAGCCACCTGGATGATGCACAAGAACTTAGTAATGTAGTGTTAAGCCAACATGTTGGCAACAATGTCTTTGATATAGCCAACGATGCCAGGCAAGAACGGCGTAGCCAACAGGCACGAACATAGGTCAACGAAGATGCATTCAGATTCAAGATACCTTTGTCACAATCAGTACCTGAACAACGGCAACTGGTCCAGTTTATAGACGGTAAGGCTATTGTTGTGTAGTCGGGCGATATTCCCCATAAGACGCAAAATGGAAGTTTGTAGCGGCGCCACCTGGATAACTCACGGCAGCACCATTGAACAGACCATAAACGCCTCTTTAGGCATCAACCAGACGGTCCCAAGCCCAGACCTGGCTTCACGCACAAGGTATGACTCCTTGCATTTCATATGGCGGACGACGAATACATGAAAATGGCGACCTCAAAGTTTTAGTCCACCGAAGATCAACGGATCACTTCGAAAAAGAGAGAGAGAGAGAGAGGGTGACGTTATTCAGCCGCGTTGTTCCGGCATCAGGCCTCCCACCGGGAATTTAACATGTATCAAAAACGACTTTGTTCATAAATGGCATCTCCGACCAGGCGATATCATAATCTCCACCACCGGATGGTTATGCACAAAGTGTAATCAGCCCGCCCATTTGGTTTTAACTTTTTGGCTGACCTCCAACACGGCCTGGAAATAAAGGTGATTTTTCTCTTCCACGGTAATATCAGCGCGTTGATCAATTTCCGTCACCTGGCTGGAGTCGAGAGAGTCATCACCGGTAAAGCGCAGCGTTGCCAAAAACAGGAAAATCATCAACAATAACCGGCATGATAATCCACAGTATTCAGGTTTGAAAAGGTGAAAATGGAGGGGCAAACGCCACATCTTGGGGATGTATGGCAGGCCGACCTGGGGAAAAGTGATGATGAAGGTGATGACAAAGCTCTTTCGACATAGCCAAATGATGATGGCAGAACTGTAAACAGTGTTGCGTCGCTGAATACACGCAACAATAGCCCGGACAGGCCAACTGATGCCGTACAGAATCATGTCACAAACATGCAACAGCAACACATAGGTCAATTGAAGATGCATTCAGATCTAAGATTAATTCTTTGTCACAATCAGTACTCTAACAATGGCACTGGCCTGTGTTTATGAGATGGTAAGTGCTTATTGTTGGGGTAGTTTCAAGTGACATCTCCATGTGTAAGACAAAGTGTGCTTTAGATGGAAAAGCACACTTGGATAACTTCAAATGGCAGCACTATTTCTGAAATATGACGACAAGCGCTTCTCTTTAGGGTACTCTCAACTGTATTGTCCCAAGCCTGTAGACCGGGCTGCATGTACAGAAGACTTCCTTGTATTTCAGCATAAGGATTTGGATCAATACATGAAATGTGTTGTCCCTCAGAAGGTTTAGTCCAATTTGAAGACTTGTCTGGATTCATTTCTCTGAAAAAGAGAGAGAGAGAGAGAGAGAAAAAAAGATTATACCGTATGTCACATATTCGGACTGTGTTCTCATCATAGAATTCTTAACATGTACTCAAAAATGACGAATCGTACAAATGGTATCTCTCTGAATGTGCGATATTCTGTTATAATTCCACCACTAGATGGTTACGGGCTGCAGTGTAATTCTAGTCAAATGAGCTGGAAGCAACTTTTGGTTGACCTCTCCAACATTTACTGGAATAAAGGTGTGATTTTTTCTCTTGACACAGGCATATTTGCATGCTGATCAATTTCTGTCATTCGGGCTGTGAGTTTCAGAGAGGAGCTGTGAATTACCTTGGTATGCTTTAAAGGTATGCTACAAAAACATATGTCCACTTTACCACAACCACATGGATGGTCCACAGTATCTTGGTGTTTGGAGGGTATGCAGAAAATGGGAGGGGGCAAACGGCCACATCTTTGGGTATGTATTAGGCAGCTGACCTGTAAGGCAAAGTGATGATGACACAAAGGAGTTGTCATAAAGCTCTTTTGACATAGTCAAATTGATGATGCATACAGAACTTAGTGTGATCACAATCAGTGTGCCATAGCTCATTTGACATAGGCCAATTGATGATGCATACAGAACTTGCAATAGTGTTGTGTCACAATTATTACGTTAGCAACAAATAGCTCCTTTGACATAGGCCAATTGATGCTGCATACAGAACTAAGTGCAGTCACAATGAGTGCTCTAGCAACACATAGGTCAATTGAAGATGCATTCAGATCTAAGATTAATTCTTTGTCACAATCAGTACTCTAACAATGGCACTGGCCTGTGTTTATGAGATGGTAAGTGCTTATTGTTGGGGTAGTTTCAAGTGACATCTCCATGTGTAAGACAAAGTGTGCTTTAGATGGAAAAGCACACTTGGATAACTTCAAATGGCAGCACTATTTCTGAAATATGACGACAAGCGCTTCTCTTTAGGGTACTCTCAACTGTATTGTCCCAAGCCTGTAGACCGGGCTGCATGTACAGAAGACTTCCTTGTATTTCAGCATAAGGATTTGGATCAATACATGAAATGTGTTGTCCCTCAGAAGGTTTAGTCCAATTTGAAGACTTGTCTGGATTCATTTCTCTGAAAAAGAGAGAGAGAGAGAGAGAGAAAAAAAGATTATACCGTATGTCACATATTCGGACTGTGTTCTCATCATAGAATTCTTAACATGTACTCAAAAATGACGAATCGTACAAATGGTATCTCTCTGAATGTGCGATATTCTGTTATAATTCCACCACTAGATGGTTACGGGCTGCAGTGTAATTCTAGTCAAATGAGCTGGAAGCAACTTTTGGTTGACCTCTCCAACATTTACTGGAATAAAGGTGTGATTTTTTCTCTTGACACAGGCATATTTGCATGCTGATCAATTTCTGTCATTCGGGCTGTGAGTTTCAGAGAGGAGCTGTGAATTACCTTGGTATGCTTTAAAGGTATGCTACAAAAACATATGTCCACTTTACCACAACCACATGGATGGTCCACAGTATCTTGGTGTTTGGAGGGTATGCAGAAAATGGGAGGGGGCAAACGGCCACATCTTTGGGTATGTATTAGGCAGCTGACCTGTAAGGCAAAGTGATGATGACACAAAGGAGTTGTCATAAAGCTCTTTTGACATAGTCAAATTGATGATGCATACAGAACTTAGTGTGATCACAATCAGTGTGCCATAGCTCATTTGACATAGGCCAATTGATGATGCATACAGAACTTGCAATAGTGTTGTGTCACAATTATTACGTTAGCAACAAATAGCTCCTTTGACATAGGCCAATTGATGCTGCATACAGAACTAAGTGCAGTCACAATGAGTGCTCTAGCAACACATAGGTCAATTGAAGATGCATTCAGATCTAAGATTAATTCTTTGTCACAATCAGTACTCTAACAATGGCACTGGCCTGTGTTTATGAGATGGTAAGTGCTTATTGTTGGGGTAGTTTCAAGTGACATCTCCATGTGTAAGACAAAGTGTGCTTTAGATGGAAAAGCACACTTGGATAACTTCAAATGGCAGCACTATTTCTGAAATATGACGACAAGCGCTTCTCTTTAGGGTACTCTCAACTGTATTGTCCCAAGCCTGTAGACCGGGCTGCATGTACAGAAGACTTCCTTGTATTTCAGCATAAGGATTTGGATCAATACATGAAATGTGTTGTCCCTCAGAAGGTTTAGTCCAATTTGAAGACTTGTCTGGATTCATTTCTCTGAAAAAGAGAGAGAGAGAGAGAGAGAAAAAAAGATTATACCGTATGTCACATATTCGGACTGTGTTCTCATCATAGAATTCTTAACATGTACTCAAAAATGACGAATCGTACAAATGGTATCTCTCTGAATGTGCGATATTCTGTTATAATTCCACCACTAGATGGTTACGGGCTGCAGTGTAATTCTAGTCAAATGAGCTGGAAGCAACTTTTGGTTGACCTCTCCAACATTTACTGGAATAAAGGTGTGATTTTTTCTCTTGACACAGGCATATTTGCATGCTGATCAATTTCTGTCATTCGGGCTGTGAGTTTCAGAGAGGAGCTGTGAATTACCTTGGTATGCTTTAAAGGTATGCTACAAAAACATATGTCCACTTTACCACAACCACATGGATGGTCCACAGTATCTTGGTGTTTGGAGGGTATGCAGAAAATGGGAGGGGGCAAACGGCCACATCTTTGGGTATGTATTAGGCAGCTGACCTGTAAGGCAAAGTGATGATGACACAAAGGAGTTGTCATAAAGCTCTTTTGACATAGTCAAATTGATGATGCATACAGAACTTAGTGTGATCACAATCAGTGTGCCATAGCTCATTTGACATAGGCCAATTGATGATGCATACAGAACTTGCAATAGTGTTGTGTCACAATTATTACGTTAGCAACAAATAGCTCCTTTGACATAGGCCAATTGATGCTGCATACAGAACTAAGTGCAGTCACAATGAGTGCTCTAGCAACACATAGGTCAATTGAAGATGCATTCAGATCTAAGATTAATTCTTTGTCACAATCAGTACTCTAACAATGGCACTGGCCTGTGTTTATGAGATGGTAAGTGCTTATTGTTGGGGTAGTTTCAAGTGACATCTCCATGTGTAAGACAAAGTGTGCTTTAGATGGAAAAGCACACTTGGATAACTTCAAATGGCAGCACTATTTCTGAAATATGACGACAAGCGCTTCTCTTTAGGGTACTCTCAACTGTATTGTCCCAAGCCTGTAGACCGGGCTGCATGTACAGAAGACTTCCTTGTATTTCAGCATAAGGATTTGGATCAATACATGAAATGTGTTGTCCCTCAGAAGGTTTAGTCCAATTTGAAGACTTGTCTGGATTCATTTCTCTGAAAAAGAGAGAGAGAGAGAGAGAGAAAAAAAGATTATACCGTATGTCACATATTCGGACTGTGTTCTCATCATAGAATTCTTAACATGTACTCAAAAATGACGAATCGTACAAATGGTATCTCTCTGAATGTGCGATATTCTGTTATAATTCCACCACTAGATGGTTACGGGCTGCAGTGTAATTCTAGTCAAATGAGCTGGAAGCAACTTTTGGTTGACCTCTCCAACATTTACTGGAATAAAGGTGTGATTTTTTCTCTTGACACAGGCATATTTGCATGCTGATCAATTTCTGTCATTCGGGCTGTGAGTTTCAGAGAGGAGCTGTGAATTACCTTGGTATGCTTTAAAGGTATGCTACAAAAACATATGTCCACTTTACCACAACCACATGGATGGTCCACAGTATCTTGGTGTTTGGAGGGTATGCAGAAAATGGGAGGGGGCAAACGGCCACATCTTTGGGTATGTATTAGGCAGCTGACCTGTAAGGCAAAGTGATGATGACACAAAGGAGTTGTCATAAAGCTCTTTTGACATAGTCAAATTGATGATGCATACAGAACTTAGTGTGATCACAATCAGTGTGCCATAGCTCATTTGACATAGGCCAATTGATGATGCATACAGAACTTGCAATAGTGTTGTGTCACAATTATTACGTTAGCAACAAATAGCTCCTTTGACATAGGCCAATTGATGCTGCATACAGAACTAAGTGCAGTCACAATGAGTGCTCTAGCAACACATAGGTCAATTGAAGATGCATTCAGATCTAAGATTAATTCTTTGTCACAATCAGTACTCTAACAATGGCACTGGCCTGTGTTTATGAGATGGTAAGTGCTTATTGTTGGGGTAGTTTCAAGTGACATCTCCATGTGTAAGACAAAGTGTGCTTTAGATGGAAAAGCACACTTGGATAACTTCAAATGGCAGCACTATTTCTGAAATATGACGACAAGCGCTTCTCTTTAGGGTACTCTCAACTGTATTGTCCCAAGCCTGTAGACCGGGCTGCATGTACAGAAGACTTCCTTGTATTTCAGCATAAGGATTTGGATCAATACATGAAATGTGTTGTCCCTCAGAAGGTTTAGTCCAATTTGAAGACTTGTCTGGATTCATTTCTCTGAAAAAGAGAGAGAGAGAGAGAGAGAAAAAAAGATTATACCGTATGTCACATATTCGGACTGTGTTCTCATCATAGAATTCTTAACATGTACTCAAAAATGACGAATCGTACAAATGGTATCTCTCTGAATGTGCGATATTCTGTTATAATTCCACCACTAGATGGTTACGGGCTGCAGTGTAATTCTAGTCAAATGAGCTGGAAGCAACTTTTGGTTGACCTCTCCAACATTTACTGGAATAAAGGTGTGATTTTTTCTCTTGACACAGGCATATTTGCATGCTGATCAATTTCTGTCATTCGGGCTGTGAGTTTCAGAGAGGAGCTGTGAATTACCTTGGTATGCTTTAAAGGTATGCTACAAAAACATATGTCCACTTTACCACAACCACATGGATGGTCCACAGTATCTTGGTGTTTGGAGGGTATGCAGAAAATGGGAGGGGGCAAACGGCCACATCTTTGGGTATGTATTAGGCAGCTGACCTGTAAGGCAAAGTGATGATGACACAAAGGAGTTGTCATAAAGCTCTTTTGACATAGTCAAATTGATGATGCATACAGAACTTAGTGTGATCACAATCAGTGTGCCATAGCTCATTTGACATAGGCCAATTGATGATGCATACAGAACTTGCAATAGTGTTGTGTCACAATTATTACGTTAGCAACAAATAGCTCCTTTGACATAGGCCAATTGATGCTGCATACAGAACTAAGTGCAGTCACAATGAGTGCTCTAGCAACACATAGGTCAATTGAAGATGCATTCAGATCTAAGATTAATTCTTTGTCACAATCAGTACTCTAACAATGGCACTGGCCTGTGTTTATGAGATGGTAAGTGCTTATTGTTGGGGTAGTTTCAAGTGACATCTCCATGTGTAAGACAAAGTGTGCTTTAGATGGAAAAGCACACTTGGATAACTTCAAATGGCAGCACTATTTCTGAAATATGACGACAAGCGCTTCTCTTTAGGGTACTCTCAACTGTATTGTCCCAAGCCTGTAGACCGGGCTGCATGTACAGAAGACTTCCTTGTATTTCAGCATAAGGATTTGGATCAATACATGAAATGTGTTGTCCCTCAGAAGGTTTAGTCCAATTTGAAGACTTGTCTGGATTCATTTCTCTGAAAGAGAGAGAGAGAGAGAGAAAAAAAGATTATACCGTATGTCACATATTCGGACTGTGTTCTCATCATAGAATT
Organism: Sardinella longiceps; assembly: GCA_027497455.2. Taxonomy (NCBI): domain Eukaryota; kingdom Metazoa; phylum Chordata; class Actinopteri; order Clupeiformes; family Clupeidae; genus Sardinella; species Sardinella longiceps. Next base: position 11,707,933 of record JAODXP020000028.1, on the reverse strand, counting down.
CTTAACATGTACTCAAAAATGACGAATCGTACAAATGGTATCTCTCTGAATGTGCGATATTCTGTTATAATTCCACCACTAGATGGTTACGGGCTGCAGTGTAATTCTAGTCAAATGAGCTGGAAGCAACTTTTGGTTGACCTCTCCAACATTTACTGGAATAAAGGTGTGATTTTTTCTCTTGACACAGGCATATTTGCATGCTGATCAATTTCTGTCATTCGGGCTGTGAGTTTCAGAGAGGAGCTGTGAATTACCTTGGTATGCTTTAAAGGTATGCTACAAAAACATATGTCCACTTTACCACAACCACATGGATGGTCCACAGTATCTTGGTGTTTGGAGGGTATGCAGAAAATGGGAGGGGGCAAACGGCCACATCTTTGGGTATGTATTAGGCAGCTGACCTGTAAGGCAAAGTGATGATGACACAAAGGAGTTGTCATAAAGCTCTTTTGACATAGTCAAATTGATGATGCATACAGAACTTAGTGTGATCACAATCAGTGTGCCATAGCTCATTTGACATAGGCCAATTGATGATGCATACAGAACTTGCAATAGTGTTGTGTCACAATTATTACGTTAGCAACAAATAGCTCCTTTGACATAGGCCAATTGATGCTGCATACAGAACTAAGTGCAGTCACAATGAGTGCTCTAGCAACACATAGGTCAATTGAAGATGCATTCAGATCTAAGATTAATTCTTTGTCACAATCAGTACTCTAACAATGGCACTGGCCTGTGTTTATGAGATGGTAAGTGCTTATTGTTGGGGTAGTTTCAAGTGACATCTCCATGTGTAAGACAAAGTGTGCTTTAGATGGAAAAGCACACTTGGATAACTTCAAATGGCAGCACTATTTCTGAAATATGACGACAAGCGCTTCTCTTTAGGGTACTCTCAACTGTATTGTCCCAAGCCTGTAGACCGGGCTGCATGTACAGAAGACTTCCTTGTATTTCAGCATAAGGATTTGGATCAATACATGAAATGTGTTGTCCCTCAGAAGGTTTAGTCCAATTTGAAGACTTGTCTGGATTCATTTCTCTGAAAAAGAGAGAGAGAGAGAGAGAGAAAAAAAAGATTATACCGTATGTCACATATTCGGACTGTGTTCTCATCATAGAATTCTTAACATGTACTCAAAAATGACGAATCGTACAAATGGTATCTCTCTGAATGTGCGATATTCTGTTATAATTCCACCACTAGATGGTTACGGGCTGCAGTGTAATTCTAGTCAAATGAGCTGGAAGCAACTTTTGGTTGACCTCTCCAACATTTACTGGAATAAAGGTGTGATTTTTTCTCTTGACACAGGCATATTTGCATGCTGATCAATTTCTGTCATTCGGGCTGTGAGTTTCAGAGAGGAGCTGTGAATTACCTTGGTATGCTTTAAAGGTATGCTACAAAAACATATGTCCACTTTACCACAACCACATGGATGGTCCACAGTATCTTGGTGTTTGGAGGGTATGCAGAAAATGGGAGGGGGCAAACGGCCACATCTTTGGGTATGTATTAGGCAGCTGACCTGTAAGGCAAAGTGATGATGACACAAAGGAGTTGTCATAAAGCTCTTTTGACATAGTCAAATTGATGATGCATACAGAACTTAGTGTGATCACAATCAGTGTGCCATAGCTCATTTGACATAGGCCAATTGATGATGCATACAGAACTTGCAATAGTGTTGTGTCACAATTATTACGTTAGCAACAAATAGCTCCTTTGACATAGGCCAATTGATGCTGCATACAGAACTAAGTGCAGTCACAATGAGTGCTCTAGCAACACATAGGTCAATTGAAGATGCATTCAGATCTAAGATTAATTCTTTGTCACAATCAGTACTCTAACAATGGCACTGGCCTGTGTTTATGAGATGGTAAGTGCTTATTGTTGGGGTAGTTTCAAGTGACATCTCCATGTGTAAGACAAAGTGTGCTTTAGATGGAAAAGCACACTTGGATAACTTCAAATGGCAGCACTATTTCTGAAATATGACGACAAGCGCTTCTCTTTAGGGTACTCTCAACTGTATTGTCCCAAGCCTGTAGACCGGGCTGCATGTACAGAAGACTTCCTTGTATTTCAGCATAAGGATTTGGATCAATACATGAAATGTGTTGTCCCTCAGAAGGTTTAGTCCAATTTGAAGACTTGTCTGGATTCATTTCTCTGAAAAAGAGAGAGAGAGAGAGAGAGAAAAAAAAGATTATACCGTATGTCACATATTCGGACTGTGTTCTCATCATAGAATTCTTAACATGTACTCAAAAATGACGAATCGTACAAATGGTATCTCTCTGAATGTGCGATATTCTGTTATAATTCCACCACTAGATGGTTACGGGCTGCAGTGTAATTCTAGTCAAATGAGCTGGAAGCAACTTTTGGTTGACCTCTCCAACATTTACTGGAATAAAGGTGTGATTTTTTCTCTTGACACAGGCATATTTGCATGCTGATCAATTTCTGTCATTCGGGCTGTGAGTTTCAGAGAGGAGCTGTGAATTACCTTGGTATGCTTTAAAGGTATGCTACAAAAACATATGTCCACTTTACCACAACCACATGGATGGTCCACAGTATCTTGGTGTTTGGAGGGTATGCAGAAAATGGGAGGGGGCAAACGGCCACATCTTTGGGTATGTATTAGGCAGCTGACCTGTAAGGCAAAGTGATGATGACACAAAGGAGTTGTCATAAAGCTCTTTTGACATAGTCAAATTGATGATGCATACAGAACTTAGTGTGATCACAATCAGTGTGCCATAGCTCATTTGACATAGGCCAATTGATGATGCATACAGAACTTGCAATAGTGTTGTGTCACAATTATTACGTTAGCAACAAATAGCTCCTTTGACATAGGCCAATTGATGCTGCATACAGAACTAAGTGCAGTCACAATGAGTGCTCTAGCAACACATAGGTCAATTGAAGATGCATTCAGATCTAAGATTAATTCTTTGTCACAATCAGTACTCTAACAATGGCACTGGCCTGTGTTTATGAGATGGTAAGTGCTTATTGTTGGGGTAGTTTCAAGTGACATCTCCATGTGTAAGACAAAGTGTGCTTTAGATGGAAAAGCACACTTGGATAACTTCAAATGGCAGCACTATTTCTGAAATATGACGACAAGCGCTTCTCTTTAGGGTACTCTCAACTGTATTGTCCCAAGCCTGTAGACCGGGCTGCATGTACAGAAGACTTCCTTGTATTTCAGCATAAGGATTTGGATCAATACATGAAATGTGTTGTCCCTCAGAAGGTTTAGTCCAATTTGAAGACTTGTCTGGATTCATTTCTCTGAAAAGAGAGAGAGAGAGAGAGAGAAAAAAAGATTAT
>JAODXP020000028.1:11702648-11704466 GCA_027497455.2 Sardinella longiceps | reverse complement strand
CAAAATATTTTGGTACAGCACAGACCGAACGTGAACGCAGAACCGAACAGGCACTTTACACTGAATCAATGGGACCTGACTGTTGGAAACCGAAAGTAAGATCTGAGGTTACATTGACTCAATGTCAAGTGTTTCGCGTTCACGTTAGGTCTATGCTGTTCAAAATTATTTTATTCCATGCGAAATATATTGCTGTTACAAGGCTCGTGGAGCAGGGCTATGCTTGAATTCACTCCAGTATTTTCCTTTAAGGTAAGTCTGTTAGTGCAAAAGGTCTATTCACATACTGTGTTCATTTTTTAAATAGGGCTATAGTTCGCATTGAGATATTTTTATAAACAATATTGTTTTTTTTATTTTTTTTTATTTGTCATTTTATTTGTAAGGGACCATGTACAGTTTTTAACATAAATGTTTCCATTTGATACACTGTACCAGAGTTAGCCTTATCCATTTTTTTTTTCTAGCGCCGTGCAAGGCCTAGCAACTTACTCTAGTCATAATCTGCTTATTCCCTTATACAAAATACTTGCGGTTCAGAGATCGATTCTCTTCCTTTCCTCACCTCACAATTGCTATGGTGCCTCTAACAACTGCTCTCACAATCCTGTAGGGTTGGAAGTCGGCTGCCACTGTCGTCATCGTCATCAGCCTTCACGTTGGCGCACGGCTCCAAATGACCGTCTCGCTCTGACAGGACTGATTACAGTCGCCGTGCTGCGCCGACGCAGCGGCTCCGAGATTGCTGCCCTCCGGTGCAACATGCGCTTTTGCTCCATGTTATAATTAACTTCCGTGCCAAACGATATTATATATCATCAGTGGTCGCTCTGGCCCGGGGAAAGTTGGAAGTGCACGAGAGGCAGTGCCATTGTTCCATCTGCCTAATCAGGTCAATGTTGTGGCAAGTTAAATAACAGTTATTTTCGTGAGGTGCCGCTTTAGCGGAGGGCGCAAACAAATCTCGTCACATGTCAGCTTCGGGTGTGCTTTTACCATTTTGTTCCCCCCTCTCTCTCACACACACACATACACACACCCCGCTGTCACACACACACACACACACACACACACACACACACACACACACACACATATACAGATACACCTTTTTTGTTGTTGTTGTTGTTGTTGTTATTCCCCCATCACCCCCCCCTCCCTCCCTCCTTCCTCTCCACACTCCAAGCAATTAGATTCAATCTCTGCCACAGTGGCGAGGCAGGCAGCGCTCCCACAATGCATCAGTAGGACTGTCAGTCTAGACAGCGGCCATTGCGGCCCATTATGGCCCTCCCTGCATGACTCACCCCGAGACAGAAGGGGGGGGGAAGAATGGATCATTTCCTGCCTGTTCTAGTGATGAGCGGCGAGAGCGGCAAGAGCCACAGGACCCAAGACAAAGACAGACTGTTAAAGACGGCCCCCTGAACTCGTTTAATCTCTCTTCTTCTCTCTTCTGCTACTGCGACTACGTTTGTTCCGTCGCATGTTATATTGGCACGAATAATCATCGGGCCAATCATATCTGTTGATCTGTAATCTATCGCTCGCCTATTCGCGATTTCTATCTTGTTCCGGAAAAACCATAATCTTTAACAATTATTGTTGTTGTCTCACCAAGCCATCTTTTGTGATAAGTGTGATGACTCCGATAAGGATCTATCTCTCTCGTGCTTATTTATTTCACCCTACGTTCATATGAGCTGATATCCACATGAGCAGCGATCGCTATCACGCTAATTACACCCATCCCAGGAGGGGAGACACCCCGCCTCACACACACACACACACACACACATACACACACACACACACACA
>JAODXP020000028.1:11685148-11700148 GCA_027497455.2 Sardinella longiceps | reverse complement strand
AAAAATTATGCTATGTTTCAGCATGGGGGGATAAGCATGCTGCTTCTGCTAGTAGAAATCAAGACCAGGAGTACTACTATCAAAAACGTGATTAAATCAAGGTCTGTGTCTATGAAGAACGTGATGGGTTATAGTTAAGTGTTTAAATCAAGGCCTGTAGAATGGTCTGTGTGTATGAAGAATGTGACGGGTTATAGTTTGGTGTTCTTTGTGCTCTCTTTCTTGCCTCACCCCTCCCCCCAAACACACACACCCACACACACACACCCAGCCTTGGCTCTCAAGATAGAAGGCTCGCCTCCTTAACTGGTCAATTAAGATGTCCGTTAGTGACAGTATCCAGAGGAGGTCGGGCGACCCCCGTCAAAGGCATCCATCGACCCCCGGCCGTCTCACCCGCCAGCCCCTGCCTGCCAGACGTCGCTGTGGCGGCAGAGAGAGAGGGCGCGTTGTGTTGCCGCGGGAGACGAGCACGTGTCACCTCGACCTGCTGGCCCGTCTCCCCGAGGTCTCTCGCTAATGATGACAGTGGATGGGCTTGAGGCTCATTAAAGATATGAGTTAGTGAGACTCATTTAAACACACTGGGGGAAAACAGGCTTCGTAGTTTTCCCTTATCACCCTTTCACACTGACACTGTGTGACTGGCTCTGGCTCTGCTCTGCCTCTCCTCCAATGGTGTTGCTATGCACAGATAAGTCAAAAGTCACACGGCTCAATAAATAAGCCAACAAAACAAGACTCTTTTTGTCTTCTTTCATATAGGTTTTGTATCCTCACCAAATGTACAGTGGGTGTGTATGTGTGAATGAATGTGTGTGTGTGTGTTTGTGTGTGTGTGTGTGTGTGTGTGTGTGTGTGTGTGTGTGTGACAGAGAGCGTATGTACTGTCTTTAATTTCAGATAGATCTCTCTACAAGACACAGGTTCTCAAAGTGCGGCCTGGGGACCAGAGGCAGCGTGTAAAAACATTTCTGGCGGCCTGCAGTTACATCTGATAATGAACTGTTTAGCTGTTCAAACTGTACTTTGCTTTGAAAGAAAGAATCTCCGTTTAGCCGTTTCTTTCCGTTTGAAAGAATGAATCACCCTTTGGTGGCCCTCAGTTCAATATTGGGTTCCTAAATCGGCCCACACCTATCAAACCTTTGAGAACCCCTGCTATAAGACATAAGATGTAGGCTACATGAACACATATATTCTTCAAGAGCTCTAACTCATATTTAGAGGCGCTCTTGATTTTTTTTTTATGATTTGCAGCCGCTCAGACCACCCAGGTAATGAGTTAACCTCCTCTTTTCCTCCCCTTATCTCTGCAGATTGCATTCACTGCACCCCGTCTCCATCCCAATTAAGCAGCTTTTCACTGGGGAGACAAACTTGAAGACGTTTTTAGGATTTACAACATTTTGCAAGACTTGAGGAGACGACTGAAAAATAATTGAAATACAAATGTACAGAGAGAGAGGTAAGCCACCTTTGTGATGAGCTACTTTGTCTCCTATGAATCTGCATCACGCACTGATGATGGCTTAGGCCGCAACGCGTTTTCATTGGACATGGTGGTATGTCAAATAAATGAGATATAGCTTGTGAGTGCGGATTGTTCTTTAAGTTTATAGCTTTCTTTTTTCACGCACCCAAAGTCTTTTATTTTAACTTTTGAAGTTGAGCGCGCCCTCCCGACACACTTGAAGTCTCCTATGAATCTCCTCACTGACCCCCCCCCCCCCCACATCCATGCCGTCTTTAATAGCTATTTTTACCATTATTTACATTCTTGCACAGGATGCAAAGTCGACATTGCCTTTACCTTTTGACCGACATGCTGATAACACCGACAGGTGCTGCTGGAAGCACTCCTGTGCCACGTCCTGATCGCCCCCCCCACACACACACACACACACTCCCCCTCTGCCCATGCTTCTCAGCAGGAGATGCAGTGTCAACACACACTCTCTGTTGGTGCTGACAGAATCAGGCTCTCAAGCAAATAGAAGCGGACGGTAATAGGCACTACTAAGGCACAAGCGGAGATCACACAGATTTAGTGCCATGGAAGAGATTTCTTTTCCTTTTTTTTTTCTTCTTCTCTTGGATCAGGGCTTAGCATGGAAAATGCAGTTCGTGAGGAGACAGACAAATAGTGCTGGGGCCGATCATTGCCATCAGTCATCTCCGAAAGGCCATCTTGATCGCAGTTAGAGTCAAGTGCCTTGACACGACCAGTGCTATAGACAGAGATAAGTCATTTCTCAAGACGAGATTTTGAGATGGTACCTTTTTTTCCCTCCCTTCTGGAGCAATTTGTCTGAATAGGCCAAGAAGTAAAATGTGCACTGCCAACATAAAAAATAGTTCAGAAGAAATAAAAGCTCTTGACACACTTGGACATTCTGATGTCTTAATTGTAACACCCCCCCCCCCCAAAAAAAAAGTAAAAGAAATAGGCCACTTCTTCATACGTGTTAAGCGCTGCCTAGTAAACAGAACAATCAAAACCTTTTTGTAGTCAGTGAAAGAAACATCAACTAATTGGTTAGAAAGAACAGCACCACAAAGGCAAACCTTTCTGTGTCTGTACTTAATGTTTTAATACTCCACTGATGGTAACAGCCGAACTCTGCAGGAACCCAAAGAGGGCAAAATACAAAAAGTGTTTGTGAACCTACTACTAAGCTGTGGGAGAGAAAGCCTTAGCTTGCTTTTCCAATTAGCAGACACCTCGAGAGCTAGCGGAACAGCGTGGGGCTAACAAAGAAGAAGCCAAGAGACTGGGCCCTGCCCTCGCAACCACCCCAGGCTGCCTTTGTTCTGGCCTGACTAAGGCCGCCGGTGCAACCCCCGTCTGGGGCTTCCGGCAGCCAACCCTAGCCAGATATGTGGGTCACTGGCATTACTGAGTCGAGATATCTGAGGCAAAAAAAATAAATTAATAATAAAAAAAGAAGAAGAAGAAAAAGGAGGAAGAGGGGAAAAAACGACTAGCAGAGGATCTGTTTTCGACTTTGTTCTTATTCTGTCTCGCTGCTTTTGTGTGTAATTAGCTGTTACGAGGGGGAAGGCTAAAGTGGACATCTTCCACCGATGCTGCCAGATGTTATCTGAGATTCTGGCCCGGAGGGAGACGGTTTGTTTACAACCGAAACAAAAAATATCTTGCTTCTGTCTCAGACTCCTTTCTCTTTTTTTTTCTCTCTCTCTCTCTCTGGAAGGGTTTTTTTTCTGTACAATATTCCCTTTCTCCACCCCTTCCCTCCTCTCCCTCCCCCTCCCATCTTTCCCCCAATCCTCCTTCCATTTCCCCCACTAATCCGACTAGTTCCCCTTTCATTGTCACTTTCAACTCCTTTCAAATCTGATCCTCATAAATGTGCAAGTCCAGCAAATTATGCAGACAATAGGCTCTAAGTCAGGACAGGAGTGAGTGGACCTTAGACCGGGCCCTGTTGCACCCCTTTTATTCGCGCGGGCATGAACTTGCCACGGAAAATACTGATGTCAGCGTGTTACACGCCGAGAAGTGCACTCAACACAATAAATTAATATTAATGGGCGCGAGCCCGACTTGCTTTATGGATTCTTTCCTCTGCCTTCAGCCAAGTTAATCTGACGGCCATTACTGAGGCAAACACTTATCACTGTGCAATTGACACAAAACCCATTTCTGAAATGATTAATTAGCTCCTCACGTGGCATCGTGCTGAATCCATCTTAATCAAAGTTGGGGAAGGAGCCACTGAGCAAAGAAAGTCAGCGTTATGTGTTACGGGTTGCGGGCAAGAGTCACATGTCAGTGTTGGGGAAAAGAAATGGGAGGAAGAAGAAGAGAAGGTGGAGGAGGAAGAAGAGGAAGAGTAGGGGTTGTGAAAAGAACAGTGTCTGCATTTTTACACCCCTTTTTCCCAGAGTGGGATTAAAACCGCTGGGTCGATGACGATGGAGTTGAAAGCGGGCAGGCACCCACCACACAACTCAATAACAATACCCCGTGTTCGGTCAGCCAGGGATCCACCTTGCCCTCCCCATTAATTGGGCAGAGCTATATCTCCATGCAGGCGATATAAAGTCAATCTCCGCCATTAGTCAGTCAGACCTTGGCCCAGGAACAAGGTGCAAGAGCAGGTGTGCTCTACAAAATACCAGAGGACAGACATACAGCGGAGCAGCCAACCAACCGGGGGACCCGATCTCATTGGATTTTTGAAGATAATCTGTCCATAACACACACACACACACACACACACACACACACACACACACACACACTCACTCAAAAACACTCAGCAGAATCAAAATGTCTGCTTTCACATCATACCCAACTAGTGGTGTCAGAGGTCCTCTTCATGATTAAAATTCTCATTAGCATCGGCTACGACTACAAAGACCAGATGTAATGTAATTGCAAATAAACCGTAGCGCACAATACAGCACCCATTGTGTAAAGTTTAAGTGCGTAATCTGCCATTGTCCTTCCCAAGCGCAGAGAGGAGGAGGGGGTAAAACACAGTCATCACATTACCATATTAAAAGTAAATGTGTTTTGTGAAATGTCAATCCAATTAACTGGTTTCAATTTCCTCAGCCGCCCGAACGAGGTTCTTTTATAAGGTTGATGCGCTGTAAAAGGCGCATTTCGGTAAACACAACACCCACGGACGGATCCTAGGGGGACCATTAAAGCTCTGCCTCTAATGAAAGAGTCCCACATGGAGAACACGCAGAGAGAGAGAGGCAGAAAGCGAGGGAAGAGGGAGACGTAAAGAGAGAGAGGGAGGAGAGAGAGAGAGAGAGAGAGGGAGTTCTCAACTTCCCCCGTCAGCCGACTACTTTGTCTCCAGGGAGATAGAGGAGACCTAAGCTAGACTCCTAGTAGCAGTAGGGGGTAGGGGTGGCCATCTCCTCCTCCAGTCCCAGCTTGTGTAGTGTAGTGTAGTGGTTAAGGCCTGATGGAGCAGAGGGAAACCAGGAGCATTATGGCTTTTTCCTCTTTTTCTTTTTTCTTTTTTTTTTTTTTGGAATAAATAAGAGTGTTGGAGTTACTATTAGTTTTTATTATGTGATCATACTTCTGAGCAAATGAGCAATAGTGTGTGTGTGTGTGTGTGTGTGTGTGTGCGTGCGTGTGTGTGTTCTGTATATTTCAATAATAGGTTTAAAGCAACAATGATGACTTACAGAATAACAAACAACATTATCCTAAAATGCATTTTGAGTAAATACATAAACAAACAAATTAATACAGTAACCAAATCACTTATTTCAAACAAATCCAACACAATTCATATATTTACACATATTTTCACATCTCTGAATATCTTTGCCTGTTGATATGAATTCTCAAACCCTCTTGTTGCTGTTGATGAAAATAACCTTGCTCTTGAACAAGGACACACAGAGGTTTAGATGGGAATTTGCGGCATTTGTGGGTTTTTAAAAGTAATATATTCAATGTTTGACCGATGCTCCAGAGAGACACCCAAGAGTGAAAAGGGGCCGAACATTACGTTTGCATGCTTCATCTGAAGCCTTGAGTGCTCGAAATTCAAAAACGGGAGGAATTGTTAAGTGGGCGTCTACGAGAATTCTAAATCATTCAATGAAGGTGGAGTGGGAGGTGAATGGAAACAGAGAGAGAGAAAGATGGGAAGAAAGAAAGAGATAGAGAGAGAGAGAGAGAGAGAGAGAGAGAGAGAGAGAGAGAAAGAAAGAGAGAGGAATATTCCATCAGGGTGGAGTGGAAGGTGGACAGAAACAGAGAGAGAGAGGAAGAGACAAAGTAAGAGAGAGAGAGAGAGAGAGAGAGAGAGAGAGAGAGAGAGAGAGAGAGAGAGAGAGTAAAAGAGAGAGAGATAGGGAGAATTATTTTTATAACAGGCCTGCATATATTCATTTTTTTTTTCTTTTCTTACCTCCCATCATCTGTCAGAGCTGTGCTTGTGCTTGGCTAATGAGTGCTTTAATTAGCTTTGACTCTCTCCGAGCGTTCCCGCCGCTCCCGGTCATTCCCAATAGCACCTCTGGCCTGGAATCTCGCCCTCCTGATCTTCCCATGGTTTTCCAGGGGGAGCTGACTATGAGGGGCTCCTTAGGGAGGCCAAAGACCAAACCATTTCTTCTCCTTTTATTCCTCCCTCTCTTTTTCTTTCTCTCTCTCTCTCTCTCTCTCTCTCACACACACACACACACACACACACACACACTCTTGCTCTTTCTCAGTTCTTTTTCTGACCTTCATTCTCTCTTTGTGAAGGTCGGCTCCCATGCAGCTCAGCTCCACTCTCTGGAAGTGGGCCATGTGACTGTGTAAGATTTTGGAGCAAAACGATACAGTGGTCATGCACAGTCCAACACTATCAGGGAACAGATTAGTGATCTAGAGATGGGGCTGTATGCAGATCCTGAACCCTAAATTCTCTCACAATGAGCTTTACAGTAAGAAGCATCAATGGCAGATTCATAGAGAGCTGGTCTGGGTAGATATACCTGGCTTCATATCCATAGATGCATTTAAATGCATTATCGATGGCTTCATGTCATTTCCATAGATGCATTTAAACAAGGAAGCACGATCAACACCTTGCATTAATTCGACTGCGTGCTTAAACTCTCTGGACTTGGAATCCAAAACTATGACAAGGGATAAATATAAAGCAAGCACTCAACAGTTCAGTTTTACATTTTTAATCGCCTCACAGACAATTTGGGTTGGCGCCGAGACGATTAATGAGTAAAACTGAAGCGTTGAGTGCTTACTCTAAGATGAGCCATTTCATGTCTGTTTGAGATGGTGGTGTCTGCCATCAGCCTATAGGCTATACACACACACATACACACACACAAACAAACACACACACTTTGTATAATGTATCCAGTACATTGGCATAGTACGTAGGCAAGTTATAGTGGGCAGAGCCATGTCTGATGTCCTGTTTACTTCGGTGTCCATAAACGACACTGTCTTCCACAAGCAAAATAAACACAAACTTAACAGAAAAAAAGACAAAAAAATTACAACATATCACTGTCTTCTTCTCCAGACGAGGCAGAGCACGCATACACACACACAAAAAAAAGAAAATAGAAATATAATAATAATAATAAAAAAAAGCCCAACTCTGACCACCATGGCATAACACATCTATCATTTAAATTGCTAAACTTATTTTTAGATGCAATGCTCCTTTGTTTTATTCTTCCTATTCCTTTTTTTTTAAATTCATCCCTTCCTTTCTCCTCCGTCATGTGGTCTCTCTCTCTCTCTCTCTCTCTCTCTCTCTGCTCCCTCTCTTTTCCTTCTCTCCTCTGTTCCCCGTTGAAGATTATTTATCTAAACACTCCACTCAGAGAGAGTGCATTCGGTGGCCCTCCAGCTATTTTCCACTTGGGCAACCGTGAAGTCATATTGACACTAAACATATGGTCGGCCCTGTTTGGAGATACACTTCCAGACTTGCAGAGTTTCACTTGTCTTAATGAATAATACCATGGTGGATTCGAGCGGATTCTTTTTTCTTTCTTTCTTTTTCTTTCTTTTTTTTTTTTTGTGCACGCGTGGCACCAACAATGCCTTCATGCATGAATTAGCAGTCTGCATTTTCATTTCAACATGGTACCGAGAGACATTATGCCTTCCTCCTTCATTTTTCTCCAAGGAAATAACAGAGAGAGAGAGAGAGAGAGAGAGAGAGAGAGAGAGAGCAGAAGAGGGAGAAGAAGAAGAGAGAGAGAGAGAGTGAGAAAAATGAGCAAATTTACTGAAGAAATATTGTACGCCATCATTTTTCTGTCTCTATATTACATATCAATTCTATGTGTATTACATTATCCCAACCCTGCCTCTAGCCGCTTCTATAGGTTGGTGTCATGGTAACAACCAATCTTTGTATTAGCAAGGATGCATTGGCTCCTGCAGAATGAAATGCATATAATATACGTTGCTTCTAGAAGATGTTTAAAGAATGATTCTCTATTGTGAGATAGATTCCCTGTCTGACAGGACACTCAGGAGCTCCTGTTTTTGCATCTCTCTGTCTCGCGCCCGTGTGGAGCTAGCGCTGCTAAAGCAGCAACAGCGACTGTAAGTGACAGAGAAGGTAAAGAAAATAACGATGAGCCACAAATAGAGACGGAGGAAAAAAAAAGAGTTTACGCTCAGCTAAACCTCGGTGCGTTTGACCGAGGCAGATGTGGGTTGGGGGGTGGTGTGTTGTGGGGGGGCGGGGGCTGAAGGCTACCTTCCACAGCGCACTTGACTGACCTGAAGATGGGGTCAGGAGAATGAAGATGGGGGGGGGGGGGGGGGGTTGTGCAGAGGTAGAAGAGTAAAATGCCCTCTGGCGGGTTTCGGGGGCCCCAACCCCTGGTGTGTGTGTGTGTGTGTGTGTGTGTGTGTGTGTGTGTGTGTGTGTGTGTGTGTGTGTGTGTGTGTGTTTGTGTGTGTGTGTGTGTGTGTGTGTGTTCGTTCTGCAATTCAGAGTTACAGTACGATTACCCAGCACGTCTGTTGGAGGAGGGTAAAACTGACTTTCTACTGAGAGGATTCGTCATACTGTACGGAGAGAATGGGGGAGAGAGGGAAAGACAGAGAGAGAGAGAGAGAGAGAGAGAGGCTGTCCGTCAGGCCTGGTGAAGGAGAGGTCTCTTGATATACAAACATGCATCATTATTGCATTTTCAACATTTTTTAAATAAATAAATAAATAAAAGTGTTGGATTTATTATTAGTTGTCAATATCAGTATGAGATGATACTTCTGAGCAAATTTACATCAATGTGTGTGTGTGTGTGTGTGTGTGTGTGTGTGTGTGTGTGTGTGTGTGTGTGTGTGTGAGTGTGCGGATGTACATGCACATGCACGTGTGTGTGTGTCTGTGTGAGATATTCCTCTGCTCAGACCATACAGTATATTGTAAGTCTTAAACCTTATTTTCCCAAGCAAAGGGGTAATTGGACAGCCTCAGCTGAAATCTGTTATCTTGTTTATTTGTTAGATTCACATTCTTCTATTCCTCTCTCTTTTAAACCCACAAGACTTGAAGAGTACTTGACACAAGACAATACAACAAAAGTTCCTGTTCCTTCTCTCTCTATATATAAATAATATAATAAAAAGCAGCAAAGTGCTGCCACTGCCTAGCAAATTAGCATGTTTGTATTTGTGAGTTATGCAAAAGATGTTTATTTGTTGGTCTGTGCACGGAGACACTTTTACTGCATGAATTTGCACGTCGGAACAGTGGGCAGCAGCGCTCAAAACGAAACGTTTTACATAAGCGGGGGACACAGCAGGTGGGGGTGGAGGGGTGCGTCATGCAGTCCGTTTTATATAAAATGCGATGACTGCAGCAATAATTACTTTGAAGAGGAGCAGAGACAAAGAGAGAGAGAGAGCATGAGACAGAGAGAGAGAGAGGGAGGGATGGGGGGGGGGCTTGGCGTGTTTTCTTGCGTGCATGTGTGTGTGTGTGTGTGTGTGTGTGTGTGTGTTTGTCGAGGTGAAAAGGTGTGCTTAGTGACAGATGGATTGAACCAGGGCCAGTCGCACGTCCAAGATCCACAATCCTCTCAGGTGTACGGCCCCCGTCCTCCAGGCTAACGCCGCAAAGTCACACACAAGCACATACACACACACACACACACACACACACAGCACAACAACATCCAGGCCCCACTCCTCAAGGACTGCATGGCTGCTGCATATGGCGGACAAGATGCTGTTAAATGTACTGGCGAAGGCGAAGACTCCGGATTGGCAGAGGCCCTGACATCGTTCACATTTGCATTTTTCAGCATCTTGATAAATGTTGCAAAGCAACTTGGCAGCAAGAAGATTTTCAGAATGAGGCAATTTGACTGAAGGTTGATGTTTGGTTCAATTCAAACTTAAAAAAAAAAAGCATATACACTTGTACGTGTGAGTATTTTTTGATAATTAAACCAAAGACCTTGGCTGTGAGCGGCTGTATTAAAAAGTAAATCTCTACAAATAGGAACAGTTGCTGCTGCTACTGCTGCTGTAGATTTTGACAGCGATTCTCCTTTCTTACGCTCATTAAAAGCACACCTGAGAACACCTTAGAAGTGCCCTCTCCCTCCCTCCCTTCAAATCGTCCTGATGTGTTTTCTATAGTGTTTTAATGACTCTGGGCCCAGGGAGCCAGTTAGCTATAGAATGGAGCCGTAAACATGTCTTTGCTATGCGGCGCCAGAGGATCATCATGCGCAGCACCAGCCAAATAGGAGCAGAGAGAAAGTTTTTGCACTAACGAGCTCAAACAAACAAAGTCACTGGCGTTTTTTTTTCTTTCTTTTTTTTCTGATGGTTTCCTCTATCCCTCCCTCCTCCTCCTCTCCCATTCCCTGTCTCTCTCCCTCTCTCTTCCTTTCACATTCTTTGTCTATCTCTTTCTATCTCCATCTATCTCTTCCTCGTTCTTTCCCTCCCTCCCTCTATCATTCTCTCTCTCTCCTTCCCTTCCTCTCTCTCCCTCTATCTTTCTCTCTCTCTCTCCCTCCTTTCCTCTCTCTCTCTCTCTCTCTCTCTCTCTCTCTCTCTCTCTCTCTGCTAGGCCCAAATCAGACATGTATTGATGTGTGTGCAGGCTGGACGGGTGGTAATTAATGCCCAGGTTATATTGAGGGGACGCGGACAAGCACGTGATCCATTTATCAGGAGCTGGAGTAGGTGTTTGTCTCCGGCCCATTGAACCCGCTGCCAGTGTCTCACCGGGGCCCGCATCCTAATTACTGTGCGCGCACACACACACACACACGTACACACACACACACACACACACACACACACACACACACACACACACACACACACACACACACACACACACACACACACACACACACACACACACACACACACACACACACACACGTAAACATACACACAAACACGTAAACACACACACACACACACACACACACACACGTAAACACACACACCCAAATACACATAAAGTCAAAGACACATAGGCATACACAAACAAAGTTACAGACACACACCCACACACAAAGACAAGTGCACACACACTGCACACACAATGTCAATGACACATAGGCATACACACACACATACTCACACACACACAAAAACAGGCATACACACAAACAAAGACAAGTGTGCACACACACAGAAAAAGACACACAGGCATACATACAAAGACACACACACAAACACACACACACCCCATGAACCACACACAGCTTCGTCATTCCACTGCTGTTCCTAACATGAATGCAATGCACCCAAAACAATCACAACTCATCAATAACATAATTTTGCTCTTCACCAAAATACAGTTTATGCATACTAGTAATATACCACACACACACACACACACACACACACACATACACAAACACACATGCAAACACACATACATACTCAAACTCATAACAATGCATCATTTTACTTTACACCAAACTACAGTATATAAACAATTTATACACACACACACACACACACACACACACACACAAACAGTCAGTTTGTCACAGTACGATAGACCCTGTAGACACCCTGGAGGTAACATGGCATGGCAAACTCAAGAGAGAGAGAGAGAGAGAGAGAGAGAGAGAGAGAGAGAGAGATAAAAGAGGGAAGACACAGTCAAACAGATAAAGGAATGTAACATAAAAGCAAGAGGCTTTCCGTCGTCCTCTGTGGCCCTAATATTTTATGGATGAGATGACGGACAGGTGCCATCAGCAGGCCCCGAGTCAATCACACACACACACACACACACACAGAGAGAGAGAGAGAGAGAGAGAGAGAGAGAGAGAGAGAGAGAGAGAGACACATACACACACACACAGAGACAGAGAGAGAGAGAGAGAGAGAGAGACGCACACACACACACACACACAGAGACACACACACACACACACACACACACATATAAAGACACAGGTTCCGTCAGCAAGCTCCGAGTCATACCGGCAGGATTAGAGCAGGAGGCCAAGAGCTCTTATTCACTCCTGACACAGCTGAGTTCCACACCACACCTACAGCAAGCCATATTGACCTTCTGCAAGTGACGTATTAATAGTTCCCGCCACGGCTGTGGACGGCAAACTTGAGTGAGTGAGTTTCAATGAGTTTCAATGAGACGCCTCCAGCAGTTCACTGATTTCAGTAGGATATATGCCTTTTTAAGTCTATTGCTTACATTACTTGAATAAATGAACTTCTTGAAGATTCATATAAATATCCTTCAATTCAATACCTAAAAGTTTTGTAGTATTTTAGCGATTGTTTTGACATGCACACACCCGATTTTCCCATAGCAACGCCCGTTGCTATAGACTCAAATGCGTGAATCAGTCGTTTTTATCGTATTTTATTCATAACTTGCCTTCAGACCATCGACAAATCACTTGGACGACATCACAGACGGTATACTGTTACTACCATATTCAAATTGTTGCAACAGATAAAATAACAAAGCCACAGGATAATATTTTATACTTTGCTGCACAGGTTGTAAATGTACTTCCGCCGTCCAAGACAGTAGATCACGTGGTTACGATGACGTGCTTGCAAAAGGTCAATACAGACACACCTACACAGACCATTGACCTCACAAACATGGTCTTTAGACTTAGAGAAACCTACTTTGACCTCACAAACATGGAGGCCAAGAGCTCTTATTCACTCCTGACACAGATGAGTTCCACACCACACCTACAACAAGCCATAGAAACACACCTACATAGTTACCTCACTCATGTCAGATGCAGCACTAAGCCGCGCGAACATCTTATGATGATCGATAGACGAGTTATCTCAGGAGCCAGAAATCCTTGAATCTAACTGGACAAACGGCTTGTCCATCAATTTAATTGACGTACACTTCAGCCAATCACATCTAAACCAACCGATGACGCTGGTTACGTTTGTTGGATTGGTTGGATTCAAAACAGTTGCTTCTTCGCTACGTCACATCCTCTACAGCAGCCAGCAGTCCTGATTGGTTCGGTTAGAGAATATTGGGCTTGAAATCGCTCTGAATGGCTTCAACATCAGATCGTTGTGCAGAAGTGTAACGCATCATCTGACGTGAGTGAGGTAACCTACATAGACCATGACCTCACAAACATGGCATTTAGACTCAGAGAAACATACATAGACCATTAAACTCACAAACATGGTCTTCAGACTTAGAGAAACATACACAGACCATAGACCTCACAAACATGGCCTTCAGACCTAGAGAAACCTACACAGACTAGACTCTACAAACATGCTACCATCGACCCCAGGACTCCGACGTGCATCTAAACAGCTGGGGGAAAAGTATTCCTGATCGTTGCACAAACTGCGCGGGCAAAGCCCTGTGCACGGCTGACTCCTTTAGGGAAACTTACATACAACTAACATAGACCTCAAAAACATGGCCTTCACACTTTCAGAAACCTACAACGACCTCACAAATAGACTTAGATAATCAGACCTCATGTCCTACAGAAAAACCAAGCCATAGGGACTTTGCGAATGGCAAACACACACACACACACACACACACACACACACACACACACACACACACACACACACACACACACACACACACACGCACACAGAGGCAGAGTGAGCTGAAACATGTCCTTCCATTTTTCCTATCGAGCTGTAGTCCAGTGTGTGTGTGTGTGTGTGTGTGTGTGTGTGTGTGTGTGTGTGGAAGGGGGATTGGTCATTAGCTGATACATATTTCAGTGGCTTTAAACTGCTCAAAATGCTGGGTGCATCTGCCACCGCTTGTTATAAGAGAGAGAGACAAGCATGGGATAGGTTATTCACTGCTGTGATCACCCACGAGCTTCATGTTTTAAAATGTGTATGTGTGTGTGTGCGTGTGTGTGTGTGTGTGTTCGTGTATATGTTTGTATATGTGTGTGTGTGTGTGTGTGTGTGTGTGTGTGTGTGTGTGTGTGTGTGTGTGTGTGTGTGTGTGTGTGTGGCTGGGAGTAGTTTTTTTTCTTCAAATATCAAACGATATTTAGGAGACTTTGGAGAGCATGTCCTAGATGAGTCTGTGTGTTAGAGGAGATGTGTGTGTGAGGGGAGGGGAGATGTGTGTGTGTGTGTGTGTGTGTGTGTGTGTGTGTGTGTGTGTGTGTGTGTGTGTGTGTGTGCGGGGAACCAGCCTTTAATTGAAAACATAAATGTCAAAAGAGAAGAGAGCTGAACAGGGGAGCAGGAGAGAGAGAGAGAGAGAGAGAGAGAGAGAGAGAGAGATGATGATGGTGGTGGTGGTGGTGGTGATGTGTAGCGTGCCGTGAATACCAAAAGCGCTAATTATCATCAGGGCGTTTAACTCACAGAGGCACACAAGCCAATTAAAGCTGGACATGAACAAGTGTGTGTGTGTGTGTGTGTGTGTGTGTGTGTGTGTGTGTGTGTGTGTGTGTGTGTTTTATGTGTTAATTCTTATTTGTTCACATATTCCTGGTGAATTCCACCTGTTCACACCATGGGCTGGGCTCCACACCTGGCTCACCTGAGGAATACCTGTGGGCACCAGACCACAAGAGGGCACTGTACCATGACTGCATGCATTGGGAAAATAAACACCTGGGCCAGGTTTAATGTTGGCATTGTTATGAAACATAAGGTTCCCATACTTGCGTGGTGTGCAAGGTAAAAGTTATCAGATTTGTCACATATTGTCTTCCCACCCATAATGTTTCGATGCTTTATGACCTCAAGTTTTAATGTAAACTGTGCCTTCAGTTCTGACTTGCTGAGTTCACCCTGTTTTGATTCCCTTTAGCAGGGGTAGGGAATGGCTCACACATTCACATGTAAAAACATAACACATAAGAAGTTTGATGGTTGCATCTGGCTCACAGACAAATCTTTGATAAAAAAGAATGATAGCGTTAAAAATATAAAACATTCTCATGTAGGCCTATTTAAATCCATTCATGTAAGCAATAAATCCCGAGAGGCCGGTGTGAATGCTGGTTTTAGCACGGGTGTTT
>JAODXP020000028.1:11670148-11677648 GCA_027497455.2 Sardinella longiceps | reverse complement strand
GAACAGAGAGAGAGAGAGAGAGAGAGAGAGAGAGAGAGAGAGAGAGAGAGAGAGAGAGTGTATTTGTGATTTGTGTGTGTGTGTGTGTGTGTTTACCTATACATATTTCTGTGTGTGTGCGTTTGTGTGTGTGTTCGTGTGTGAACAACAGAGAGAGAGGGAGACGGTGTGACAAGAATCATACTGTATTTGTGTGTGTGTGTGTGTGTGGGCACGGGTTGGGTGTATGGGTTTGTGTGTGTGGGGACACCTCTCTTTCATTTCTGAGGGCAAGCAGCTGTGAATGTGTGGGGCAGCAGAGGTACAGTACAGAGTGTGTGTGTGTGTGTGTGTGTGTGTGTGTGTGTGTGTGTGTGTGTGTGTGTGTGTGTGTGTGGAGAGAGAGAGAGATAAAGGTTCTTTCTCGAGATATGGAGGTGAGATACAAAGTATGTGCCCTCAATATGGTCAATGCAACCATATTGTGAGGAACGGGGTGTAGAGAATACGAAGACTTGGTTATGATGCCTCTCATGTGTGGATGTGTGTGTTTACACATACTGACATATTTCACCTGTGTGGTGGGCTCGTGCTTGGTGTGCTGTGTATGTGCTGTGAACCAAACTATGAGTCAGAGAGCGGCGACAGTGTGTGTGTCAGTGTGTGTGTGAGACGAGAGGCATCAATTGTGCTGTGTGTGTGATGTAGAGAGATATTATCAGTGTGTGTGAGTAGATAGTATATCGATGTGTGATAGAGAGTTGAACCATCATTGACACTAAAGTGTGGCGATGTTGACTATTGCACTCGTCAGTCACATTCACACACTCACACACACACACACACACACACACACACACACACACAGGTGGTGTGCAGCAAAGTGGACGGATGGGATTAAAGCAGAGTTAGCATTAGCGGCAACAGCTTGATCCCAATCTGATTAGAACGCTGACGGCCGGAGACAAACCCGATTATAGTGGTCGGCCTAATGGATGAACGTTCACGTTGGTGGTAATGAGCCTTCTCTCTCTCTCCCTCTCTCTCTCTCTCTCTCTCTCTGTCTTTCTCCCACTAGACATGCTAATTGGGCTAATCCTCAGGGCAGTCCTGAGACAAGTGTTAGCTAAAACATGCATCCCTCCCTGTCTGGTTTGAGCACAGGAGTCCAACAGGGTCCAACATGTCATCCTGTTTGCCAACAAGACAGAAAGGGCAAAAACAGACACACAAAAAACACTTACACAGTAGAAGATAAATGATGTCTGTATTATGTCTGTATCTATGGCAACCCTGATATCCCATCAGTTGAAAACACAACAGTGCTGGCTAGGCTAAGGCTACTCAGTGAAAGCATGCGAGCAATGGCAATCTAAAGAGCTTTCCCATTGAGTGTGAGATGAGTCCATCTGTGCTCCATTAGTTTGGCTTAGCAGAGGCAGGAAGTGGAATTCACTTCCTCATAAGATTCTCTTAAGAACATCTTCTCATTCCCCCATATGCGTATAGGAAACAGTGTGCATACCAGTGGGCCGTAACAAAACAAAATCATCAAGTTACCTAGATTTATTCAAATCTGAACAAACTGACAATCCCAATATTTTCTCAGATTAATAACTACTTGCTGTGTATTTATATTTCTTTGTACTATAAACTCTGATGGCTGATGTACTAAGAACTATTTGGCAAGGCTGCAAACATCCAACATACAGAAAAACAAAAATAAAACAAAAGAAATAAAAAAAAATAATAAGTCTTCTAAAAAAAAGCAATGGAGTGGAAAATATTCAAATAGCCAGCTTGTCCATTAAATCTCTAATGAGGAAACGGAAATTGCAAAGTTTGATGTACCATCAAACCCTTGGGCAGAATTAATCTAAGAAGCATTAAATATTCCTGTATGATATTAAGTCTGTCATGTTGAACAAGGGCTCCATTCCACAGAAAGTATGACTGGCAATAACTCAGAAAACGATGGGAGTAATTTCTGAATGTTCTCAATATTTCTTTCTTTTTTCTTTTTTTTTTTTTTTTTTGGCAATTTCGTGAGGAATTATGAAGTTCCTTTCATGAAAGTTTAAATCCTGATGTACTACTTTTGATTCTGTGGAGAGAGAAGTCCCAGTAAGCTATTGTGACAAAGATGTCAATATGAAATAGAATAGTTACCTCCGTCAAGGAGATTATGTTTTCGCCGGCGTGCGTGTCTGTCTGTCTGTCTGTGTGTGTGTGTGTGTGTGTGTGTGTGTGTGTGTGTACGACATAACTCGAAAAGTACAGCACGGATTTGGATTAAATTTTCGGACAATGTGTGTATTGTGACAAGTAAGAACTGATTCGATTTTGGTTGTGATTGGTCATCCAGAACACCATCTGTGACCACATTGTCTTGGCGGAGGTTTGCGTTCTTCTAATTTTTTTTCTGCTGCTTTGACTGCATCCAACTTTAACCTCACTCATGTCAGATGATTAAGTTGCGTTGCTTGCTGCACTCATCAATCTAATACTATTCCCTTTGGGAGGGATTTCATGGGGCTATCATCCAATCAGGAGGCAGTAAGAACCGCCGGGAGGGTTTTCAAAAGACATGACGTAACTTATCTTGCCTTTACATCACAGTTTGGTTCCATGTGAGTGGTTGAAGAAGCTTGTTAATAAAGATGACAAACAAATGGTTAATCAAATTATATGCAAGGATTTTTGATGACATACAGTTTTCTGAAGTAACTCTCCAATGTGAAAGTCTCTGTGAGTGTGGCAAGCACCGTGACAAATCATCGGACGTGAGTGAGGTTAATAGTGCATTCCATTTAGACTCCGAGGTTCGGATTTTCGTATTTTTCGGTGCTAAAAACAGGAAGTGAAATCATGCGCGTCCCCGCGAGCCATGCCTCCGACCCAGAGAGCTTCGGAAATTCGGACCAGCAAAGAGCACACCGAGTTTTAGACACCCATTGAAAGAAGCCCTGCTGTGGGATAGAGCTGGTAGTCTGATTCAGAAGCCTAGCCTACTTTTTGTATCTCACAAATTTGAACAGTAGGCTTGTAATCCATATGTTTTCGATATCATTACATCATTACATCATCATTTTGGAATCATTGCATTTCATTTTTGCAAAAAATAAGCAAGGTGCTGCTGTTAGCAAGCTAACGCTAACGAACTAGCTAACACCACTTGTGGCATTTCAAATGGCAACCCCCTGGATTACATGCACAGAGTAAAATAAAGTTTGTGACATGACATGTAAGTGTTTGATATCATTTCAAGCCCAGCAGTTTAGGCTATGCTGTTACTGTTCGTTTTAGGACTAAATGAACTTCCATTTCACTTCAGGTAGCTATTGTCAGACTATTGTTTGTAGCGAGCTAACGTTAGCGAACTAGCTAACTAACGTTTTAAATTGAGAAGTGGTATTTCACTGAATGACAACTAACTAGATAACATTATGACATTAGTTTTAGTGGACAGAGCAAAGATAAAGTTCGACTGCAACAATTTAAGCAAAGTCCAAAAACAGTCAGCTCCCTGCATAGGTAGCCTAGGCTACTGCCAGTTACTCACTAGTAAAGTAGCCCAGGGATTCATGGTTGTCCTAAAGTGTTTATTGTTGGTGAAATACTTGATTACAGACAGTACACAGAGTTATATTGGTATTATTCATCATTCATTATAGTAAGATTGTAACGTATTCCTCTGTCTTGGTCAATATTCAATTCATTTTGCTTCCACCTTCCATCCGAATTTATCAATGAAATGGAATGCAATCGAGACGAAGTTTGGTGTGTTTTTAGCGGACGTGACGTGACGTCCGTCCGTCAATCCAAGTTTCCAAGACAAATGGAATGCAGAATAATCCTAGTTTACATTGACAGGGAAACGTCTGACTAACTAGTCACTGTGAGACTTCTTCTGTCTCCACTCAAGTGGGCCTGGATCTGATCTTTGGACCTCATTCAATGGTGGCCTAGCTTAATAGAAGTGCCGTTTATCATCAAGAGAGTTGAAGGTTCAAGTTCAAGGTGTACTTGACCCCATAGAAGTGTCCTAAAGTAACAAACTAAATCTCAACCTGCTGCTTGGCACCTTGCATGCCAGGCTTGTTTGTATCTTCTGCCCTCAATGGCACCCTCCAGGCAGCACTGCTTGAAGGCACTACCTTATACTAACCCTCAACCCTCACCCTAACCCTACATTTGGGGGGTTGTGCCTTGAAAACAGCACTGCCCTGGAAGGGCAAAACAAGTAATACCAAAGACTGCATGTCAGCCTCTGGCACTGGGATGGGTGAGTGTTAGGCATATAGGCTATCGTAAAGGGCTATAAGAGAACATCTACAGGTCCCATGAAATATCTGGGTTCTATGAACCTACAGAGAATATTAATGGCATTAGTTATAAGGCTTTTGAATGCATTATAATCCTTTATTATTCAGCTATCCAGAGTGCTACAGGAGGCTCTGATCACTTTAAGTGAGCCACCTCAATGCAGGTCAGTTATTTTTGAACAATGACCACTGCAAAAGTAATATGACCACTGTGTGAACTGGTCTTTTGCTTTAGATTCAAGTTTCTATATATTTAGCATTCTGTCTGTCTCCTTTTCTTCCTCTTGGGAAATATTTTTTTTTCTGTAATGACCGGGGGACATGCTGTACAATACATTATCCTTTACTTATTAATGTGGTTATAGTGCTTCATGAGTACTGGGTTCATAGAAAGTTGAACCAATATTACTCTCTTTCTCGTTGTAGCTCTGTGCCTCTTCTGAGAATGCCAACTGCCTTAGAACTAGTGGCTATAGTGAGATTTGGCAGGAGGGGGAACTCTCATATTCAAACAAAGAAAAATGTATAGACGAAGAATAGGATGGTATTGTTCATTCATCTGAGGTACCGGAACTGTGTACCCCTGCATTCCCCCCCAATTTAACCCATGCTTAGAACAATGCAAAAAATCTGTGGCTCTCAGGCATTCGCTAGTATTAGGCTAACCCCGTTCCCAGTTAGCTTGACATAGCCCGCCCATAATACTGCTGTTCATCCGTATTCATGGTCTGGAGGTTCCTATAAACCTGGCGAGATTATAGGGCGGGGGGGGGAGGGCATTCACTTCTGGTTTGAAACGATTGGACAGCTCGTCTTATCAGCTTTGCTTATTGGTCGGTAACCTCTCTACCGATGTAATCACGCCCATGAAGACCGTCCCCAGACCTTGGATATGGAAGAACATTCGTATTATGGGCGGGCTATGTCAGGCTAGTTCCCAGTGGCGAGGCTAACACATTGTGTGGTGGCTGACTGGCCTTCGCAGTGTGTCAGAGTCAAACGTGTGGGCCTAATCCATACAGTCTCAGATGGAGCCCTTACACAGCGCCACCAATCAATAGGTAATTAAACAGGTGGACGGTAATTACAGAATAATTATAAAAATCTTTGGAGCAGACTTCTCAGACACAACTCCTGACACGGGTTGGAGAGTACTCCATCGACCATGTCCCTCTGCTGAAAAATAGACAACAGCAAGCGGCAAAGGAGGAGAGTAGAGGAGTTTAAGGGTTTTCACAGGCAGGGCTGTTTAAAGGTAGGCCTACTTAGGGGGCCCCAAGCAAACAGGACATGAGGGCCCTTCATCCCCCATTAAAAGCTACATGAACCACAATGTAATAATCTTCAAGCATCTTCAATAATTATTTGTATTGTTCAGTTGTCTAACTCAAGTTTAAAGTAAACTAGTAAAAGTAATTTTGTTGAAAAACACCACCAACTAAACTACTCAAATGATTAAACTGTCAATCTTTGGGGCCCCTTTCAGCCTGGGGCCCCAGGCAATTTTATGGTTTGCCTGTCCTGTTGCGACAGCCCTGTTCACAGGGCATCAGTCTAAGCCACACTCAAAGACTTCTGCTGCAGTAGGCCTACATGCTGTTTCCACTGCTGCACAACTTAGCAAGTGCTAATGCACACGCCTGCAATCAAAAGGGCTTGAGGAAGCAAACTCAACTCTATCAAGCCACCCTTTTAGACATATAAAGTGTGTGTGTGTAAGTGTGTGTGTGTGTGTGTGTGTGTGTGTGTGTGTGTGTGTGTGTGTGTGTGTGTGTGTGTGTGTGTGTGTGTAAGCCACCCTTTTAGACATATAAAGTTTCTTTGGGGTTATCAGTGGGACACTCCAAGACAGACTGCACCACCCCGCCTCACCCTTTGACCAATCCTCACACACACACACACACACACACACACACACACACACACACACACACACACACTTACACACACACACACACACACACAGACACACACACACACTCACACACACACAAACACACACACACACACTTACACACACACCCACACACACACACACACACACACCCTACACACACACACACACACACACACACACACAGACTCACACACACACACACACACACTCTTCCTCTTTGTGTATTGTCTCCTTGAGAGTCTTATCACTTGTGCCGCTAATGCAGTGCTCAGGGTGTCACAGGGGAACGCTAATCTGTCTGTTTTTTGGGGGCTTTTGCAGTGGCGCCGCTCGGCTCGGCTGGGTAGCCAGACACACTTGCTCTGCTCCGCTCGCTCATTAGAAGTGAAGAAGAGAGAGAGAGAGAGAGAGAGAGAGAGAGAGAGAGAGAGAGAGAGAGAGAAAAGAGCATGAGAAAAGTTGCAAGAAATAATAATAATAAAAAAACAGAAAGAAATAGAGAAAGAGCGACAGATAGAAACACAGACAGAGAAAAGAGAGCGAGAAAAGAAAGAACAAGAGATCGAAAGAGAAAGAGAGAGAGAGACTGAGAAAAGTTGCAAGAAATAATAATAATAATAAAAAAACAGAAAGAAAGAGAGAAAGAACGACAGATAGAAACAGAGAGAGAAAAGAGAGCGAGAAAAGAAAGA
This sequence comes from Sardinella longiceps, assembly GCA_027497455.2. Taxonomy (NCBI): domain Eukaryota; kingdom Metazoa; phylum Chordata; class Actinopteri; order Clupeiformes; family Clupeidae; genus Sardinella; species Sardinella longiceps. Next base: position 11,670,755 of record JAODXP020000028.1, on the reverse strand, counting down.
ACAAGAGATCGAAAGAGAAAGAAATAGAGAGAGAGAGAGAGAGAGAGAGAGAGATGAAAAGAAAGTCAAGAAAAGTGCTTTAAAAGCAGCCAGCTGGGCTGTGAGGATGTAGGATCACTACTATTAGCTGAGCTGCCAATGCGGCTGCCAAACCCATTGTCTCGTCTAGCCTAGCTTATAGCACTCACCTTCTCAGACTTCTCCTCCCTCTTTCTGTACTCCTGTCTTTTTCATTCACTTCTACCTGCTTCTTTATTCATTTGTTCTTTCTCAGTCCAGTTATGTTTTTTTTTTCTTTCCTCAGCTTTTAACTGTCTGTCTGTCTTAGAGAGATTTCTACACAACGATTTTTTCTCCCATCATTATTTTTTGCCAAATGCACTTTTTATCTCTCTCTCTCTCTCTCTCTCTCTCTCTCTCTCTCTCTCTTGTTTACTCTCTCATCTTTGCCTCTTGTTTTTAAAAGCTAAATTGTCTCTCCTCCCAAAAACTATTTCACATAGTCCAGATAATTTAACTCCACTCTGAGCACTAGCTCCGAGCAGGTATGACGTCCTGACTATCCTCAACTCCTGGTATGACTTCCTGTCTATCCTCAGCAAGGCAG
>JAODXP020000028.1:11656476-11670048 GCA_027497455.2 Sardinella longiceps | reverse complement strand
TTGTTCTTGTGCTGTTTGTTTCCTTTCAGCCCCTCTGTATGTCCTTTGATCCAGCATTTTGTTACTTACTCCTGCACCCAGCCCAGTCATTCAGCCATACTCTTTAAGCAGTTCATTGTTACTCTTTTTCTTTCTTGTGGGCCACCTTGGCTGTTTCAGTACCAATACCCAGCCCAATCATTGAGCTTCTCGGCTCATTCATTCATTCATTCATTCATTCATTCATTCATTCACTTTCTCTTTTCATTCTCCCTTTTGCTTCACCTTGACTGTTTCGATACCAATACCCATCTCAAGCATTGAGCTTCGCGGTTCATTCATTTATTCTCTATTATATATACAATGTTTTGAGTATGCAAGTCTCTATTATAGGCCTATATAGAATGCTTCATGGCACTTTTATGCCATGCATTTGCACCGATTTTGTACCTACTTGTTTTTCCTAGATAGATATAAACCGTTCACAGAGTTCACTACATGATACAACAACTCAGATACTAAACCTAAGCAGTCACAGAAGGGAAGGGGATGGGACGTGTCATCATACTGGAGGCTAATGTTTATTCATACATGTATGTTACGGCATTAGAGAACTATTAGGTTATACTTATGTTATGAGTAATAGTAGCCTATGTTTATATTTATGCTATAGGTTACAGTAAGTACAATGTTAATACTTATGTTACAGGCTGTAGTAAGTCCTATGTTTATACTTATGTTAAAGGTTGTAGTAAATTAAATTTTTATATTATTGTCGTAAGTCGTTAGCGATATTGTTGTCATTTTGTAACGATACGGCAGCTAATTTATGTAATCTCTCACAATGTGTGTGTGTGTGTGTGTGTGTGTGTGTGTGTGTGTGTGTGTGTAGGAGTAGAGGATGCCGCACAATTCTTCATGTTTTTCTTCACATATTTGGCCCTGAGTTAACGGTACTTAAAAATAATGGTAATTAATAACGGTAATTAAAAATAATGCCAACAAAAGAGACTGCCTGAAACGTTGGAATGAAATGGCGGGCCATCACGGTCTCATTATACATAGACAGATAGGATAAGATGGGGCCAGGTTATCAAGGTGACGGTTGATCGAAATCTGTAGGCCTATGGAGATCAAAATCTCTGTGTTGCTTGGGAACTGCATTGGCAAAGCTGGCAAAAATGACCAATGTCACTGTGCTGGATTTGTTGGAATTGCATGGAGTGTTCTTTTTGGGGATGTAGGGAAGTGTATTTGTGGGTGGGTGAAGGGGGGTGGGGGGGTGGGGAGTGACACACAGAATTCCATGCCCAATTTCATGCATAATTCATTGACATTCTAAACAGTCTCACACTGTTTAATTCACAGAGCCCAAATTCTTTGCAACATTTCATTTCCAATGCATTGCCTAAACATTAATTACACATCACATTTTGTTTCATTTGTCTTAATTTCCAGTCTCTCTCTCTCTCCTTCGGACAGAGAAATTAACATTTTTAGCAGTAGCGTGTCTGTCTCCCCCACTGCCCCTGTTTCTTTTAGTTATGAGAAAATCATGAAGCTGATTACCATATTAATATCTTCTGCTAACCTATTTTTCACATCATCATGAATCTATGAGATTCACATTAACCTAAATAACAGACGGCTACTGTAAAAATGCATCATTCTTACTGTCTGAAATATGTATTCATAATTATGTGTGATCTGTGTTTCCATGAATATGAATGTGTGTGTGTGTGTGTGTGTGTGTGTGTGTGTGTGGTGGTGGGGTTGGGGCAGTATCACTGCTGAATATGAATATTTGTGTGTGTGTGTGTGTGTGTGTGTGTGTGGTCACTGTGGTGGTGATGCGTGTGTGTGTGTGTGTGTGTGTGTGTGTGTGTGGTGATGGTGTTGGAGGGTTGTTACTGGGGTTGGGGATGTACCACTGCTGATTTTGAACTAATCTACAAACAAGCCAATCTGAAAAATGTAAATATTAATAAAATTAAATCTAAAAACCTGCAAAAGTTGAAAACAGTAAGGCTGCTAGTTGGCTGCTGTTGGAGTTGGTTGCTGTTCTCTCAGGTGGTTGCTAGCATGTGATTAGGAAGCGGCGGTGACTAAACCTAGCCTGAGGAATGAGCTTCATCTTAGCGCTAATTACCTGCTGTGTTGTGCAGCTATACATCACAGTGACACACAACTCAAATTACACGCCAGCAAGCAGGAGGCACAGATGTGTTTGGGTAAACCCAGCATATTACAGCACACACACACACACACACACACACACACACACACACACACACACACACAGAGAGACACATGCATTCATTGCAGACATTGGTTTGGTGAAATATAGTCTGCAGCTCCTAGTGAACTTATTCAATGCCCTACTTGAGGTGATGAGGTAATGTTTCAACAGGTCCTGTGTTTGAAGGAAGACAGTAGCAAAATAAAGACCAGACACCATTGTTTTGTCATGTTATATTTTAATTTGCGGAGACAAAAAGGACAAGCAATTTATTTACAGGGACCTGTACAAAAAGCAAATTAACTTATGTAAAATAGTCATAAATAGAAGTGGACTTGCGTTCAGTACATTTTGCCATGTTAAGCTAAGTTCCGTGCATAGTGACTTATTATAAACAATGACAAACTGCTCCTCGATTTCTACATTAACATCCAAGTGTTTGATTTATTTATCATTTTTTTTTTTTGTATTTTATTTTTCATGTTTTGTTTTTTTCTTTTTTTCAATGGGTTTAAAATGACAAATTTCATTGGTGACCGTGGTTACTAGGCAACATAAGGATGCTGAGACAGAGCAGACAGCCATGAGTTAAGGGAAAGGGGGCGGAGTCACCAAAGCTCATAGGATTCTAAAGCCTCTCCCTTTGTGACACGCAGACGTTCCGGCCACAAACCAACCACCTGACATACCTGTGACCCTGTCGTAATGTTTTATGTGAGTACTTAAGCTTGAGTGACAAGAGGCATCTCTCTCTCTCCCTTCCTGTCACTCTTTCATCCTCCCCCTTCCTCACTCACTCTTTCCCTCTCTCTCTCTCTCTCTCTCTTTCTTTTCCCACTCTACTAAACTCTAAATAGACCTAATAACAAACGTTGCCTCTGTGGCTCAATTATTTTCTCTTTGCAACGTGTATGTATCAAATAGTCTCTTTGAATGTGTGTCAGAACATGTGTGTGTGTGTGTGTGTGTGTGTGTGTGTGTGTGTGGTGGATGAAAGTTGGTCTCTGTGTATGTGTGTGTGTGTGTGTGTGTGTGTGTGTGTGTGTGTGTGTGTGTATGAGCGCCGACGTCTACAAAGGTGTCATCCCCACTCCTGACATGTCTGCCCTGTCAACATCCACCTCCACCCTTGCCCTCCTCCCGACCACCAGCATCACCTCCTCCACCCAATGACCCTTGTCCATCACCCACCCCAACCCCAAGCCCAACCCCCAAAATGCATTATCTGTCTCCTATGAAATATTAGAGGTCACCATTCTCCACGGGTACAAAGCTTGTTGTTGCACTAGAGTGACACAAAGATGACATGGCCAGCCGATAGCCTGGTCTCGATTAAAGGTTTTGATTGTGGGGTCAGTCTTTAACATCCCATAATGATAAGAATGAGAGCCACCAGGATCCATCCACCAAGAGGGACCTTTTATGGTTGCAGCGATCGTACAGACTTTTGAGAGACAGGGGACTGATCCCACATGAATTAAGACAGCTCAAAAATAGAGAGGGTGCTGAATTCCAACCCGTCACAAAGACATCGTCCGAGTATATCTGATCCAGAACATCTACGAAAGCATTTCAATATAACTGGTTTCATACCATTCAGAACCAACAAGAAAATCATACCCATCGGTATAAAAGGCACAATTGCATAATTTTGCATTCACTCTATATTTGTTTTGATTTTTCTGTGTCTTTTCTTGAAATATACAAAGTGATGCCACAAGAAAATAAATGAAAAAAGGGACACAATGACAATGAAAGAGGCAATAGATCACCAAGAATAAAAAAGAATAAAATAAACACACACTGGTTGGTACAAAACCAGATGAGAGAGAGAGAAAAGAAGACAAAACAAACTTTGTCAGGAGTCTTTTCTGTGGACAGGGTGATCAAGCTAAAAGTGTGCACTCTTTGAAATGAACGACAAATGTAACCGCATGAACAACAATGACAAAACAAAACTTTTTAAAAAACCAACAGCCATTTGAAGTGGGAAATAAACAGGACAAACATTTGGATATATTAACATAGTAAAAAAGGAAAAAAAAAAAAAAAAAAAGAAAAAATAGCTCAAAGATAAGAAATCTGTGAACCCCATGTATACTGTGTATATGGTCCAACTTCCTCCGAAGATACTAAGTCCTACAACAGGGCTAATGTCTCTCTGTATGTAACAAAAGCAAGCAATTAGATGGACCGTCATCTTCACAGAGTATGATTTTTGTACATTTTCTTTTTTTTATGCTTTTTTTTTGTATTTATTTCTCTCCTTCTCAGCAAGTGAAGTAAGTTTTTTTTCCCTTTAAACGTGCAATAAAAAGTACATATCTGAATACAGTTGATAAGCATAGGAGCACTTCTTTTTAACGACGAGTAGTACTTACAGACTACAGACCTCACTGCCCAATTGGCAGCGCTGATGAACCCAAAAGACGTTCTCTATAAGGTACAAAATCAAAAAAAGGGCTGCGGGCTGCGCGCTGCTGTTACTGCTGTGGCTGGCTGTCCTCGATTCTCAGAGACGCCAGAGCGTACTGTAGGACTTCTACTGGGTTTGAGTCCCTTCTCTTGAGTAGGCAATTATTTACTGTAGCCTACATAAAGATGGGGACATACTGTATAGCTTTTTCATGTGTGTGCGCAAAAGCACTGTGTGTGTGTGTGTATGTGTGTGTGTGTGTGTGTGTGTGTGTGTGTGTGACACTACTAGCTTCAGTGACTCAATCATCATCAAAGAACATGACTGTCAGTAAAGACATTAACAAATAAAATTAAAATGCAATAAAAAAAATAAATAAAAAAAATCACAGCATTTTTGAAAGCAATGCAGAGCAAGAAGGGAAATAAGAGATTATTCCATGGATGTTAGTTGATTTTATGTCTATTAAAAAAAAAAAAAAACAAAAACAAAAAATCTCTGGAATTACTGGTGTTCCTTTGCTGCATCAATGGGCTTCTTTTAGCCCTGTGATATGAGCTGTGAAGTCCCGCCCCCCTCCATCAGGTGTGTTCTATAGCGTTAGCTCTCGTCTGATTGGTCGGCTGAAGTGTATCCTGGAAACTTTAGAAATGCCAGCACACTCCAAACTGTGTGTGTGTGTGTGTGTGTGTGTGTAATTGGCCCGACTGGCTATGTGAGTGGTGTACAGTGTGTATATGCATGTATGTTAATATATGCATGTAAGTACTGTAGGTATGAATGTAATGTATGTATGAAGATATGCATGTACACTAGGTATGTATGAATTTTCCTTATTGCATACACATACCGTGGTGTTGCTAGCCAAGAATTGTCTTAACCTTGGCTTGCTAAAAGACTATAGCCCATATGATATAGGAACGCATAACTGTTGCTGTTCTCAGGCATAACCCAGGCAATATTGTTACCCTCTCATGGGAGTTGTCAGTGAAATGTCTGTTGGAAAAATACAAACAAACAAATAAACCAAACAAAACAAAACAAAACAAAACAAAAATGTTCTGACCGAAATTCAGGAAGGCGTAAGGGATTCTCTTGTTTTAGTCCAGATGTGATATTCACAACCACGTTAACACATATTCACAGCGTTCAGGCAAAAGACTAGCAACCACACAACTGGTCTGGTTAGATACGATCCACATGGGTTACTGTCGTCTAACTCTCCCACAATTCCAAGGAAAGAGAGAAAGAGACAGAGAAGAGAGGGAGGAGGAGCAGAGGTGTGAGTGTGAAGTTGGGATATTGATTTAAAGCAAGTGTCCATTATGTGTACACTATATTTATGTACAGAGTGTAAGGGCACACAAAGACACACACCCACACACACACACATGTGTGTGTGTGTGTATTTGTGTGTATCTATGTGGGCAAGCACAAATGATAAACGTGAGAAAGAGAGCACACAATTTTGCGTGTGAGTTCACAGTTTACAGCGCATGTTGTGGGCTAACATTTTTCAACAGGCATCCACAGACGTAGTGTTAAGTTTCACGGCCCAAACTGTCATTCTATATATATTTATATATTTATATATAGAAAAAAAACACAACTTTCCTTGAAGAGTAATCCTCAAACTTGGTTTTCCAAGACTGAAAAAAAACAATAAACAAACAAACAAACAAACAAACAAAACAATTGATAATAACAAATAATAATATTATTCATAATAAAACATAAGCGTCTTTAAGATCGCTTGCGTCTAAGGGAATATCCTCGATTCCCCTTCCTCGATTTTCTCCTCTTTTCAGGTTTCTGTCGATTTGGATATCTTTTTTTTTTTTTTTTCTCCGCAGTCTATTTTTGGTCTACTGTTACAATGCTGACTCAACGTGATTGGTTTGAGCCTTGATGATGATGCTTGCATACCATTGGTTGATGAGGGTCTGTCCTTTCAAACGGCCCATCTATCCATGAAAATCAGAAGTACCTTTGACAGAGTTTGTCCTCATCTGAGTCTGAGAATAAGAGTTGTAAAAAAAGAAGCCAGCGAGCTAGAAAGGTAGCAAGTATAGGTCCTCCTTTTAGCGCCCCCGGAAGTCAGTGTCTGTCTCTAAGGGTTCTCGGTTATGCATGCACGTTACGATGATACAGTCGACATTATACAAAGGGTGAGGGGGTAATCGGCCGTCTAAAGAAGAGTTTTCCAGAGGCCTGATATCACCAGCAGCGAAAAACACCCGATTGGCTCACCTTTGACCCCATCCTCTCCTCCTTCATCCTTTGACTACTCCGTCGTCACCCAATTTATTGTGTCCTACTCATCAACTTTGTCTTGATTCCAAAAAAGTATGAGTAAGCCGTTTGTTATGTGGATAACTAAAATAGGCGAATGACAGAAGAGAAGAATCCTCAAGTATGATCAGCTGGAACTCGGCGGTTCTTGTGTCTTTTGAGCATAGCATGTTTTTCATTTCCTCTCTGAAGAAGGAGGAAGTTCGTTTGGCGCTCTAACATGAGAGTCTGAAGTAGGTGATTATTTGTCAGTGTGTCTCATTTGCATCTGTGTATGTGTGTGTATATCAGATGTTTGTGTGTGTGTGTGCGTGTGTGTGTTGATGGTAGGACGGGTGTTACTGATGCCAGTACTTCTTGTTGTTTTTGTTTTTTTTGTTGTTTTGTTTTTTATTTTGTTTTGTTTTTATTATTTTCCTGTGTTGTTTGTATTTTTTCTTCTCAGTTTTGATTGGTGGTGATTGGCGCGCCTGGTGCATACGCCCGTCACAGGTAGACTTCGCGGCGGGTGAGCGTGCCGCAGGATGTGGGCTTGTAGTCGCCCGTCTGGGCCAGCGGGATGTCCTCGGGGGGGCGGGTGGGGTCATCGGGGGCGCCTGCGGCAGAATAGCTGGCGGTGGCGAAGGCGTCGTAGGACGAAGACGAGGAGACGGACATCTTCTTGTTGAGCAGGTTACGGTTGCGGTCGCCGTGCATGTGGTGGTGATGATGCACCGCTCCAACCGCCCCCGTCGCCACCACTGCTGCCGTTGCGTCGCCGTTAGCCACCGCCAGCGGTGAGTCCGGATTGGCCGCCTGCTCACCCGAGGCTCCGCCCCCGCCGGAGGTCATGAAGGTGGAGAGTTTGGGGGGCTGCTGGCTGCTGGCGACCTGCGGCTGCTTGGGACGGCGCTCGGGCGATGTCCGCACGGGCATCCAGCAAGCATCCGAGTGTCCGTACTCGTCACATTCACGGGTGCATTTGCCGGTCATGGCGACATCAGGCAGGGGCCGATTGTCTATGGCAAAGAGATAGATAGAGAGAGAGAGAGAGAGGGAGAGAGAGAGAGAGAGAGAGAGAGAGAGAGAGAGAGAGAGAGAAAAACATTAATAAAAATGCTTGACTTCCTCCAAAGATAATAGTAGAATATAAAATGTAACAAAAATACTCATTCTACAGGTGGTATGTGTTTCATGGGAATGGAGTACGACAATCAACAACTTTTTTTTGGGAGAGTGAGCGAGAGTTGCTTCCTTTGAGAAATGAAACGCCTCTCTAGGCCAGTGCAACAATTACAAGTGTGCGTCTTAAAGCAGTGTAAGAACTGCTTTGTTACTATGGTTTCAATCTGCTTTTGCCTGGATGAAATCCAAATATTACATTGCACCTGTAATATTTTGAAGGCTCCATGCTGAACACATACCACATGAGCAAACTTAAAAAGGAACATATCAAAAATAAATAAATAATAAATTAAACACCACTTTAAATGAACAACAGTGATGTGAGTCACTGATAATAAAAGCATGCTTTAAACTGTGGGGGCAAATGTGTGTGTTTTTGAGTGTGTGTGAGTGAGTGTGTGTGATATGTTCTACCTTTGCGTTTTTGTAAAGTGGTTGTGGAGTGTGTGTCTTCATCCTACACTACACTAAATTTCCAAAGTTAATCTGCATATTGTGGATCATGTAGTGCATTAATTTAGTGATTGTGAATCTTCCAATCGGTGCGTGTAAAAGCAGGCCTACAGGCCATATATACTATATTTATGCTACCTCGGCAGATGCTTCTCTCTGCCCTGATTTAAAAACAGAGTTTGGCCTTGAATCCATCGCACAGCTAATTTTGAGCTCTCTGTTCTCTTCAGCTAATTACAAAAACAGCATATATAATAACAACTTCAAAAAACGATGCTTGCATTTTACTAATCATCATAAAATGTTTTTTTTTATATTGTTGTCAAAATGTGTCTTGTGGCTAGATTTATTCATTACCAGACATTAATTAATTAGATACCACTACTAGTGCTGAATTTGATTACAAAATATCCTTTTCATAATAGTTTCTGAAAGCATACTGTGGAGTCCTGACCTAGCATAAAAGAGTCCAAATACAACCCCACAAATCACATCCTAAAAGCCTCTTTGAGTCCTCACCATATAACCGACTCCACAAAAGCACACACTAGTATTTCACATAAGACCACCGACTAAGCACATGGGCAGACCAAAAAAGTAGAGAGGAAAGTGCAATGACCATAACCTTTTTTTTGCTACTGTTAGTGCAATCAATAACAATAATAATAATAATAATAATAATAATAATAATAATAATAATAATAATACCAACCAAAAAACAAGACCAAATGTAAGCGTGGACAAAAGCAGACAGATCCCCCCCCCCCCACATCCCCCCATCCCCCACCCCCCACCATCACCACCCCACCATCACCCCAAGCCCCCTTGCACTGAGCTCCCATCAGGCATCTAGTGTTCTGTATGTTAGACAGGAAGTGTGGCGTGGCATGACTCAAGCAAGAGAGAGAGAGCGACACAGAATGAATGGAGTGGAGAGAGAGAGAGAGAGAGAGAGATAGATAGATAGAAATAGGTAGTAAGAGCGAGAGAGAGAGCGAGAGAGAGAGATAGATAGATAGATAGAAATAGGTAGTAAGAGAGAGAGAGATAGATAGATAGAAATAGGTAGTAAGAGCGAGAGAGAGAGAGAGAGAGAGAGATAGATAGATAGAAATAGGTAGTAGAGAGAGAGAGAGAGAGAGAGAGAGAGAGAGAGAGAGAGAGAGAGAGAGAGAGAGAGAGAGAGGTGAGTGCAAAAAAAGAAGTCTAAAGAAGCATGCTGCCTTTCCATAAAAAAGAAGAACCAGTTTTAATTGGGGCTTACTTTTAATGCTCTTTTTCTCCTGCAAAGAAAGAATAAAATAGGAATCACTGGTTTGTTTGATTGACATGTGGTAGTGTTTTTTTTGTTGTTGTTTTTTTTGCAATGCATGGAGAATGCAAGTGTGTGTGTGTGTGTGTGTGTGTGTGTGTGTGTGTGCTAAAGTGGTGTGTGTGTGTGTGTGTGTGTGTGTGTGTGTGTGTGTGTGTGTGTGTGTGTGTGTGCCACATACTGCCTAAATATAAAACCTCAGTAATGAGAACTGTACAGATGAACTATGTGAGATGTTTGACATGATTGTGCTTTCCAACACACACACACACATGAGTACAGGCACATTTCAAAAGAAAATGCTGGTTTTAAAATACCAACCAAAAAAAGAAAGAAGAGAACAGGACAGATTGGGAAAACAATCTGATATCTCATTTTCAAAGAAATTAAACTGCAGTTATTTGGAAGCAGCTAGCGCCTCTTTGTAGACTGATTCAATTTCTGTTAGCTCTCTAATATTTATGTATTACTAGTATTTATGTGTAATCATGCTCTGGCCTAGCAAGACCAGACATCTGTTTCCCAACAATAGTTGCTAATCAGCTAGCAACTTAGTTAGTCAACAATGGGAAATTACATTGCAACCAACATAGTTGCTAACTATATACCCTAACTCACACTGTCAGTGATATTTACAACAGCAAAACATCCCTCCATTATAGCATTCTAGCAAAGCAACTGTGGTGGCTATTTCTTAAAAAAAAAAGAAAAAAAAGAAGGGGAAGCATTCTATTCCATTCAGCCCTGACATCACTTCCTGTCTGTAACTGGCTACCTGGAAACACTCCAAATCTCTCTCTGGCCCCAACTCTTTTAACATTTGTTTTGATTGGACTGATAAATGCTATCATACACAGTCAGAGTTATGTGCTAGGTGCTGCATGGTACACAGGGTTAGCATCCTCATTCAACAACTTCTCTCCTGCATCACAAGAGCATCTGCATTGATAAACGCCAAGAGATAGACACCAAGGGATAGGGAGAAGATGTGTGTGTGCATGGGTGGGAAAAGTCAGTGAGTTATTAGAGGGATACTCTTTTAATGTTGCATGGAAATCTAGTGCTAACAGGGCAGGAGAATAGATTTTTATTCTGTCTTTCTTTTTTTTTTTTTCATGCCTTTTAGACTACCTACAGCACACTGAAGTGAGATGGTACTGTACGCCGAACACTAGCCACAGGCTTCTCGACGTCCCACGGTAGTCATACAATAAAAGAAGAAAACAGCCTGCACCACCGTGCACTACAATGTATTATGTTGTTTGTTTGGGGTGAAAAAAATGCAAATTCTCATTGACTGACTGGATTTTTTTGTGGGCTGGTGATGCATGGAAGTGGTGTAATACTCTTAAAACCATTAGCAGATTAAAGCTACTTTGAGCTACAGCACTCCACATAAGCATAAGAAGCAAAAGCAGCAACAGTGCCAAAAAACACAAGCATTTTGCAACACGTAATGACAGATGACTAAGCAAAAAGAAACAATCAAGAGTTCCAGTAGCCTATCCACATAAAAAAAAGCAAAAAAAAATCTAAATCTGCCTCCTCCGTAACTTTGCTGAGCCTCCGCTAATTCCGCTAACTGAAGTTGTACAGCTGTTTATCTAGTCAGTGGATGATGCTAACCGTAACAAACATTTCAATATTCAAATGACATGCAGTGAGCTAGCATCCATCCAACCAGGTTGTGTGAAATTGAGAGCATGTTTTGGCTTTGTTGCATCAGGGTGTCAACACTCAGATGACAAAAAGGGTAAAGAGATGTCAAATTCTCCACTGCCTTTACACCCCTCAAACACACACACACACACACACACACACACACACACACACACACACACACACACACACACACTCCACAGATAACAGATGACAGTTGAAGGGAACTTGTAATAACAATCAGATATCTGTCGACTACACAACTAACTTCCCAAACCCGCTCCCAATATGCTCATCTGAAGTGGAGTTTTTCGCCCCACAATTCATCTGTCTCCCTCTCTCTGTGGCCTTGGCCTCCACGTCTGCGATGAAGCTATCACAGGTGATGGGCTGAGAGCTAGGACTCGGGAGACTAGGCGTTTGGCCTTGCCTGCCGACTTACGCTCACACTCACACTCACACTCACAAGCTCTCTTCCTCCGCTAGCTCTCTCTCTCTCACCCTGACTCCCGACTCAGAGTTTGCCCGATAGCCGTAGCGTAGCGTAGCCACAGTCGTAACGGCGTGGCGCCTCAATCATTCCCCCTGACCGGCTTCACAGAGCGATGCTGAGAGCCTTGTCAAGGCTGTCCGGCAACCCCCCAGGGGCCACTCTCTCTCTCTCTCACACACACTCACACACACACACTCACACTATACACACACACACACACACACACACACACACACACACACACACACCTTTCATCTCTATTCCGCCTCTCACAATGCCTGCCTTGACAGCCTTCTTCCCAGGTATAAAACAACAAAAAGAGCACAGCACGCTTGTTTGTGTGTTAGTATGTGTGTGTGTGTGTGTGTATGTGTGTGTGCCTTTGAGTACATGTCTGTGTGAATGCTTTTACTGTGTGTGTGTGTGTGTGTGTGTGTGTGTGTGTGTGTGTGTGTGTGTGTGTGTATGCGTGTGTGTGTCTGTCCATGGATTTTCTCACATTCTATTGACTGTTTGCAAATCTGTGCAGGCTGCCTGACGTTTTATCTGTGCCTTTTATTGATTGATAGCTATTTTTTAGTGGTAAAAAGACCAAACAAAAACAATAAATAAGCAAAAAAACAAAACAAAACAAAAACAAATAAATGAATAAATAAATGAATGAATAAATTAAAAATACTAATAAACAAAAATGTGACAATGAGAGGGAAGCAGATGAGTGAACGGCATGCTAAGATATTATAGTGTCTCTATGCTAAATACATTTTGCACCAAATTCATACACACACTCATTCACTTAGTCATTAAATCTCACCATTAAGTGGCGCATTGATTCAAGCGGCGGGGTTTCAAATGGAGAAAATGAACTGTGCGTCGGCTGAATTTGAAATAGAGACTGCCTTTTTTTTTCTCTCTCTCTCTCTCTCTCTCTCTCTCTCTCTCTCTCTCTCTCTCTCTTTAAACTTTATTTCCTCTCAACCATATCGAAAGCTGCGATCTGCTCCCCCCCTGGGATATCCATCGACTCGCGGGCATTTAACCTACTTAAATAACACTGACCTTCTCCTTTGCTACCTCAAAGCAAATTCCGCCACTAAACATATTGCGGGGTATTAGAGGGAGTTCACCATGCGATGCGATGTAATGCTCGCTCTCTTACCCCTGCGCTCTTTTTTTCTGACAGTGCAAGAAGTACAAAACTTAGCACGCCTAAACACATCCTTGATGTATAGAAACAAATGACAACAACAAGCTTCTCTTTCTTTGAATAATGTTTGTTTTAGTCTCTATTAGCATCTTAACAGTCTGAGCCATTTACTTCTCTTTTTTTTCAGTTTTTAGCCACAATATTTGTCAGTTATTCCTGCTATTTTTTCCTCTTCCAGACTTATGTAAAAGGTCAGTGAAAGGTTAGATCTTTCTATTTAGGTGAGGGTATCCACTCTCTTGCAAACACAGTCTTAACGGTCAAATGTCTTTGAACATTGTGTTGTACCGGGTCGTTCATTTAGTCAACTTGCCTTGTAGGTCACTCTGCAGAGCAACAAGCAAGTAGAACTGTGCAG
>JAODXP020000028.1:11643976-11651476 GCA_027497455.2 Sardinella longiceps | reverse complement strand
TGTGTGTGTGTGTGTGTGTGTGTGTGTGTGTATGTGTGTGTGCCTAAATGTGTGTGTGTCTAAGTCTGTGTGTATGTAAGAGAGAGAAAGAGGATGTGTGTGTGTGTGTGTGTGTGTGTGTGTGTGTGTGTGTGTCATGTCAGAATATGTTTGCTAGAGCACTGAAGGTGGTGTGTGGGGTTGGGGAGAGAGAGAATACATATAGACGAGGGCAATACATATAGCACTTGGGAATGCCCACCCCGTTCTCCCCTACCTACCGACCCCTCAGCTCCATCCTACAACTACAGCACACTTAAACTCCACATCCATCTCTCGCTATTCACAAGGCATTTTGTCAGAACATATCAACAAAAGATTGGCCAGATGGCTCCTTTTACGTCTCGTCTCACTCTCTCCTTGTCTCCTTGTGAGAGGTGAGTTGAGAAACGCATCGTTTGCTGGAGCAGCAATAATAAAAAAACAACATCAACAACAAGAAATACCCTAAAATATATCAAGACTAAACAGACTAAATAAACTCTTTTTGTGTGGAATAGCCTAAATGAATGATGTAATTCCAGAAAGTTCTACCAGTGTCTGTAGCTAAGAAGATCATTCTAGAATGGATGTCACTCTAAGCCTATTTTGGGAGGATGCAGTAGAAATATACATCTCTCTCTCTCTCTCTCTCTCTCTCTCTCTCTCTCTCTCTCTCTCTCTCTCTCTCTCTCTCTCTCTCTCTCTTTAGGGGTAAGCTTGACACAGAGTGGCATAATTACTCTACAGTAGGAGTACTCCAACGCTGATTAATTGAGCGGAGATTAACTGGCATAATTTCATTCCAGTGACGATCTTGCCGCCAATTACCTAATGCGACTCTCTCTCTCTCTCTCTCTCTCTCTCTCTCTCTCTCTCTCTCTCTTCTCTCTCTCTCTCTCACTCTCTCTCTCTCCTCTCTCTCTCTCTCTCTCTTTCTATCTCTATCTCTCTCACAGTTCTTTTTCTGAGCTCTCTCACTCTCATCAGCCGTCATCACACTCAGGAGC
This sequence comes from Sardinella longiceps, assembly GCA_027497455.2. Lineage (NCBI taxonomy): Eukaryota > Metazoa > Chordata > Actinopteri > Clupeiformes > Clupeidae > Sardinella > Sardinella longiceps. Next base: position 11,650,448 of record JAODXP020000028.1, on the reverse strand, counting down.
TTCCATAAACACTGAATTTACACACACACACACACACACACACACACACACACACACACACACACACACACACACACACACACACACACACACAGACACAGACAGACGGGTACACACCCATACACCCACACCCACACACACCCCCAACACCCATCACCACACACACACACACACACACACACACACACACACACACACACACACACACACACACAGACAGACACACACACACACTGGAGCAATGGAAATCAGAGGCCCCATGCTGAGCTGTCTGAACCACTACATGGCAGGAAGCTGACAATCTGATAGCTGTCATCAGGAGGAGCACAGAAATGAAGTGTGTGAGGATTGTTGGAGCCTCTACTTGCCAGTCTCGTGAGAGATTGTGTGTGTGTGTGTGTGTGTGTGTGTGTGTGTGTGTGTGTGTGTGTGTGTGTGTGTCTGGTGATGGGTGAAGGGTGTTGGGTGTTGGGTGGGGGTGTGTGTGTGTGTGTGTGTGTGTGTGTGTGTGTGTGTGTGTTAATGGGGGAATGGGACTGAGGACTACAGATGTCTGCAGAGACATATGTATATTTATTTATTTATTTATTTATTTATTATTTGTTTGTTTGTTTGTTTGTTTGTTTGTTTGTTTATTATGTATTATCCTTAGGATGCCTGTGCTTGGGGCCTGCAGGAGAAGGAGAAGGAGAGGACGGCGGTGTTGTGGGGGTAGAAAAGTTTGCAGTTATAAATCTGTTCTGTCCTTATGTTAGAGGACTTTGATGCTTGAGGGTCGTCTCGTCTGTCTGCCTCCCTGCCTCCCTGTCTATGCACGCACACACACACACACACACACACACACACACACACACACACACACACACACACACACACACTCAATGCTAACTTGTCTGCTTCAGTCGGGGGGAAAAAAAATGTGCTTTGCCAAGATGCTAGCTTATACTGCATGAACCAACCTCCAACTCTGTCCATTTCCCTCTCCACTGACAATCTAATTCACTGATGCCGGCTTCCTCCCCCTCTTCTCATAGCCTTCTCTCTTCATGCGTTCTTATTTATCTGTTCTTTTTTTTCCCTTCTTCATCCAAATCTTACACTAAGCTGGGCGACTCCATTTGAGCATTGAGAGAGAGAGAGAGAGAGAGAGAGAGAGAGAGAGAGAGAGAGAGAGAGAGAGAGAGAGAGAGAGATGTGGATTATAGATCCTGTGAGAACAGGCAATGCAATCGCCAGAGACTCCATAAGATAACTGCTGTGTGGCTTCAAAACAAAACAAAAAAACAACAAAAAATCATGCATAGCAGCGCTCTCGCAGAGAGAGAAAGAAAGAGAGAGAGAGAGAGAGGGAGAGAGAGAGAAAGAAAGAGAGAGAGATAGAGAGAGAACTAACAGACAGAGGGCAAAATAGGAAGAATGCATTATTTGGGGGTGGGAGGGGGGTTAACGGACGGGCGGACAGACACACACACACACACAAACAATAGATAAACGACTGTGAGTGTGTAGAAAATGGTAGGGCTTTAGCTATATTTCTGGACCCCTGGATGACAGCAAGGTGACAATCAGTGAGAGAGAGGGGAAAAGATGGGTTAAATTGTCAATGTATGTGAGTGAGTGAATGTATGTGTAGGTGTGCGGTTGTGTGTGTGTGTGTGTGTGTGTGTGTGTGTTTTCTGCTGGGTTGTTATTCCTCTAAATTCTCGGTCGGTCTTTCTAGTGAGCCTCATTGCTCTAGCGGAGAGCGCAGAGCGCCTTCCTTATCGCCGGCTTGCAGACGCACTCGCACAATGGCCTATTTTACACCATTAAATGCTTGTTTGTCAAAATACAATTTCAATTAAATCCGGACCCCGAAAAACCTGCTGGTTTTCCTATGCTTTGCTCTATTTACTGAGGGAGGAGGAGGATGGGAGGATGGGGGGATGGGTGAAGGGGGGATGGAGGATAGAAGGCGATGGAAAGAGACAGAATGAAAACAGAAGAGAAGAAGAAGAAGAAAAGAGAGGGGTCTACATAGCGCTGCTATCTGCACGTCAAATGTATACGAGCGACGACGACTGTGAGGCTTTGAAGTAGACGGCGACGTGTGGGGAGGATTGGGAGGAGAATCGCAAAAAAAAAGCCTAACTGAAAAATTTCATTCGTCCCTTTATTTTTTCCCGAACAGATGGCAGCTTTTTTTTTCGCAATGTGTGCTAGCAAGAAAAGAAAAGAGTGTCTGAGAGAGCGATGATACAGAGAATGAAAAGAAAGAGTGAGAGAAAGAGATGCTACAGAGAGAAGAAAAGAAAGTGTATGAGAGAGAGAGAGAGAGCGAGAGAGAGAGAGAGAGAGAGATGATACTGAGAAAGAAAAGAAGCCCCTCAAATGACTGCCTGCGTCCTTTCAACTGCTCACTCCGTCTCCCAGTACTGACGCTCACGTGTGGTCATTAGCCAGTAAAGCAATCTTCACACTTCCATACTCAACCACACACACACACACACACACACACACACACACACACACACACACACACACACACTCTGGCCTCTCTCTCTTACACACACACACATACAACACACACACACACACACACACACACGCTCTGCTCTCTCACTCTCTCTGTCTCTCTCTCTCTCTCTGTAGAAATAAGACACAACATATGTGTCCATCAACAGACTGCTAGTAAAAGCCCATCCCCTGTGTTATGTTGTGCCATGTTAGAAGTCATGCAATCACAAATGCACTACAACTGCCCTCCCTCTCCCTCCCTCCCTCCCTCCATTACACAATCACACAGCCTTACAACTATCAACTACCCAACAAAGCAGAGTGATTCATTTTCCAATACAGAAAGCAACACAATCGAGAAAGAAAGGGGAATATTGAAAAACGCGTAACATCAATCAGTCCCATTTGGTGATGGTGTGGCAACATTGGCAGAGGGATGATGTAGTGGTAGTGGGGTGGTGGTGGTTGTGGTGGTGGTGGTGGTTGTGGTGGTGGTTGAGGTGGTGGTGGTGGTGGAGAAGCACCACTGTCAGCCTCTCAAAGCCAACAGGCCCATCAGAGTCTCTACAGATTAATTCTTTAGCACGCCCAACCACTGGCGCTAGGCTAATGAAATTGACCTCACAGAGGACATTTTTTTTTAGGGCATGGGGGAACAAAAGTGGATTTGGGTGGGGGGCTGGGTGGGTGGACGTTTGGGGGGGTGGGGGGTCAGTTGTGGGGCAATCCACCACTCCTGTCAGACTCCTGTCCTTTTAGTGCAGGAAAAAAAAAAAAAAAAAGAAAAATCTGATACAAGGCTTAGGTGTAAATTATGCAGGTCCATCATTCATGTGGATTAAGTAGCAAAGCAATGGAGGTAAAAAAAAAAAAAACTTCTATGCCCCCCAACACACGGCGCACGCACACACACACACACACACACACACACACACACACACACACACACACACACACACACCACCCACACACCACCCTCTCATCTCTCTCTCTCTCTCTCTCTCTCTCTCGTCTCTCTGGTTGACCATGGGTCTAATCAAAGTCAGGTGAACTTTTGTCGGCTCCTCGGTGACTGCAAATAGCAGTGCCCTGCAATAAGACCTCCGGAAGCTGCTTTGCATGGCTTTAGTCTCCATTCTCACTCACAAAAGCTGACCACTTAAAAAAAAAAAAAAAAAAATCAGAAATCACACACACACACTCTCACACACAAAAAAACTTCAGCTAATGCCATTTTGTAATTAGTAGTGATGGAAAGAAAGGTTGAGGGCTTTTTGGAGACCCCAATCATCCCTACACACACACACACACACAGACACACACACACACACACACACACACATACACACACACATACAATATCCCTCCAAAAGCCTTTGTGCATTAATCAAAAAAGTTCAGCCTTTTACAATTTAAGATAGGATGTTCTATCAAGCCAGACCTCAAGGACACATTTTAATGAAATAAAACAAATAAGAAGAGCGATTTACTAGCATTGGTCTTTTTTTAAGACGTGATACCAGTGCAGTCTAACTCAATACACATGCATTACACATACGCTGATGAAAGAACTGAATCAATTTCGTGTGGAATGTCCCATGATCCCTCAGGCACAATAGACATTGTCCTCCGAGTGCCACTTTGTCCCTTTAACCATATCGTCAGCCATTGCTGAACAGCAGACAAGTACTGTAACTGAACTGCTAAATGGGTCAAACTAAAAATTTTGTAAAAAAAAATATATATATATATATATATATAGGCCATATAAATATATAACATTCTTAATTAATGTCAGTGATGATAGCACAATTTGACTGCGGTTGTGGTGGTCACAGTTACGGCACTGCTGTGCTATTTTGAAGCAGGGCTTTTCCAATGTCCACCACGGTGCCCCAGAAGCAGAGAATGTTGCTCTGCTCCCCAAAAACCAGGCCACACGTCTTGAAGCCTTGAACTCGCTCTCCGTTACGGAGAGAGGGGAGAAGAGAGAAGAGAAGACTGTCTCTTACTCTCTCAGACGTCTCTCTCTCTCTCTCTCTCTCTCTCTCTCTCTCTCTCTCTGCTCTCTCTCTCTCTCATCAATCGTCTCTTCAGTGCCACAAGAGCAGCAGTCACAACAAACTCAGTGCAGTTTAACTGACTGTAAATCTGTGTGTGTGTGTGTGTGTGTGTGTGTGTGTGTGTGTGTGTCTGCGTGCAGAGTTGGGGGCCCATTTGTTTGCACAGGCTAACAACACTTTTTGCCCCTCTGAAAGGGTTTGCATGTAAAATGAAATTAAAAGTCAGACCCATTCTGTGTAACAGGGAAACCCTTCTTCACTACATGACTCCTCAGAGACGAGGAAGAAGAAGAGGGGGAGGAGGAGGAGGAGGAGGAGGAGGAGGGGGATCTCGCACTGATAGTGTGCACTCTTTCACTCTCTCTGCCATTCTTCTTTTTTTTCTTCTCTCTCTCTCTCTCTCTTTCTCGTGGCCATTAAAAACCATAAGCAGGAGTGAAGCACGGAGCGGAAGACTCGCTACCCACTTTAAACATTTATCAGGCTGCAGTTGGGTTGAGAGAGGTGAGAGAGAGAGAGAGAGAGAGAGAGAGAGAGAGAGAGAGAGAGAGAGAGAGAGAGAGAGAGAGAGAGAGAGAGAAAATCCCAGCCTCAGGCCCCTGAGTTTAGAGTCAGACAGCGTGTGTGTGTGTGTGTGTGTGTGTGTGTGTGTGTGTGTGTGTGTGTGTGTGTGAAGAAAGAAAGAGAGAGAGAGTGAGAGACATGGAAGTGAAGGGGAAGCTGTGCTATGCTATTTAAAGCAGTGGGGTTCTATTTGTCACCCAGAATGAACGCCAGCCAACATGAACATTCTTTATTCAATGCCCCCTCCCACCTCACCACACACACACACACACACACACACACACACATCACACACACACTCTCCTTCTGCACCAGGGTCTCTCTCCAACTGCTTGCGCACCAAATAACCCCGGGGGAAAGGCGTTGGCCCTCCTAAATCCGCCCCCCCCCCACCCCACCCCCACTCACTCGTACGTCTCCACCCAAACAAAATGATTCCATTAGAGAAGAGATTAGGGGTGGGGGGTTACCTCTTTCCTCAGCAACTAACAAAGAGGCTCCTAGTGCTAAGAAGTGAGCTAAGCTAAATGGACTGCATTTATATGGATGGTAAATAGACTGCGTTTCTTATAGCACTTTTCTACTCCTACGAGCACTCAAAGTACTTTACGCCGCACATTCACCCATTCACACACACCAGTGGCGAAGGCTACCATGTAAGGTGCCAACCTGCTCACTGGGAGCAATTTGGGGTTAGGTGTCACGCTCAAGGACATCTCGCTGGGGTCAGGTGGAATGGGGCTCGAACCTGCAAACCTCTACTACCTGTACCACCAAGCTAGGCTTGCACAGACACAGAGCGTTTCTCAAAGTCGAGGAAGGCTGCTTTTTCGAGCATTCTACGTCATTGTCAGTCGCCAAGTACTGTTCCAAAGTCATCAAGCATCCTTCTAAATTCTAGTGAGGACAGAGGCCTTTGTTCATCGCCTTTTACAAGGATGCACTGATGAATCCTCGTTTTTGAAGTGTACGGCTTCCAAGGCTAGTGTGCTACCTAGGAAGCATTCTCGACTTTGAGAAACACTCACAGACACAGACACTAGGCCTGGGCCTTCTACTCTACTCTACTCTACTGATGGGCAAGCGAGGAAGCAAGCAAGTGAGTGAGTGAGCAAGCGAGGAAGCGAGCTGCACCCACGCTGCCTCTCCTAAACAGGTACACTGTTTCCTTCGTTAACTTTCTCATTAGCGGCCTTGATTAGAATAGATTGGACTCCTTGCGTCTCCTGTAGCCTTCGCCAGGGCCTTTTAATTGCATCGGTTGCACCACACTCAAGCTATGTCACCTCTGCCTGGCCCACTAAGAAAGAGAGAGAGAGAGAGAGAGAGCGAGAGAGAGAGAGAGAGAG
>JAODXP020000028.1:11606198-11623876 GCA_027497455.2 Sardinella longiceps | reverse complement strand
ACAATGACCACTGGAAAAGTAAAATGACCACTGTGCGAACTGGTCTTTTGCCTCAGATTCAAGTTTTTATATATTTAGAAGTCTGTCTGTCTCCTTTTCTTCCTCTTGGGAAATATATTTTTTTTCTGTAATGACCGGGGGACATGCTGTACAATACATTATCCTTTACTTATTAATGTGGTTATAGTGCTTCATGAGTACTGGGTTCATAGAAAGTTGAACCAATATTACTCTCTTTCTCGTTGTAGCTCTGTGCCTCTTCTGAGAATGCCGACTGCCTTAGAACTAGTGTCTATAGTGAGATTTGGCAGGAGGGGGAACTCTCATATTCAAACAAAGAAAAATGTATAGACGAAGAACAGGATGGTATTGTTCATTCATCTGAGGTACCGGAACTGTGTACCCCTGCATTCCCCCCCAATTTAACCCATGCTTAGAACAATGCAAAAAATCTGTGGCTCTCAGGCATTCGCTAGTATTAGGCTAACCCCGTTCCCAGTTAGCTTGACATAGCCCGCCCATAATACTGCTGTTCATCCTTATTCATGGTCTGGAGGTTCCTATAAACCTGGCGAGATTATAGGGCGGGGGGGAGGGCATTCACTTCTGGTTTGAAACGATTGGACAGCTCGTCTTATCAGCTTCGCTTATTGGTCGGTAACCTCTCTACCGATGTAATCACGCCCATGAAGACCGTCCCCAGATCATGGATACAGAAGAACATTCGTATTATGGGCGGGCTATGTCAGGCTAGTTCCCAGTGGCGAGGCTAACACATTGTGTGGTGGCTGACTGGCCTTCGCAGTGTGTCAGAGTCAAACGTGTGGGCCTAATCCATACAGTCTCAGATGGAGCCCTTACACAGCGCCACCAATCAATAGGTAATTAAACAGGTGGACGGTAATTACAGAATAATTATAAAAATCTTTGGAGCAGACTTCTCAGACACAACTCCTGACACGGGTTGGAGAGTACTCCATCGACCATGTCCCTCTGCTGAAAAATAGACAACAGCAAGCGGCCAAGGAGGAGAGTAGAGGAGTTTAAGGGTTTTCACAGGCAGGGCTGTTTAAAGGTAGGCCTACTTAGGGGGCCCCAAGCAAACAGGACATGAGGGCCCTTCATCCCCCATTAAAAGCTACATGAACCACAATGTAATAATCTTCAAGCATCTTCAATAATTATTTGTATTGTTCAGTTGTCTAACTCGAGTTTAAAGTAATTTTTTGTTGAAAAACACCACCAACTAAACTACTCAAATGATTAAACAGTCAATCTTTGGGGCCCCTTTCAGCCTGGGGCCCCAGGCAATTTTCTGGTTTGCCTGTCCTGTTGCGACAGCCCTGTTCACAGGGCATCAGTCTAAGCCACACTCAAAGACTTCTGCTGCAGTAGGCCTACATGCTGTTTCCACTGCTGCACAACTTATCAAGTGCTAATGCACATGCCTGCAATCAAAAGGGCTTGAGGAAGCAAACTCAACTCTATCAAGCCACCCTTTTAGACATATAAAGTGTGTGTGTGTAAGTGTGTGTGTGTGTGTGTGTGTGTGTGTGTGTGTGTGTGTGTGTGTGTGTGTGTGTGTGTAAGCCACCCTTTTAGACATATAAAGTGTGTGTGTGTGTGTGTGTGTGTGTGTGTGTGTGTGTGTGTAAGCCACCCTTTTAGACATATAAAGTTTCTTTGGGGTTATCAGTGGGACACTCCAAGACAGACTGCACCACCCCGCCTCACCCTTTGACCAATCCTCCCACACACACACACACACACACACACACACACACACACACACACACACACACACACACACAGCACACACACACACACACCCCTTACACACACACACACACACACACACACACACACACACACACACACACACACACACACACACACACACATACACACACACACACTCTTCCTCTTTGTGTATTGTCTCCTTGAGAGTCTTATCACTTGTGCCGCTAATGCAGTGCTCAGGGTGTCACAGGGGAACGCTAATCTGTCTGTTTTTTGGGGGCTTTTGCAGTGGCGCCGCTCGGCTCGGCTGGGTAGCCAGACACACTTGCTCTGCTCCGCTCGCTCATTAGAAGTGAAGAAGAGAGAGAGAGAGAGAGAGAGAGAGAGAGAGAGAGAGAGAGAGAGAGAGAGAGAGAAAAGAGCATGAGAAAAGTTGCAAGAAATAATAATAATAAGAAAACAGAAAGAAATAGAGAAAGAGCGACAGATAGAAACACAGACAGAGAAAAGAGAGCGAGAAAAGAAAGAACAAGAGATCGAAAGAGAGAGAGAGAGAGAGACTGAGAAAAGTTGCAAGAAATAATAATAATAAAAAATAAAAAAAACAGAAAGAAAGAGAGAAAGAACGACAGATAGAAACAGAGAGAGAAAAGAGAGCGAGAAAAGAAAGAACAAGAGATCGAAAGAGAAAGAAATAGAGAGAGAGAGAGAGAGAGAGAGAGAGAGAGAGAGAGAGAGAGAGAAAGAGATGAAAAGAAAGTCAAGAAAAGTGCTTTAAAAGCAGCCAGCTGGGCTGTGAGGATGTAGGATCACTACTATTAGCTGAGCTGCCAATGCGGCTGCCAAACCCATTGTCTCGTCTAGCCTAGCTTATAGCACTCACCTTCTCAGACTTCTCCTCCCTCTTTCTGTACTCCTGTCTTTTTCATTCACTTCTACCTGCTTCTTTATTCATTTGTTCTTTCTCAGTCCAGTTATGTTTTTTTTTTCTTTCCTCAGCTTTTAACTGTCTGTCTGTCTTAGAGATTTCTACACAACGATTTTTTCTCCCATCATTATTTTTTGCCAAATGCACTTTTTATTCCTCTCTCTCTCTCTCTCTCTCTCTCTCTCTCTCTCTTGTTCACTCTCTCATCTTTGCCTCTTGTTTTTAAAAGCTAAATTGTCTCTCCTCCCAAAAAACTATTTCACATAGTCCAGATAATTTAACTCCACTCTGAGCACTAGCTCCGAGCAGGTATGACGTCCTGACTATCCTCAACTCCTGGTATGACTTCCTGTCTATCCTCAGCAAGGCAGATCACTTCCTGACTATCCTCAACTCCTGGTATGACTTCCTGTCTATCCTCAGCAAGGCAGCTCACTTCCTGACTATCCTCAACTCCAGGTATGACTTCCTGTCTATCCTCAGCTAGGCAGATCACTTCCTGACTATCCTCAACTCCAGGTATGACTTACTGTCTATCCTCAGCTAGGCAGGTATGACTTCCTGTCTAACCTGAACTCCAGGTATCTGGTGTCCAGGTGTCTTCCTGACAGTTACAGGTGTCTTCATATGCAGGCAGGTATCTCTATCCTCAGCTAGGCAGGTATGGCTTCCTCACTATCCTCAGCTACAGGCAGGTATCTTCACACTTTGATCACATGACTCCCCCCTCACCCATACTCCCTCCATGTGGACTGTGGAGAGAGAGAGAGAGAGAGAGAGAGAGAGAGAGAGAGAGAGAGAGGGGGGGGGGGGGGGTGGTAATGGATCTGTAGAGGGCCCATTGGCTCAGTGATAGCCAGTCACCTCCCTGGTGCCTGTGCATGACTGCATGGGCCTGTCACTAGTCTTTCTCCTCTCTCCTCCTCCTCTCCTCTCCTCCTCCCCTCCTGTACTCCTCCTCTCCTCACCTCCTCTTCCTCCTCCTTCTTCTCTCCACTCAGCCACCCATCAACCGGTACTGGAAGTGATGAATGGGTCAGACAGGAAGTGATGTATGGGTCAGACAGGAAGTGATGTATGGGTCAGACAGGAAGTGATGAATGGGTCAGCAAGAGGCTGGGATTCGGTCGTCCGGCCTCCCGACTCCAGGTGACAGCCATGACAAGGTGGAGTAGTGTGTGTATGTGTGTGTGAGGGTGTGTGTGGGGCGGCTGGGATAATAGCCATTACAAGGTGGAGGGGTGGAACAGACTGGATGTGTGTGTGTGTGTGTGTGTGTGTGTGTGTGTGTGTGTGTGTGTGTGTGTGTGTGTGTGTGTGTGTGTGTGTGTGTGTGTGTGTAAGGGTGTGTGTGGGGCGGCTGGGATGAAAGCCATGACAAGGTGGAAGGGTGGAACAGACTGGAGGTGTGTGTGTGTATGTTTGTGGGTGGGGGGGCAACAGCCATGACAAGGTGGAGGGGTGGAACAGACTGGATGTGTGTGTGTGTGTGTGTGTGTGTGTGTGTGTGTGTGTGTGTGTGTGTGTGTGTGTGTGTGTGTGTGTGTGTGTGTTTGTGTGTGTGTGTGTGGGGCGGGTAGGATAACAGCTGTTCCCACTCATGGTGGTCATCTGGCTGATATGTAAATGGTCCACAGGTGAGCTGTAGGTGTGCTGGGTCAGACATATGTATAGACATGCGCATACTCGCCACTCACACTCATATACATATTGACAACACACACACACACACACACACACACACACACACACACATAGTACCCCCCTAAATATATACAGCTATACTATATAAGATACAAGCAAATAAAACACACAAGGATGTTATACTTCAAGCCTCAAGTGTGACCTCTCTAACATTCTATTAATGTGATTTTAGTGAGTGTGTGTGCGCATGTGTGTGTGTGTGTGTGTGTGTGTGTGTGTGTGTGTGTGTGTGTGTGTGTGTGTGTGTGCATCTTCTTTCCAGCCTCCAAGTTTATGAGTATGAGTACGCACCTTAAAACAACAAACACTATCAATAACCCCATCATCTTGAGGGGCCTGATACCCGACTGCTGTGTGTGTGATAAAACTTATATGAGCCCCAATTAAATGAAAGTTATTGCAGGGATATTCTTATCAAGGTGTTTATTATCCATTCTCTCTACCTCACACAACCCTCTTCTTTAAATGTTTCATTCGCCTCTCTCCTTAAGCATGTTGAAACTAAAATCAATCTCACAAAGCGCTGACAGACCATTTCGGGGATGGATTTGGCCTTTGATTTCAGGCATACAGATAGAAAGATAGGCACCCAAACCAGGGAAATTGAGTGGTTTTCAACAGGCTAATTCTATGCGGTGTGTGCATGGTGTTTTAAGCTTTGTGGGTGAATTAAATTACCCTTGATCTTTGGTCTTCAGGGTTCCTAAGGGGTTAAATACGAGCATATCGTTCATCTTAAAAGACCGTGCTGCATGCAGTGGCCCCATGAAAGCTGATCAATGCTATTATTAATTACCCAGCACTTTGTGCCATGTGCAAACTATTGACCCATAAACTCCACCTTCGCTCTCTCTCTCTCCATTTCTCTCTCTCTCTCTCTCTACTTTTCTTTACTTCTCTCTACTTTCTTTTATGTGACTTTTCTCCCTTTCTTTTTGTTGCTCTTGTTCTTGTGCTGTTTGTTCCCTTTCAGCCCCTCTGTATGTCCTTTGATCCAGCATGTTGTTACTTACTCCTGCACCCAGCCCAGTCATTCAGCCATACTCTTTAAGCAGTTCATTGTTACTCTTTTTCTTTCTTGTGGGCCACCTTGGCTGTTTCAGTACCAATACCCAGCCCAATCATTGAGCTTCTCGGCTCATTCATTCATTCATTCATTCACTTTCTCTTTTCATTCTCCCTTTTGCTTCGCCTTGACTGTTTCGATACCAATACCCATCTCAAGCATTGAGCTTCGCGGTTCATTCATTTATTCTCTATTATATATACAATGTTTTGAGTATGCAAGTCTCTATTATAGGCCTATATAGAATGCTTCATGGCACTGTTATGCCATGCATTTGCACCGATTTTGTACCTACTTGTTTTTCCTAGATAGATATAAACCGTTCACAGAGTTCACTACATGATACAACAACTCAGATACTAAACCTAAGCAGTCAAAGAAGGGAAGGGGATGGGACGTGTCATCATACTGGAGGCTAATGTTTATTCATACATGTATGTTACGGCATTAGAGAACTATTAGGTTATACTTATGTTATGAGTAATAGTAGCCTATGTTTATATTTATGCTATAGGTTACAGTAAGTACAATGTTAATACTTATGTTACAGGCTGTAGTAAGTCCTATGTTTATACTTATGTTAAAGGTTGTAGTAAATTAAATTTTTATATTATTGTCGTAAGTCGTTAGCGATATTGTTGTCATTTTGTAACGATACGGCAGCTAATTTATGTAATCTCTCACAATGTGTTTGTGTGTGTGTGTGTGTGCGTGTTTGTGTGTGTAGGAGTAGAGGATGCCGCACAATTCTTCATGTTTTTCTTCACATATTTGGCCCTGAGTTAACGGTACTTAAAAATAATGGTAATTAATAACGGTAATTAAAAATAATGCCAACAAAAACAATGCCAACAAAAGAGACTGCCTGAAACGTTGGAATGAAATGGCGGGCCATCACGGTCTCATTATACATAGACAGATAGGATAAGATGGGGCCAGGTTATCAAGGTGACGGTTGATCGAAATCTGTAGGCCTATGGAGATCAAAATCTCTGTGTTGCTTGGGAACTGCATTGGCAAAGCTGGCAAAAATGACCAATGTCACTGTGCTGGATTTGTTGGAATTGCATGGAGTGTTCTTTTTGGGGATGTAGGGAAGTGTATTTGTGGGTGGGTGAAGGGGGGGGGGGGGGGGGGGTGACACACAGAATTCCATGCCCAATTTCATGCATAATTCATTGACATTCTAAACAGTCTCACACTGTTTAATTCACAGAGCCCAAATTCTTTGCAACATTTCATTTCCAATGCATTGCCTAAACATTAATTACACATCACATTTAGTTTCATTTGTCTTAATTTCCAGTCTCTCTCTCTCTCCTTCGGACAGAGAAATTAACATTTTTAGCAGTAGCGTGTCTGTCTCCCCCACTGCCCCTGTTTCTTTTAGTTATGAGAAAATCATGAAGCTGATTACCATATTAATATCTTCTGCTAACCTATTTTTCACATCATCATGAATCTATGAGATTCACATTAACCTAAATAACAGACGGCTACTGTAAAAATGCATCATTCTTACTGTCTGAAATATGTATTCATAATTATGTGTGATCTGTGTTTCCATGAATATGAATGTGTGTGTGTGTGTGTGTGTGTGTGTGTGTGTGTGGTGTGGTGGGGTGTGGGGGGGGGCAGTATCACTGCTGAATATGAATATTTGTGTGTGTGTGTGTGGTCACTGTGGTGGTGATGCGTGTGTGTGTGTGTGTGTGTGGTGATGGTGTTGGAGGGTTGTTACTGGGGTTGGGGATGTACCACTGCTGATTTTGAACTAATCTACAAACAAGCCAATCTGAAAAATGTAAATATTAATAAAATTAAATCTAAAAACCTGCAAAAGTTGAAAACAGTAAGGCTGCTAGTTGGCTGCTGTTGGAGTTGGTTGCTGTTCTCTCAGGTGGTTGCTACAGTAGCATGTGATTAGGAAGCGGCGGTGACTAAACCTAGCCTGAGGAATGAGCTTCATCTTAGCGCTAATTACCTGCCGTGTTGTGCAGCTATACATCACAGTGACACACAACTCAAATTACACGCCAGCAAGCAGGAGGCACAGATGTGTTTGGGTAAACCCAGCATATTACAGCACACACACACACACACACACACACACACACACACACACACACACACACAGAGAGACACATGCATTCATTGCAGACATTGGTTTGGTGAAATATAGTCTGCAGCTCCTAGTGAACTTATTCAATGCCCTACTTGAGGTGATGAGGTAATGTTTCAACAGGTCCTGTGTTTGAAGGAAGACAGTAGCAAAATAAAGACCAGACACCATTGTTTTGTCATGTTATATTTTAATTTGCGGAGACAAAAAGGACAAGCAATTTATTTACAGGGACCTGTACAAAAAGCAAATTAACTTATGTAAAATAGTCATAAATAGAAGTGGACTTGCGTTCAGTACATTTTGCCATGTTAAGCTAAGTTCCGTGCATAGTGACTTATTATAAACAATGACAAACTGCTCCTCGATTTCTACATTAACATCCAAGTGTTTGATTTATTTATCATTTTTTTTTTTTGTATTTTATTTTTCATGTTTTGTTTTTTTCTTTTTTTCAATGGGTTTAAAATGACAAATTTCATTGGTGACCGTGGTTACTAGGCAACATAAGGATGCTGAGACAGAGCAGACAGCCATGAGTTAAGGGAAAGGGGGCGGAGTCACCAAAGCTCATAGGATTCTAAAGCCTCTCCCTTTGTGACACGCAGACGTTCCGGCCACAAACCAACCACCTGACATACCTGTGACCCTGTCGTAATGTTTTATGTGAGTACTTAAGCTTGAGTGACAAGAGGCCTCTCTCTCTCCCTTCCTGTCACCCTTTCGTCCTCCCCCTTCCTCACTCACTCTTTCCCTCTCTCTCTCTCTCTCTCTCTTTCTTTTCCCACTCTACTAAACTCTAAATAGACCTAATAACAAACGTTGCCTCTGTGGCTCAATTATTTTCTCTTTGCAACGTGTATGTATCAAATAGTCTCTTTGAATGTGTGTCAGAACATGTGTGTGTGTGTGTGTGTGTGTGTGGATGAAAGTTGGTCTCTGTGTATGTGTGTGTGTGTGTGTGTGTGTGTGTGTGTGTGTATGAGCGCCGACGTCTACAAAGGTGTCATCCCCACTCCTGACATGTCTGCCCTGTCAACATCCACCTCCACCCTTGCCCTCCTCCCGACCACCAGCATCACCTCCTCCACCCAATGACCCTTGGCCATCACCCACCCCAACCCCAAGCCCAACCCCCAAAATGCATTATCTGTCTCCTATGAAATATTAGAGGTCACCATTCTCCACGGGTACAAAGCTTGTTGTTGCACTAGAGTGACACAAAGATGACATGGCCAGCCGATAGCCTGGTCTCGATTAAAGGTTTTGATTGTGGGGTCAGTCTTTAACATCCCATAATGATAAGAATGAGAGCCACCAGGATCCATCCACCAAGAGGGACCTTTTATGGTTGCAGCGATCGTACAGACTTTTGAGAGACAGGGGACTGATCCCACATGAATTAAGACAGCTCAAAAATAGAGAGGGTGCTGAATTCCAACCCGTCACAAAGACATCGTCCGAGTATATCTGATCCAGAACATCTACGAAAGCATTTCAATATAACTGGTTTCATACCATTCAGAACCAACAAGAAAATCATACCCATCGGTATAAAAGGCACAATTGCATAATTTTGCATTCACTCTATATTTGTTTTGATTTTTCTGTGTCTTTTCTTGAAATATACAAAGTGATGCCACAAGAAAATAAATGAAAAAAGGGACACAATGACAATGAAAGAGGCAATAGATCACCAAGAATAAAAAAGAATAAAATAAACACACACTGGTTGGTACAAAACCAGATGAGAGAGAGAGAAAAGAAGACAAAACAAACTTTGTCAGGAGTCTTTTCTGTGGACAGGGTGATCAAGCTAAAAGTGTGCACTCTTTGAAATGAACGACAAATGTAACCGCATGAACAACAATGACAAAACAAAACTTTTTAAAAAACCAACAGCCATTTGAAGTGGGAAATAAACAGGACAAACATTTGGATATATTAACATAGTAAAAAAGGAAAAAAAAGAAAAAAAAAAAGAAAAATAGCTCAAAGATAAGAAATCTGTGAACCCCATGTATACTGTGTATATGGTCCAACTTCCTCCGAAGATACTAAGTCCTACAACAGGGCTAATGTCTCTCTGTATGTAACAAAAGCAAGCAATTAGATGGACCGTCATCTTCACAGAGTATGATTTTTGTACATTTTCTTTTTTTTATGCTTTTTTTTTTGTATTTATTTCTCTCCTTCTCAGCAAGTGAAGTAAGTTTTTTTTCCCTTTAAACGTGCAATAAAAAGTACATATCTGAATACAGTTGATAAGCATAGGAGCACTTCTTTTTAACGACGAGTAGTACTTACAGACTACAGACCTCACTGCCCAATTGGCAGCGCTGATGAACCCAAAAGACGTTCTCTATAAGGTACAAAATCAAAAAAAGGGCTGCGGGCTGCGCGCTGCTGTTACTGCTGTGGCTGGCTGTCCTCGATTCTCAGAGACGCCAGAGCGTACTGTAGGACTTCTACTGGGTTTGAGTCCCTTCTCTTGAGTAGGCAATTATTTACTGTAGCCTACATAAAGATGGGGACATACTGTATAGCTTTTTCATGTGTGTGCGCAAAAGCACTGTGTGTGTGTGTGTGTGTGTGTGTGTGTGTGTGTGTGTGTGTGTGTGTGTGTGTGTGACACTACTAGCTTCAGTGACTCAATCATCATCAAAGAACATGACTGTCAGTAAAGACACTAACAAATAAAATTAAAATGCAATAAAAAAAATAAATAAAAAAAATCACAGCATTTTTGAAAGCAATGCAGAGCAAGAAGGGAAATAAGAGATTATTCCATGGATGTTAGTTGATTTTATGTTTTATGTCTATTAAAAAAAAAAAACATCTCTGGAATTACTGGTGTTCCTTTGCTGCATCAATGGGCTTCTTTTAGCCCTGTGATATGAGCTGTGAAGCCCCCCCCCTCCATCAGGTGTGTTCTATAGCGTTAGCTCTCGTCTGATTGGTCGGCTGAAGTGTATCCTGGAAACTTTAGAAATGCCAGCACACTCCAAACTGTGTGTGTGTATGTGTGTGTGTGTGTGTAATTGGCCCGACTGGCTATGTGAGTGGTGTACAGTGTGTATATGCATGTATGTTAATATATGCATGTAAGTACTGTAGGTATGAATGTAATGTATGTATGAAGATATGCATGTACACTAGGTATGTATGAATTTTCCTTATTGCATACACATACCGTGGTGTTGCTAGCCAAGAATTGTCTTAACCTTGGCTTGCTAATAGACTATAGCCCATATGATATAGGAACGCATAACTGTTGCTGTTCTCAGGCATAACCCAGGCAATATTGTTACCCTCTCATGGGAGTTGTCAGTGAAATGTCTGTTGGAAAAATACAAACAAACAAATAAACCAAACAAAACAAAACAAAACAAAACAAAAATGTTCTGACCGAAATTCAGGAAGGCGTAAGGGATTCTCTTGTTTTAGTCCAGATGTGATATTCACAACCACGTTAACACATATTCACAGCGTTCAGGCAAAAGACTAGCAACCACACAACTGGTCTGGTTAGATACGATCCACATGGGTTACTGTCGTCTAACTCTCCCACAATTCCAAGGAAAGAGAGAAAGAGACAGAGAAGAGAGGGAGGAGGAGGAGTGGAGGTGTGAGTGTGAAGTTGGGATATTGATTTAAAGCAAGTGTCCATTATGTGTACACTATATTTATGTACAGAGTGTAAGGGCACACAAAGACACACACCCACACACACACACACATGTGTGTGTGTGTGTGTATTTGTGTGTATCTATGTGGGCAAGCACAAATGATAAACGTGAGAAAGAGAGCACACAATTTTGCGTGTGAGTTCACAGTTTACAGCGCATGTTGTGGGCTAACATTTTTCAACAGGCATCCACAGACGTAGTGTTAAGTTTCACGGCCCAAACTGTCATTCTATATATATTTATATATTTATATATAGAAAAAAAACACAACTTTCCTTGAAGAGTAATCCTCAAACTTGGTTTTCCAAGACTGAAAAAAAACAATAAACAAACAAACAAACAAACAAACAAAACAATTGATAATAACAAATAATAATATTATTCATAATAAAACATAAGCGTCTTTAATATCGCTTGCGTCTAAGGGAATATCCTCGATTCCCCTTCCTCGATTTTCTCCTCTTTTCAGGTTTCTGTCGATTTGGATATCTTTTTTTTTTTTCTCCGCAGTCTATTTTTGGTCTACTGTTACAATGCTGACTCAACGTGATTGGTTCGAGCCTTGATGATGATGCTTGCATACCATTGGTTGATGAGGGTCTGTCCTTTCAAACGGCCCATCTATCCATGAAAATCAGAAGTACCTTTGACAGAGTTTGTCCTCATCTGAGTCTGAGAATAAGAGTTGTAAAAAAAGAAGCCAGCGAGCTAGAAAGGTAGCAAGTATAGGTCCTCCTTTTAGCGCCCCCGGAAGTCAGTGTCTGTCTCTAAGGGTTCTCGGTTATGCATGCACGTTACGATGATACAGTCGACATTATACAAAGGGTGAGGGGGTAATCGGCCGTCTAAAGAAGAGTTTTCCAGAGGCCTGATATCACCAGCAGCGAAAAACACCCGATTGGCTCACCTTTGACCCCATCCTCTCCTCCTTCATCCTTTGACTACTCCGTCGTCACCCAATTTATTGTGTCCTACTCATCAACTTTGTCTTGATTCCAAAAAAGTATGAGTAAGCCGTTTGTTATGTGGATAACTAAAATAGGCGAATGACAGAAGAGAAGAATCCTCAAGTATGATCAGCTGGAACTCGGCGGTTCTTGTGTCTTTTGAGCATAGCATGTTTTTCATTTCCTCTCTGAAGAAGGAGGAAGTTCGTTTGGCGCTCTAACATGAGAGTCTGAAGTAGGTGATTATTTGTCAGTGTGTCTCATTTGCATCTGTGTATGTGTGTGTATATCAGATGTTTGTGTGTGTGTGTGCGTGTGTGTGTTGATGGTAGGACGGGTGTTACTGATGCCAGTACTTCTTGTTGTTTTTGTTTTTTTTGTTGTTTTGTTTTTTATTTTGTTTTGTTTTTATTATTTTCCTGTGTTGTTTGTATTTTTTCTTCTCAGTTTTGATTGGTGGTGATTGGCGCGCCTGGTGCATACGCCCGTCACAGGTAGACTTCGCGGCGGGTGAGCGTGCCGCAGGATGTGGGCTTGTAGTCGCCCGTCTGGGCCAGCGGGATGTCCTCGGGGGGGCGGGTGGGGTCATCGGGGGCGCCTGCGGCAGAATAGCTGGCGGTGGCGAAGGCGTCGTAGGACGAAGACGAGGAGACGGACATCTTCTTGTTGAGCAGGTTACGGTTGCGGTCGCCGTGCATGTGGTGGTGATGATGCACCGCTCCAACCGCCCCCGTCGCCACCACTGCTGCCGTTGCGTCGCCGTTAGCCACCGCCAGCGGTGAGTCCGGATTGGCCGCCTGCTCACCCGAGGCTCCGCCCCCGCCGGAGGTCATGAAGGTGGAGAGTTTGGGGGGCTGCTGGCTGCTGGCGACCTGCGGCTGCTTGGGACGGCGCTCGGGCGATGTCCGCACGGGCATCCAGCAAGCATCCGAGTGTCCGTACTCGTCACATTCACGGGTGCATTTGCCGGTCATGGCGACATCAGGCAGGGGCCGATTGTCTATGGCAAAGAGATAGATAGAGAGAGAGAGAGAGAGAGAGAGAGAGAGAGAGAGAGAGAGAGAGAGAAAAAACATTAATAAAAATGCTTGACTTCCTCCAAAGATAATAATAGAATATAAAATGTAACAAAAATACTCATTCTACAGGTGGTATGTGTTTCATGGGAATGGAGTACGACAATCAACAACTTTTTTTTTGGGAGAGTGAGCGAGAGTTGCTTCCTTTGAGAAATGAAACGCCTTTCTAGGCCAGTGCAACAATTTCAAGAGTGCATCTTAAAGCAGTGTAAGAACTGCTTTGTTACTATGGTTTCAATCTGCTTTTGCCTGGATGAAATCCAAATATTACATTGCACCTGTAATATTTTGAAGGCTCCATGCTGAACACATACCACATGAGCAAACTTAAAAAGGAACATATCAAAAATAAATAAATAATAAATTAAACACCACTTTAAATGAACAACAGTGATGTGAGTCACTGATAATAAAAGCATGCTTTAAACTGTGGGG
Organism: Sardinella longiceps; assembly: GCA_027497455.2. NCBI lineage: Eukaryota > Metazoa > Chordata > Actinopteri > Clupeiformes > Clupeidae > Sardinella > Sardinella longiceps. Next base: position 11,610,166 of record JAODXP020000028.1, on the reverse strand, counting down.
GCAAATGTGTGTGTTTTTGAGTGTGTGTGAGTGAGTGTGTGTGATATGTTCTACCTTTGCGTTTTTGTAAAGTGGTTGTGGAGTGTGTGTCTTCATCCTACACTACACTAAATTTCCAAAGTTAATCTGCATATTGTGGATCATGTAGTGCATTAATTTAGTGATTGTGAATCTTCCAATCGGTGCGTGTAAAAGCAGGCCTACAGGCCATATATACTATATTTATGCTACCTCGGCAGATGCTTCTCTCTGCCCTGATTTAAAAACAGTTTGGCCTTGAATCCATCGCACAGCTAATTTTGAGCTCTCTGTTCTCTTCAGCTAATTACAAAAACAGCATATATAATAACAACTTCAAAAAACGATGCTTGCATTTTACTAATCATCATACATTGTTTTTTTTTTTTAATATATAACTATATTGTTGTCAAAATGTGTCTTGTGGCTAGATTTATTCATTACCAGACATTAATTAATTAGATACCACTACTAGTGCTGAATTTGATTACAAAATATCCTTTTCATAATAGTTTCTGAAAGCATACTGTGGAGTCCTGACCTAGCATAAAAGAGTCCAAATACAACCCCACAAATCACTCCTAAAAGCCTCTTGAGTCCTCACCATATAACCGACTCCACAAAAGCACACACTAGTATTTCACATAAGACCACCGACTAAGCACATGGGCAGACCAAAAAAGTAGAGAGGAAAGTGCAATGACCATAACCTTTTTTTTTGCTACTGTTAGTGCTATCAATAATAATAATAATAATAATAATAATAATAATAATAATAATAATAATACCAACAAAACAAAGAAAACAAGACCAAATGTAAGCGTGGACAAAAGCAGACAGATCCCCCCCCCCCCACATCCATCCCCCCATCCCCCCCACCATCACCACCCCACCATCACCCCAAGCCCCCTTGCACTGAGCTCCCATCAGGCATCTAGTGTTCTGTATGTTAGACAGGAAGTGTGGCGTGGCATGACTCAAGCAAGAGAGAGAGAGCGACACAGAATGAATGGAGTGGAGAGAGAGAGAGAGAGAGAGAGAGAGATAGATAGAAATAGGTAGTAAGAGCGAGAGAGAGAGAGAGAGAGAGAGAGAGAGAGATAGATAGATAGAAATAGGTAGTAAGAGAGAGAGCGAGAGAGAGAGAGAGAGAGAGAGAGATAGATAGAAATAGGTAGTAAGAGAGAGAGAGAGAGATAGATAGAAATAGGTAGTAAGAGCGAGAGAGAGAGAGAGAGAGAGAGAGATAGATAGATAGAAATAGGTAGTAGAGAGAGAGAGAGAGAGAGAGAGAGAGAGAGAGAGAGAGAGAGAGAGAGAGAGAGAGAGAGAGGTGAGTGCAAAAAAAGAAGTCTAAAGAAGCATGCTGCCTTTCCATAAAAAAGAAGAACCAGTTTTAATTGGGGCTTACTTTTAATGCTCTTTTCTCTCCTGCAAAGAAAGAATAAAATAGGAATCACTGGTTTGTTTGATTGACATGTGGTAGTGTTTTTTTTTTTTTTGCAATGCATGGAGAATGCAAGTGTGTGTGTGTGTGTGTGTGTGTGTGTGTGTGTGTGTGTGTGTGTGCTAAAGTGGTTGTGTGTGTGTGTGTGTGTGTGTGTGTGTGTGTGTGTGTGTGTGTGTGTGTGTGCCACATACTGCCTAAATATAAAACCTCAGTAATGAGAACTGTACAGATGAACTATGTGAGATGTTTGACATGATTGTGCTTTCCAACACACACACACACACACATGAGTACAGGCACATTTCAAAATGCTGGTTTTAAAATACCAACCAAAAAAAAGAAAGAAGAGAACAGGACAGATTGGGAAAACAATCTGATATCTCAGTTTCAAAGAAATTAAACTGCAGTTATTTGGAAGCAGCTAGCCCCTCTTTGTAGACTGATTCAATTTCTGTTAGCTCTCTAATATTTATGTATTACTAGTATTTATGTGTAATCATGCTCTGGCCTAGCAAGACCAGACATCTGTTTCCCAACAATAGTTGCTAATCAGCTAGCAACTTAGTTAGTCAACAATGGGAAATTACATTGCAACCAACATAGTTGCTAACTATATACCCTAACTCACACTGTCAGTGATATTTACAACAGCAAAACATCCCTCCATTATAGCATTCTAGCAAAGCAACTGTGGTGGCTATTTCTTAAAAAAAAAAGAAAAAAAAAGAAGGGGAAGCATTCTATTCCATTCAGCCCTGACATCACTTCCTGTCTGTAACTGGCTACCTGGAAACACTCCAAATCTCTCTCTGGCCCCAACTCTTTTAACATTTGTTTTGATTGGACTGATAAATGCTATCATACACAGTCAGAGTTATGTGCTAGGTGCTGCATGGTACACAGGGTTAGCATCCTCATTCAACAACTTCTCTCCTGCATCACAAGAGCATCTGCATTGATAGACGCCAAGAGATAGACACCAAGGGCCGGATAGAAAGGATGTGTGTGTGCATGGGTGGGAAAAGTCAGTGAGTTATTAGAGGGATACTCTTTTAATGTTGCATGGAAATCTAGTGCTAACAGGGCAGGAGAATAGATTTTTATTCTGTCTTTCTTTTTTTTTTTTTTTTTGCCTTTTAGACTACCTACAGCACACTGAAGTGAGATGGTACTGTACGCCGAACACTAGCCACAGGCTTCTCGACGTCCCACGGTAGTCATACAATAAAAGAAGAAAACAGCCTGCACCACCGTGCACTACAATGTATTATGTTGTTTGTTTGGGGTGAAAAAAATGCAAATTCTCATTGACTGACTGGATTTTTTTGTGGGCTGGTGATGCATGGAAGTGGTGTAATACTCTTAAAACCATTAGCAGATTAAAGCTACTTTGAGCTACAGCACTCCACATAAGCATAAGAAGCAAAAGCAGCAACAGTGCCAAAAAACACAAGCATTTTGCAACACGTAATGACAGATGACTAAGCAAAAAGAAACAATCAAGAGTTCCAGTAGCCTATCCACATAAAAAAAAGCAAAAAAAAATCTAAATCTGCCTCCTCCGTAACTTTGCTGAGCCTCCGCTAATTCCGCTAACTGAAGTTGTACAGCTGTTTATCTAGTCAGTGGATGATGCTAACCGTAACAAACATTTCAATATTCAAATGACATGCAGTGAGCTAGCATCCATCCAACCAGGTTGTGTGAAATTGAGAGCATGTTTTGGCTTTGTTGCATCAGGGTGTCAACACTCAGATGACAAAAAGGGTAAAGAGATGTCAAATTCTCCACTGCCTTTACACCCCTCAAACACACACACACACACACACACACACACACACACACACACACACACACACACACACACACTCCACAGATAACAGATGACAGTTGAAGGGAACTTGTAATAACAATCAGATATCTGTCGACTACACAACTAACTTCCCAAACCCGCTCCCAATATGCTCATCTGAAGTGGAGTTTTTCGCCCCACAATTCATCTGTCTCCCTCTCTCTGTGGCCTTGGCCTCCACGTCTGCGATGAAGCTATCACAGGTGATGGGCTGAGAGCTAGGACTCGGGAGACTAGGCGTTTGGCCTTGCCTGCCGACTTACGCTCACACTCACACTCACACTCACAAGCTCTCTTCCTCCGCTAGCTCTCTCTCTCTCACCCTGACTCCCGACTCAGAGTTTGCCCGATAGCCGTAGCGTAGCGTAGCCACAGTCGTAACGGCGTGGCGCCTCAATCATTCCCCCTGACCGGCTTCACAGAGCGATGCTGAGAGCCTTGTCAAGGCTGTCCGGCAACCCCCAGGGGCCACTCTCTCTCTCTCTCTCTCTCTCACACACTCACACACACACACCCCTCACACACACACACACACACACACACACACACACACACACACCCCTTTCATCTCTATTCCGCCTCTCACAATGCCTGCCTTGACAGCCTTCTTCCCAGGTATAAAACAACAAAAAGAGCACAGCACGCTTG
>JAODXP020000028.1:11595855-11598598 GCA_027497455.2 Sardinella longiceps | reverse complement strand
TTATAGATCCTGTGAGAACAGGCAATGCAATCGCCAGAGACTCCATAAGATAACTGCTGTGTGGCTTCAAAACAAAACAAAAAAACAACAAAAAATCATGCATAGCAGCGCTCTCGCAGAGAGAGAAAGAAAGAGAGAGAGAGAGAGAGGGAGAGAGAGAGAAAGAAAGAGAGAGATAGAGAGAGAACTAACAGACAGAGGGCAAAATAGGAAGAATGCATTATTTGGGGGTGGGAGGGGGGTTAACGGACGGGCGGACAGACACACACACACACACAAACAATAGATAAACGACTGTGAGTGTGTAGAAAATGGTAGGGCTTTAGCTATATTTCTGGACCCCTGGATGACAGCAAGGTGACAATCAGTGAGAGAGAGGGGAAAAGATGGGTTAAATTGTCAATGTATGTGAGTGAGTGAATGTATGTGTAGGTGTGCGGTTGTGTGTGTGTGTGTGTGTGTGTGTGTGTGTGTGTGTGTGTGTGTTTTTCTGCTGGGTTGTTATTCCTCTAAATTCTCGGTCGGTCTTTCTAGTGAGCCTCATTGCTCTAGCGGAGAGCGCAGAGCGCCTTCCTTATCGCCGGCTTGCAGACGCACTCGCACAATGGCCTATTTTACACCATTAAATGCTTGTTTGTCAAAATACAATTTCAATTAAATCCGGACCCCGAAAAACCTGCTGGTTTTCCTATGCTTTGCTCTACTTACTGAGGGAGGAGGAGGATGGGAGGATGGGGGGATGGGGGGATGGGTGAAGGGGGGGGGGAGGATAGAAGGCGATGGAAAGAGACAGAATGAAAACAGAAGAGAAGAAGAAGAAGAAAAGAGAGGGGTCTACATAGCGCTGCTATCTGCACGTCAAATGTATACGAGCGACGACGACTGTGAGGCTTTGAAGTAGACGGCGACGTGTGGGGAGAATGGGGAGAAGAATCGCAAAAAAAAAAGCCTAACTGAAAAATTTCATTCGTCCCTTTATTTTTTCCCGAACAGATGCCAGCTTTTTTTTCGCAATGTGTGCTAGCAAGAAAAGAAAAGAGTGTCTGAGAGAGCGATGATACAGAGAATGAAAAGAAAGAGTGAGAGAAAGAGATGCTACAGAGAGAAGAAAAGAAAGTGTATGAGAGAGAGAGAGAGAGAGAGAGAGAGAGAGAGAGAGAGAGAGATGATACTGAGAAAGAAAAGAAGCCCCTCAAATGACTGCCTGCGTCCTTTCAACTGCTCACTCCGTCTCCCAGTACTGACGCTCACGTGTGGTCATTAGCCAGTAAAGCAATCTTCACACTTCCATACTCAACCACACACACACACACACACACACACACACACACACACACACACACACACACACTCTGGCCTCTCTCTCTTACACACACACACATACAACACACACACAACACACACACACACGCTCTGCTCTCTCACTCTCTCTGTCTCTCTCTCTCTCTCTCTCTGTAGAAATAAGACACAACATATGTGTCCATCAACAGACTGCTAGTAAAAGCCCATCCCCTGTGTTATGTTGTGCCATGTTAGAAGTCATGCAATCACAAATGCACTACAACTGCCCTCCCTCTCCCTCCCTCCCTCCCTCCATTACACAATCACACAGCCTTACAACTATCAACTACCCAACAAAGCAGAGTGATTCATTTTCCAATACAGCAAGCAACACAATCGAGAAAAGAAAAGGGGAATATTGAAAAACGCGTAACATCAATCAGTCCCATTTGGTGATGGTGTGGCAACATTGGCAGAGGGATGATGTAGTGGTAGTGGGGTGGTGGTGGTTGTGGTGGTGGTGGTGGTTGTGGTGGTGGTTGAGGTGGTGGTGGTGGTGGAGAAGCACCACTGTCAGCCTCTCAAAGCCAACAGGCCCATCAGAGTCTCTACAGATTAATTCTTTAGCACGCCCAACCACTGGCGCTAGGCTAATGAAATTGACCTCACAGAGGACATTTTTTTTAGGGCATGGGGGAACAAAAGTGGATTTGGGTGGGGGGCTGGGTGGGTGGACGTTTGGGGGGGGGGGGGGTCAGTTGTGGGGCGATCCACCACTCCTGTCAGACTCCTGTCCTTTTAGTGCAGGAAAAAAAAAAGAAAAGAAAAATCTGATACAAGGCTTAGGTGTAAATTATGCAGGTCCATCATTCATGTGGATTAAGTAGCAAAGCAATGGAGGTAAAAAAAAAAAAAAAAAGCTTCTATGCCCCCCAACACACGGCGCACACACACGCACACACACACACACACACACACACACACACACACACACACACACACACACACACACACACACACACACACCCCCTCTCATCTCTCTCTCTCGTCTCTCTGGTTGACCATGGGTCTAATCAAAGTCAGGTGAACTTTTGTCGGCTCCTCGGTGACTGCAAATAGCAGTGCCCTGCAATAAGACCTCCGGAAGCTGCTTTGCATGGCTTTAGTCTCCATTCTCACTCACAAAAGCTGACCACTTAAAAAAAAAAAAAAAAAAATCAGAAATCACACACACACACTCTCACACACAAAAACTTCAGCTAATGCCATTTTGTAATTAGTAGTGATGGAAAGAAAGGTTGAGGGCTTTTTGGAGACCCCAATCATCCCTACACACACACACACACACACACACACACACACACACACACACACACACACACACACACACATACACACACACATACAATATCCCTCCAAAAGCCTTTGTGCATTAATCAAAAAAGTTCAGCCTTTTACAATT
>JAODXP020000028.1:11575855-11578355 GCA_027497455.2 Sardinella longiceps | reverse complement strand
CTATAGTATTCCCAACTGGACGAGCCAAAGAGCTGAGATCAGGCCTTGATGTTTTCTTCATGCCCCTGAGTGAGATGAGCATTGACACGTGCCGTCCAAAGGCTCGGCACACATAATGTGAGACGCTTTGTACAAATTATTTATTTATTATTTCTCAGTGTTTTGTATTCTCTCTGTGTCTTCCCCCTTTTCTCTCACTCCATTCTTCCTCCTGCCCTCTCTCTCTCCCTCCTTTTCTCTTTCCTCTCTTTTCATTTCTCCTCTCTCTCATATATATATCTTTCTGTGTGTTTGCATTTTCTCTGCCTTCCCCTCTCCCTCCTTTTTCTTGCCCTCTCTCCTTCTTTTCTCTCCCCTCTTTTTTCATTTCCCCATTCTCTCTCTCTCTCTCTCTCTCTCTCTCTCTCTCTCTCTCTCTCTCTCTCTCTCTCTCTCTCTCTCTCTCTCTCTCTGTTATTGCCAAGCTCAAGGTAATGGACCTTTCCATCAGTTGCTGTCTATGGAGTGAAGAAAGTCTTTAAAATGCCCAGGGAGTCTCCATCTTTTTTCTCTCCTTATTCTTCCCGCCTCTCAGCATCTCTCTCTCTCTCTCTCTCTCTCTCTCTCTCTCTCTCTCTCTCTCTCTCTCTCTCTCTCTCTCTCATTCCCTCATTCTGATGTATGCAGCAGAGCCGACATTAGGACTCCGATGGAGCTGATTGAAGCCATTTGCAGCGGGCTCCAACTGCACCTCAGCCATTAGATAATACCTTATCACACAACTGTTCGCTTGTACCTCCGCAGAGGCACACACACACACACACACACACACACACACACACACACACACACACACACAACACACAGGGAACACACACACAAAAACATCCACACATACACAGACAAACTCACACTCTGAATGAAAAACTAGACACACATACACACAACACACACACACACACACACACACACACACACACACACACACTCACACACAAATCTCAACGTGAACGCTCAGATTTCTTGTCTTTTTTTGTTTCATGTCATTCACGGGGGGGATTTTTTTATGCGCATGAATACTGCATAGGCGCTAGCTAAGGGTCTGCATGACAACAGACGCAGGAAGCCATCAAAGCACAAGCTTCACTTTGACTCCCGGCGAGTGCACTCCAACGACATTCAACCTCCACCTTCCACACACACACACACACACACACACACACACACACACACACACACACACACACACACACACACACACACACCTCACAACAGGCACTGACACATTCTTACCCCATGCACAGCCCGTATGAAATGAGTTGGAAATAACAGGTCTGTCTTGCGCCGTAAAACTGGCGACAAAGTAATTCTCAGGACGATCAGGGCGAATTAGCTTAGGGAGCTAGTGACATGGAAGGATTGCTGGTGACACGGAGCACGCTAAATCACTTACCGGCCTGTTAAAGCAGGGGAGGAAGAGGAGGAGGAGGAAGAGGAGGAGGAGGAGGAGATGGAGGAGAGGAGAGAGCAGGAGGTTATCCTGTTTTTGCTTTTTTTCATTTTCTTTCTTTTTTTTACTCGAGGGGTTAAAGGGGAGATGTACTTGACCAGTGATATATTAGAAGAATTTCTTTCTTCCCTTGTTCTTCTCTTTTTTACAGAGCAAACATGGCTGCCACCTGCACATTTCTTTCTTTCTTTCTTTCTTTCTTTCTTTCTTTCTTTCTTTCTTTCTTTCTTTCTATGATTTTTATGATCAAAGGTAAACTTTTAAAAAGACATACACAACATGTCTGATAATGGAAGACTATTACTGTGGCATTTAAATTTTGAAATAGGATAATGCAATGAGATTTTTCTCCATGCTTCTGACGCTCTCCCCACTAACCACTCCGATACCAAGCAAACAAGTTCCACTATCTCACGTATCTCTCCAGCCAAAGGGCTTGAAAACAACACAAAACAAACTAGATGCTTGCCAATGTTATTTCCAGTCTACTGGATATCTCATGGCCACTACCTTTATTTTCCAAGGTCTCCATATATTTTCAATGTCTAGTACTTCTCATAATGCTACCAATGTCCAATCGTAATGTAACAAAAAGCATGAGAATTACAAAAGGCAACCACCAATATTTTCAATAGAGTGAAATTGAAAATAAAGTGTTTGTGGTATGTAAGTGTGTGTGGTGGTTGGTGATGTGTTTTTTTTTTCTGTCCCACGAATCAACAATTTTTACATTAGAGAAATCAATATGTCTGCAAACACGTCTCATGCCACTAGACTCTGGGCGGACGCTGATGGTAAGGTGAGAGCAAATATGCGCTCGCTAAACGCTAGCACAGAAGACAATGCCTCTGTCTGAGTCTTCTCTCTCTCTCTCTCTCTCTCTCTCTCTCTCTCTCTCTCTCTCTCTCTCTCTCTGTTCTCTTCCTCTCTGTCTATCTTTAGCCCCCTTCTCTGTCTTTTAAAGAGGTTCTGTGTGTTCTGGGAGATAAGTACTTTAAGTACTTCATTTTC
>JAODXP020000028.1:11545855-11548355 GCA_027497455.2 Sardinella longiceps | reverse complement strand
GTGCTTGTGTTACATTGGCTTGGTATGGTGTGTTTGTATGAAAACATACACAAATGTGTGTGTGTGTGTGTGTGTGTGTGTGTGTGTGTGTGTGTGTGCGTGCGTGCGTGCGTGTGTATGTGTGTGATGGTAAGTGGGTGGGTGAGTGCATCTGAATGTGTCTGAGAAACAGATCTCATGTGTGCTGTACATGTATATATGGATATATGGTTTGTGTGCGTGCATACAGTACACACATAGCGTAATTGTGTGTATGTCCATGCATGAATGTGTGGTTGAGTATGGTAGGACATGTGTGTGTGTGTGTCTATATGTGCGCAAGAGCGCATCCTTCTGTGCATGTTTGTGTGTGTGTGTGTGTGTGTGTGTGTGTGTCTATATGTGCGCCAGAGCGCATCCTTCTGTGCATGTGTGTATGTGTGTGTGTGTGTGTGTGTGTGTGTGTGTGTGTGTGTGTGTGTGTGTGTGTGTGTTGTAAGTGGATTTGCAGGCTCACATCAGAAGGATTAGGACAGCCATGTTTTGTCAGTTCATCTGAGCACTGCAGAGACGCGGGGCGCCTTTTGTCATCACGTCAGAGGCCAGAGAGAGAGAGAGAGAGAGAGAGAGAGAGAGAGAGAGAGAGAGAGAGAGAGAGAGAGAGAGAGAGAGAGAGAGAGAGAGGCGGCAGAGGCTGGAGGCTGCCTGGGGAAAATCCAACTCCAACAGCTACAGCTCCCCTCCTCCTTCTCTCCCAACTCCACACCCCAACACCAGCCAGCAGATGAAACAATGCACTACATAAAGGAGCTGAGAGAGAGAGAGAGAGAGAGAGAGAGAGAGAGAGAGAGAGAGAGAGAGAGAGAGAGAGAGAGAGAGAGAGAGAGAGAGAGATGAATGAAAAGAGAAAGAGAAGCAGAAGAAGAAGAACAGGGTGAGGATGAGAGGAGAAGAGGATAAGAGGAAAGTGTGGCAGAGAGAGAGAGAGAGGGCGGGGGGGCAGAAAGAAGGAGGGAGAGAGAGAGAGAGGGCAAGAAAGAGAGAGAGAGAGAGAGAGAGAGAGAGAGAGAGAGAGAGAGAGAGAGAGAGAGAGAGAGAGGAAAAGAGGGATGGGTGGGAGTGGAGTCACAAAGGGAGGCGGTGAGAGGAGAGGAGATTTCAGGAGACATGCAGAGAAGTGAAAGAGAGAAGACACTAAGACTCTGAGAGGATACAGGGCTACATGAACGAGACAAAAGAGAGCATCCAAGAGAGAGAGAGAGAGAGAGAGGGAGGGAGGGAGAGAGGGATGGAGGGAGAGAGGGATAGAGGGAGGGAAGGAAAACAGAAAGGGCGGAGTGCTCTCCTTGAATGCAAATCCTCCCTTTCCCCATAAACCTTATGTGACCGTGATTCATTAAGTCTTAACCTACTGAACTAATCCCTCTGCTGTGTGTTCCAGGCCATCCCCTGCCCAACACACTGCAACAATCTCATTGCTACATACAGTACTATCTGCTGTAGGCCTATGGCTGGCACACTGCCCAACATGCTACAAACCAATCTGAATGTTATACATATGCTGTATTCCCTGCACACTGCACCACTCTCCATGCTATATGCTAGCACAGTATATGCCCACCAAGCTGCACCAATCTCAATGTTATACATGCTGTAAGCCCAACATGCTGCACCACTCCCAATGCTCTGGTGGTAGTGAGGAATTATTAACACTAGGGGTGGCAGGTGATACCTATTACAGTAATAACCACCAGTCAGTGAAAGGTATATGCTATAATATGCTATACTGTTATGATATACAGTACAAAAAGCTTCTCCACACTGAATCTGCACCACCTTCAATGCTATATGCTACAGTATAAAGTATATGGACAGTATGCCTTATGCCCAACATGCTGTACCACTCTCAATACAATCTGGTAAACACCCAACACCCTGCTACATTCACAATGCTATTTTGATGATATAGCTAAAGGCTACATGCTAAAATATAGGCTACGACATACGACACACACCCTATCAGCAAATCAGTGATAAGCTATGCTAGCTGCTAGCTGCTAATCTATGCAGCAGACTTAAGATCCATGCTACACTGCACATCACAACAGCATCCTGGAGCTCTCTGCCAAGCTTTTGTACTGCCTAAGGCTAGTCATTACACCCCAGGAGGAGATAAACAGATAAACAAACACACACACACACACACACACACACACACACACACACACACACACACACACACACACTCACACATACACATAGACAAACACACACACACACACACACACACACACACACACACACACACACACACACACACACACACACACACACACACACACACACACACACACACACACACACACACACACACACACACACACACACACACACACACACACAGAGGGGGTGTGTCACAGAGGTGTTGTGTGACTAGGGTAATCCTTATTCTTTTCTTCTCAGACCACTAGGTTTCTACACACCTTCTTCCACCGCTCTCTCGCCTCTCTACCCCCCACCT
>JAODXP020000028.1:11535855-11538355 GCA_027497455.2 Sardinella longiceps | reverse complement strand
AGAGAGAGAGAGAGAGAGAGAGAGCAGTAGGCTCAGAGGTATCTAATTGTGCTCACTAAAGACCAGCCCACCTGTTCTATATCACGGCTGACAAGAATATCGCAGCCAAAATGAGAGAGTAGAGAGAAAGAGAGAGAGAGAGAGAGAGAGAGAGAGAGAGAGAGAGAGAGAGAGAGATGGAGGGATGAAGAATAGAAAAAACATCAACAACAACAACAACATCAACAACACATCTACAACCAGAACCAAACAAAACACCCACCTGCCTATTCACACACAAACAGGCGGCAGGTGGGTGGTGGCTGAGATTGTGAGTGAGATTCCCCCCCCCCCCCCCTCTTTTTTTTCGCTCGTTTTGTTTTGTTTTCACTACTTCTTTTTTTATTCCTCTTTATTTCCCACCGATGGCAATGCGAGCCAAGATGGCGACTAGCCAAAGTGATAGTTTCCGCCTCAGTGCTTGTGAAAGACATATCGCTCGCGCAGACGCACACACACACACACACACACACACACACACACACACACACACACACACACACACCAGTCTGAACAGACCGTTTACTGCACTGGACTGGTTCAGAGGAGAAAATAATTCTAGAAATTACTTTTATTTATTTATTTATTTATTTATTTTTCTTTTAACAAATTTTAATATGCAAAAATGGCTTCCAATTTCCAATTTCCAAAACTACAGCTTGCCAGCCTCCTTTAGCTTGCTTGCTAACGGTAATTAGCTTCGAAATAATTAGTGACATGCACACTCGGAGATTCAGATCGAGTAGCCATGTTTGTGTCGAGCCCATGGCTGTTTTGCCTGCACAAAATGAATGATTAATGATCCTTTGTGACTGCCAACTTGAGACCCTCCAACCACCTTGGAAAACTACATTTCCCAGAGGCCTTCACTCTTGACGTATGTATGCCGTGCCATAAGGCATCACATGGCATAGGGCATAGAGAGGCTATATGCTAAAAACCTCTTTGTAGTTCTTTGTGCTTCTGTTACGTGCCAGAGGCGAAATCTCAGTGAGAAATCTCAGTGTTGTAAATATGTGTGTGTGTGTGTGTGTGTGTGTGTGTGTGTGTGTGTGTGTGTGTGTGTGTGTGTGTGTGTGTGTGTGTGGAAGTGAGGCATATGAAGTGAGTGTTAGTGTGTGTGAGGGGGTTCTAAAGGGAGGAGCGTGAACACATGTGCTTGTAAGTGCGTATGCATGTGTGTTCTGAGTGTGTATTTGTGTGTGTGTGTTACTAACTGTGTGAGTGCATGTCCATGTGTGTGTTCATGTGTATGTGTTTGCGTCTGTGTTTGCTAGTCACTGTGTGTGTGCATGTGAGTGTGTGTGTGTGTGTGTGTGTGTGTGTGTGTGTGTGTGTGTGTGTGTGTGTGTGTGTGTGTGTGTGTGTGTGTGTGTGTGTGTGCACTGTGCCTAGGCCCCCAGTCCCAGCGGCAGAGCCCAGACTCCTGCGGCAGCACCGGACGAAGCTGCCAGCAGCCATGGCCGCCACACACACACACACACACACACACACACACACACACGCACAGGAGGATAATTTGAATACCTGCCTGGCACCTCTGCCCAGTGATCAATCACTCTCCCAGCATGCAACACTGCTGGCCCCACTGGGCCGCACCACTGCCATGGCGACGCCAGCTGGGAGGAGGAGGAGGAGGAGGAGGAGGAGGAGGAGGAGAGACGAGAAAGAGGGCGAAAGGAGGGATACACACACACACACACACACATACACACACACACACACACACACAAACACACAATCGAAACGATCAGCAGTCGAGACGGGGAAAAAAGAGAAAGAGAAGAACTCACACAAAATGGGATGCACACACACACACACACACACACACACACACACACACACACACACACATACACACACACACTCTTACAAACAGAAGTGGCACATAGATATTCCATGTGAATATGTCTCTAAGTACAGTCAGTCACACACTGTACGAGCAAAGCAACACGACTTTTAGGTTTTTGCCAAGAAAATGTATCCTGGCAAACCATCCTATAACATTAAAAATTAAACTAGACACAATAGGATAGTCTATAACCAATCAGAGGAACGAACAACATGCAAACACCAATTCAAAAGACGGTTGTTTTCGGTGAAGCCCGCCCTAAGCACATAGAGCGTTGTGATTAGTGAACACCAACGCTGTCCAACCAATCAAATTCCCTACGGCTTGCTACCAGACGTACTGGCTGAGCAAATCTATTTGCCTCCACTAGAGTATGTCTAGATTTCTAAGCTAAAGAAAATGCCTTACTCTCTTGCAACTCTCTCTCATCTTCATATTTTAAAACTACAATACCCAGAACGCACCTCTCTCCTGAGCCTATTAGAGGAGCCTAAACTTCCCTCTGTAACTCAGCCATGTTGTACTGGGTTATATAACAGACTCAGCAGCAGCGATGGACTGTGTCTTTGGTAAAAAAAAAAAAAAATCTTTAAACGGCTACAGATATAG
>JAODXP020000028.1:11520855-11525855 GCA_027497455.2 Sardinella longiceps | reverse complement strand
TTTTTTTAAAGGGGAAGGGGTGGAGGGGTAGGATGTGTGTGTGTGTGTGTGTGTGTGTGTGTGGAGGTGGTACTGTATGTTGGGGACAGGGAGGAAGAATACATCTTTTAAAAGGAAAGGGGGTGGTGGGGGTGGGGTGTGTGTGTGTGTGTGTGTGTGTGTGTGTGTGTGTGTGTGTGTGTGTGTGTGTGTGTGTGTGTGTGTGTGTTTGGGGGGGGGTAGTGATGGGGACAGGGAGGAAAAATATTGCATCATGTTAGGTATTGTTGGTGGCAGAAAGCTGCATTTGGGAGCATCATGCTGACTTGAAGTAGAGGCAGGGAGATTGCATTTGACTGAGTGAGTGAGAGAGAGTTGGGGGTACATGAGTGAGTGAGTGAATGATTGATTAAGTGAAGAGTTTAGTCAGATAGAAGGAGTGACAGTGGAGAGAAGAAGACGGGTGGTGACGGGGGGGGGGGGGGGTCACTTCATAAACAACTAAATTAAACTGAGCAGCTCTGAGGAGGTCAAGTCTTTAAGATGGGTTCACTTGAGTGGGAAAAGGGCAGAAAATAGCAAAATTATAAAGGCTTTGGCCTTCAGAAATGGGATGCTGGAAGTAAAGGAAGAAAGAAAGAATAAAAACTACAAGACGTTGGCAATCTAGTCTATGCTGCATACATGAAAGACTTCTGGGAAACGGAGTTTGAAGTATACTGTAGGTGATTCACTTCAAGATCAACGGAGGCAAGGACAAGGCTAGATGCGGATCAAAGGGCTAACACACACTCACTCACACACACACACACACACACACACACACACACACACACACACACATAGCTTACAAACAAATGTATACCTAGGACCTTCCAACATGAATGAACACCATTAACTAAGGACGAAGACATCTTTCCCTTCCACACAATGACAAGAATGATATGCCATCCCATCTGTTTCTGCAGACAGGGAAATATGGTAGACACATGCATAGACACACACATAGGCAAACTGATCTTTCATGTGGTTTTCTTTGCTGCAAAACAAAGCCTGCGTCCACTTTGACACATGCCGCTCGAATGACTTCAATTTCCGCAACGGCGATGTTCAATCTGTGTGTGTGTGTGTGTGTGTGTGTGCGTGTGTGCGTGCGTGCGTGTATGTGTATGTGTGTGTGTGTGTGTGTGTGTGTGTGTGTGTGTGTGTGGCTATCTATGTGTGTGTGTGTGTGTGTGTGTGTGTGTCTATCTGTGTGTGTGTGTGTGTGTGTGTGTGTGTGGGGGGGGTGGGTGGTCCCTGTCCAGCCATTCACACGCCCAGCCTTCTGCTGTCACTGCTGTAGTCTCCGTCTGTGCATGAAATAAAAATGAAATCAAATAAAACAAGCTCCTTTGGAGAGCCAGTCAAGCTCCATCACATCTGCTGTGCTGTGCTGTGCTGGTGCGGTGGTCCTGATTAAAATTATATATCTAATGTGCATTAAAGACCGATAGAGAGAGGGACGGAGGGAGTGTGTGTGTGTGTGTGTGTGTGTGTGTGTGTGTGTGTGTGTGTGTGTGTGTGTGTGTGTGTGTGTGTTTTCCAGAATAGTCTAGAAATGCATTGAAAAAAATATATCAAAAAGTCCCCTCTGACTTCATTTTTAAATATGTGTGTGTGTGTGTGTGTGTGTGTGTGTGTGTGTGTGTGTGTGTGTGTGTGTGTGTGTATGTTTGTGTGTGTTTTCCAGAATAGTCTAGAAATGCATTGAAAAAATGATATCAAAAAGTCCCCTGTGACTTCATTTTTGCGTAATATACAACTAAAATAGTTCAGTGAAATAAATAGAATCTATTGTGTTTTCAAATCATTATGAATAATAATTGGAACTTTGCATTTTGAGGGTTCTGCAAAAATAAGGTGTGTGTGTGTGCGTGTGTGTGTGTGTGCGTGCGTGCATTCGTGCGTGCGTGTGTATGAGGAGAAAATGGCGTCTGTGGTGGTAGATGGCCATGAAAGTAAAGCTCTGTCTGACCTGAGCTACAATACAGTCAAAAGAAATGTCCTCAAAAACATGGCTGTAAACCACGTTAGGGAGAAAATAGCCATCTTGTTTCTGTGCCCTCTACTTACCAGGCAACAGAAACACTGGCTGGAGTCAAAGTGCTATGGTACGACTCTATCTCTATCTCTCCCACACACACACACACACACACACACACACACACACACACACACACACACACACACACATACACACACACACACACACGCACACACACACACAAAGCTCCTGTCCACAGTTCAGCTGGGTTCACAAAAAAATGTGAATAATATTGGTCAAGCGGTCTAACCAGACATGAGAGAAATCCAACGTCTGTCACAATCAAAGAATAAACAAACAGCTCAAGCTCATTGTCTATTGGCCATCTATGTATAACAACAACAACAACAACACCTTACATTTTCATAGCACTTTTCAAGACACCCAAAGCGCTTTACAGTGGAGAGGGACCTCACTGACCACCACCAAGCTATGTATAGTACTTGCTCATCTCAAACAGTTGATGAAGCATGCTCACACAGACACGCACACACACACACACACACACACACACACACACACACACACACACACATTACAGAATACATTATGGCGAGCAGGCACCACAGCACTAGGTGTGTGTGTGTGTGTGTGTGTGTGTGTGTGTGTGTGTGTGTGTGTGTGTGTGTGTTTGTTTCTGTTTAGGTCACTTTAACTCATGGCCCTGCCATTAAGCGAATAAAGTGTGTAACGAATGGCTGAACAGATTCATTAATTAGACCTTAACTCTATATTCATGTCTTGCCATCTCACATTCTCTCTCTCTCTCTCTCTCTCTCTCTCTCTCTCTCTCTCTCTCTCTCTCTCTCTCTCCCTCTCTCTCTCTCTCTTTCTCTCTCTAGTGACTTATTAAACAGAATGCTGTCACATCCCTCACTGTACTCTCCCCTCATCTCTCTCCCCGTCCATTTGCCACGGCGTGCCGTTCTTTACTTTTGACAGAGCAGGGCCGTCATCGCCCATCATTAGTCTAAATGGCTGCTTTAATTTGACTTGACTGGAGGAACCTTGAAATTTGTCTCTGTTTCATATTGCGGGCGTTCCCTGGCCCGTGAAGAATGATGGAGGTATCTGTCTTTTTTTTTCTTCCTTTCTTTTCTTTTCTTTTTTTTTTTGTGGTTTTTCAGAGACGGCTGCACTGTAAGTGTTGCGTAAGTGCATAACCTCTGTGGAAAAGTTTGGATCATAAGCTTTGGTAGATTCTCTTGACATGGGAGAAGGCCACAATTCTTTACATTAGATTTTTTTTTTCTATAAGAAGTGGGGAAAATAATAACAAGAAGAATAATCTTGGAGGTTTTTCATAAAATGCTGTCACCCAACCCAGTATGCTAATGTTGCCAGTGTGTGCATTTTTTATTTATTTTTTTTTTTTTAATTTCTCCATTTCATTCCATTTCCCCCTGTTGTTTATTCATTTGCAGCTAATGCAGCGGCAATCTTGGCAATAAATCATGTTTCCATGTAATTACAGTCTACACTCGACAAGAGAACTGAAATAAATATTCATCGAAAAATTTCACTCGGATAGTCCAACATTTGTTGCATAATTAAAACGAGAAACCCTGGAGATAGCTAATGTCTTTTATTTATTTATTTATTTCAATCTTTTTTTTTTTTTTTTTTTTTTAAGCGGGTAACAAATTAAACGCTGTTTGGATATCAAACCAAAACCCAAAATGTCTCATGCATCCCCCAAAGGAGATATGGTTTAGATTCAGGGGCAAATAAAAAATGCACTCAACTTAAATGAAGTTTCAAATCATTCACAAATGAAATAACAAACTTTAGATGAGACAGGAAGGAGAGAAATGACACACTGGGGGCTAATGTATCCACAGTTTTATTTGTATTATATTTTTTTCCCCCTCTTTGACGTTAAATGCAATGGTGGCTATTAAATGAGTCTATGGAGGTGGTGGTGGTGGTGTGCAAAGACTGAGATACTGAACTACTAAAGGTGAGTTGATGAAGTCAAATTAGCCAGATAAAGTTGCTAAAGCAGAAACAGACTTAAATTACTTTCGGCAAAAATAAAAAGAAGTACACACACAGACACACACACACACACACACACACACACACACACACACACACACACACACACACACACACACACACAAAGGCAACAGGAATGAGTCAAATGAAAATTAGAGAGGGAGAGTAATGACATTTAAAAAACATCTTTTTCTCTTTTGTGCTTTTTGTTTTGTCATAGTAGCGTTTATTTTTCTTTCTTTTTTTTTATAAATGAGAGATCCAAGAAAGATCAACTTGATGAACAACTGTGTCTGTAAATTTGTTCACTGTTCAGCTTTTCTTCATAATTTTCAGCATCTCTCTCTCTCTCTCTCTCTCTCTCTCTCTCTCTCTCTCTCTCTCTCTCTCTCTCTCTCTCTCACACACACACACACACACACACACACACACACGCTTACACATATTTGTCATGTTATTCCAAAGGATCTACAGCAAATTCATGCTAAAACCGCCTGAAAATAAACTAGCCGTCATGAAATGTCTCTCCTAATTTCTCTCTCTCTCTCTCTCTCTCTCTCTCTCTCTCTCTCTCTCTCTCTCTCTCTCTCTCTCTCACACACACACACACACACACACACACACACACACACACACACACACACACACATGCTTGAGTGACATGATGTGAATTTGCACCCTTGCCCTATTTTGGAAGTGAATGATTTCATTAAAGTCCAATAAACAGTTCAGCACCATCGCAGACACCTTCCTCATCACGTCCCCACGGACCATCACCCTGTGGGTTAGGGGCGAAAACCGCAAGCTCAACACCCAACCCACCCCCCACCCCCCCTAATCCCAACCACCTCACCCCACCCCCTATTCCCAAAACCATGAACAGACGACGAGCTTGGGAAACGTGGTTTTCATTTTCGATCTAAATATCTTCAGGTTT
>JAODXP020000028.1:11513355-11518355 GCA_027497455.2 Sardinella longiceps | reverse complement strand
GGCAGGCCTCCAGGTTCAGGATGTGTGTATGTGTGTGTGTGTGTGTGTGTGTGTGTGTGTGTGTGTGTGTGTGTGTGGAGGGGAGGGGGGGGGTATTTTAGGGGAAAGGGAATTGAAAGGAAGGGGGTAAAGGAATGGGATTGGGGGGGGTGGGGGGGTAAGTTTGCCTTTGGGCTGCAGCAGAGGGAGTCTCAGGTGTCAGTCTGGTCTAGGGGGATCAGCAGACCCGTCAGGGTTCATTAACCACCACCACCGCTTCCACACACACCACACACACACACACACACACACACACACACACACACACACACACACACACACCTCCCTCCCTCCTCGCTGCATGCCGGGACTGATGGCCTTCAGATGGGAGGCACTTTGCAGCAGGGCTGGAGGGTTGGGGGACTGGGGGGACTGGTTGGGGGGACGGACGGTAAAGGTGGAGGAGTGTGTGTGTGTGTGTGTGTGTGTGTGTGTGTGTGTGTGTGTGTGTGTGTGTGTGTGTTGGGGGGTCACTTTTCAGGGGCTGGGGGACTGGGTTGGGGAACGGACGGTAAAGTTGGAGGAGTGTGTGAGTATGTGTGTGTTTGTGTGTGTTGGGGGGTCACTTTGCAGGGGCTGGTGGACTGGGTTTGGGGGTGGTAAAGGTGGAGGAGTGTGTGTGTGTGTGTGTGTGTGTCTGTGTGTGTGGTGTGTGTGTGTGTGTGTGTGTGTGTGTGTGTGTGTGTGTGTGTGTGTGTGTGTGTTGGGGTGAGGGTGGTCTGAGGCCAAATACCTCTGCAGGCCTCCTTTCCCTCTTTCCTGGCCAGAACACAAGCACTCAGGGTGGCTGTGTAACAATAACTGACTTTAAAAACAACAATGGAGGGGATAGGGGAGCACTCAGGCAAGGCTGGGGAAAGATAAGAAGGAGAGACAAAGAAACGGTGTGTGTGTGTGTGTGAGAGAGAGAGAGAGAGAGTAGATGGATGGGGAGGTGGAGGTGGGTGTGTGTGTGTGTGTGTGTGTGTGTGTGTGTGTGTGTGTGTGTGTGTGTGTGTGTGTGTGTGTGAAATCTGTTCATTTCATTCTTCAAGCCAGGCCTCTGAAATCCATGTTCAAAGAGTGTTTTCTTTTTCCGTTTTTTTCTGTCTTTTTTTTCTCTTTTCTCTTAGTCTCTCCAGTCCAGTGGTGTTTGAACAAAAGGCAGCCCCCCCCCCTCTCTCTCTCTCTCTCTCTCTCTCTCTCTCTTTCCTCTTTTCTTTTTAGGGAGAGCAGTCAGGTGTAGATCCATCACCTGTCCGCGGAACCGCCGTTCCCCTTCGTCTGATCCTCCGTTGCGTTTCTCCTTTGTGACGTGCTACGACTACAATACAACATCGCTAGGCGGTTCCGCCACATTTATCATGGGGCGAGGGAAAAGGGTGTTGAGTTGGTGTGTGTGTGTGTGTGTGTGTGTGTGTGGGTGTGGGTGAGTGGGTGTGTGTGTGGGTGTTGAAGGAAACTCCGGAGCACGTTGTCAAAACATGGCAGATGTTCGGCGAGGAGAAAACAGATCGGAATAACACTTTTAGGCCCCTATCTGGGCTCGTTAGTCATCCGAGTAGATTAGGGAGAACGAGGGGGGAAGAGAAAGGCTTCATCTAGCCCCTCTTGTTTGGCAATCAGTGTCCATTCACTCTCTCTCTCCCTCCCTCTCTCTCTCTCTTTCTCTCTCTCTCTCTCCCTCCCTCCGTCCCACTGCTCCTCCACTCCCCCTCCCTCTCTGTGTAGGACCGCATTTCCCATCATCCACCTCTTTAAAGATGAAACAAACATTTCTACATCATTACCTCCTCTTCCCCTTTGTGTGTGTGTGTGTGTGTGTGTGTGTGTGTGTGTGTGTGTGTATGTGTTTGTGCGTGCGTGTGTGTGTGTGTGTGTGTGTGTGTGTGTGTGTGTGTGTGTGTGTGTGTGTGTGTGTGTGTGTGTGTGTGTGTCTGTTTTTGTTCCTCCTTTCTGTTATCATCCTTTGCACACAACACACTTCCCCCTGTATTTGAAGCAATTGGTGCTGGTGTTGTTGTTTAAAATAACAGACTTTTACAGATGTGCTTTATGATCTGTCAGTGCGGTGCGGTCTTCTCCATGTTCACACCCACACCTCAACTTGACCTATCAGCATTCATTCCTAACTGACTGACATGTTCCCCCCCCTCGACTTGCCTCTCGCATTCATTCCTAACTGACTGACATGTTGTTCTCCCCTCCTCCTCTTCCTCCTCTTCCTCCTCCTCCTCCTCCTCCTCCTCCTTGGGGAGCTTGATGACCATATAATGTCCTGGCGAGGAAGTGAAATAAATAAATAATGGGTTCTAACGGAGACGAGTTAGTGAAGCCTTAACGAAGGAAAAGACTCAGAGCCTCTTGGGGCAAAGGCGGGTGGGGTGTGTGTGTGTGTGTGTGTGGAGGGGGGGGGGGGGTAGTTTGGCATGGTGATGCTGGGACTGGGTGTGTGTGTGTGTGTGTGTGTGTGTGTGTGTGTGTGTGTGTGTGTGTGTGTGTGTGTGCGTGCAGTGGTTAAAGTGGGATTTGGCAGGAGGAAGAACTCTCAAATTTGGTATCGTCACTAACAAAGAAAAATGTATGAAGAAGAATGGGGTGCTATTCTTCATATGTGTATGTGTGTGTGTGTGTCTTGTGTGGCACAAGAAATGGAGGGAGAAGGTGGAGGAACAGGAGGAGAAGAAAGGTCAGAGAGAAAGACGGAGGAATGATAGGAGAGGAAAGGAGGAAAGGAATGGATAGGGTGGATAGGGAGAGGAAGAGGAAGCAGACTTGCTGACCTCCTGGCCCCTCTTGGCTTCAAATGTGTGTTCCCCATGGGACGGACGGATGGCCTGAAAGCAAATACGCCACCCAAGTCTGACAGCTAGACCACTCACTGCAATTCAACTGCAATGTCCCCCTCTCTCTCTCTCTCTCTCTCTCTCTCTCTCTCTATCTTCTCATCTCTCTCTCTCTCTCTCTCTCTCTCTCTCTCTCTCTCTCTCTCTCTCTCTCTCTCTCTTCTCTCTCTTCTCTCTCTCTCTACACACACACACACACACACACACACACACACACACACATACACACTACTATGACGACTCACAGTAATGTCCTGCGGTGGAGGTTCATTGAGATGCCAGTGAGCGTTTGCAAAAACAGTCAAAGACCTCGGGAAAGATCACACATTGTTAGTCAGTCAGTCAGTCCCCCTCTCTCTCTCTCTCTCTCTCTCTCTCTCTCTCTGGCCCCCCTGTCTCTCTTAACGACCTGACTAAACTTTTAATTGCTCTTTAAGTGGTGGATTAAGTGAGGGAAAGAGAGAGGGAGAGAGAGAGAGAGAGAGAGAGAGAGAGAGAGAGAGAGAGAGACAAGGATAGAGGGAGGGAGAAAGAGAGAGATATGTGGCTCCCTGCGGAAGGCTTTAGCGCTTTGAAAGGCTTATTTGACCTTTGACCCTTGGTGAAGGGGTAAAACAGAAACAGAAGGCCCTCCAGCTCCACTTCTATTTATTTACGTCTTCTATTTAATTATGTACATATTTATTTATTATTTTATATTCATTAAATTTGTTTATCCTCCTGAGTAGCAGCAGATTATTGCCTGACTCAAAACACTTGTCACGCCGCTACATGTGCACAGTGATTATATTTATTTATCCTTATTTATTTTATTTTATTGTATTTTGACATTAGGAATATCAGGAATATATACATACAGGAATATATTGGGGGTATATACATACAGAAAATCAATATTTCAATACTACTGGGAGAGTCATAGTGGAGTCCAGAACAGCCTACAGGTCTTCTGCATTCCTACTGAGCTTCCTCTCCCTAATACCCCTCCTACCACCACGACACACACACACACACACACACACACACACACACACACACACACACCTCACCACCCCCGTCCCACCCTGAGGTCCTTCCATGCTGTCTTGGGATGCTAACGTGATACCTGCACCCCCCTCAGGCATGAGGGTGAGGGTGAGTCACTTGTCCTGTATCACTCAGCAGAATGAGCAGCAGCCCTTTAAAACACACATAGCCAGCCTGACAACTGACCCACTCCTGTCAAGAGCCTCCTCCTGAGAGCCATCAGTAAGCAACATCAGTAGCCTAACTGTAGCTTGGGTTTGCAAGGAATCAGTCCAACAAAAGAAGCAATCATGATGAACGTTATGAAAGGGCAGAAATAGAGAACAGTGGTTTAGAGGTTAGCCATTAGCTGGCTAAACTGTTTGCTAAATGTAGCTAGCTACATCAAAGTAGTTCTGGTGAGTAACAGGCCATGCCAAAAAAACACTATCTTGCAACAACAACAATAACAACAACAAAAAGGGAACCAGGCGTCCGTTACCCAGAAGCATAGTTCATTAGCCACATTCGGCAGTGACGTTGGTTGTAGCCGACTCGGTCTCTCCAAACACAAACTGTTCCTTACTAACAAACAACAAATAAACAAATCCTCCTTAAAAATAATAAAAATATATTCTGGTAGCTTGGGTGAAACTGTTGCTGTGCCCCCATAGGTGACCGATGATCAATAGTCTATGTTGAAGGTAGCCATCCTAAATGAAAAACAGGATAGCAAACAAGGCCAGTTATGCAAGCTATCAGCCTAGCGCATCATAGGATACTCCATGACAAATACACAGCTATGTGGGAAGGTGCTAAGATGTGCACATCTTTGTATTTGTGTGAGGGTGTGTGTGTGTGTGTGTGTGTGTGTGTGTGTGTGTGTGTGTGTGTGTGTGTGTGTGTGGCGGTTTATCATCAGTAGGCAGTGTACTCTGTAACCCAGAGTAATTATCTGGTTCTATTTATTTTTTTTTTCTTCCTGCAGAGCTATCATAGGACTTCACTGAGGGTGTGTGTGTGTGTGTGTGTGTGTGTGTGTGTGTGTGTGTGTGTGTGTGTGTGGAAGGGGAAGGGGTGCGGTATGACTAGATCAATGTCAACTTCACATCAAGGCTAAGCCACAATGAA
>JAODXP020000028.1:11438355-11455855 GCA_027497455.2 Sardinella longiceps | reverse complement strand
CCTGTTCCCTTTCCTCGTCTTTAATAAACTCGCTATCCTTTTTATTTTTAAGTCGATTGAAAAACGTAATGTCTTATGTATTGTTCCTCAAGTGGTGCTGAAAATGCATGAATAGACCCTTTCACAAAAAAAACAGGGGTCACAACATGGACTTTTAAAATGAAAAAAAAAAATCATTGGCTGGGTGGTGTGTGAGACGAACGGTCTTGAGACCGATTAAAAAATGAAGAGAGTGAGAGTGTGTGACGCTAATCTCCTAATTAGCCCTGAAAGCTTAGAGGGAGAAGAGAGAGAGAGAAAAAAAGGCACATTTGGGAACGTTAGCATTTGAACAGAGGAACTGAGGAAAAAGAGGCCGGTCGTGTTACAGGTGAAGGACGGCCCGTCAGGTAGTAGAAGTACTGTACGCGTCGGCCTGGCCTCCTTTTAAAATTCTCTCTCTCTCTCTCTCTCTCTCTCTCTCTCTCTCTCTCTCTCTCTCTCTCTCACTCACACACACACACACACACACACACACACACACACACACACACCATCTTCCACTTCTGCTGCATTTGGGTTAGCGTAATGGCCGCTAAAAAGTCTGTTGTTTTAAAGCTGTGGTGCAGTGATGGCGTGCACTAAAACGCTAAACTCGCTCAGTTGCCTAGTTACCTGCCTGCTTGTGAGAAGCCCCAAGTGTGGTTTGGGGGAGGGGGGTAGGGGGTGGGGGGGGGAGTGGGGAGGTTTCACTAAGGTAACCCGAGCACACACACACACACACACACACACACACACACACACACACACACACACACACACACATTCTCTGTCTACGCAGAACAGTAGAAACCTTTCTCTGTCAACCTAACAGAGCTCCCTTTCTTGCTTCCCCTGTCGTTTCTCCTTCTACCCTTCACCAGTCTGAAGAGGACATGTGAGAAAGAACGACAGACAGAGAGAGGGAGGGAGAGATAGAGAGGAGAAGGGGGATACCTGAGGAGGTGAAAAAGACTCAAAGAGAGAGGGATGGATGGATGGATGGATGGACAGAGTGCATGGATGAAAGGGGGAAGAGGAGGAGGAGAGGAGCTGAACACAGGCTATATCATGTCAAAAGAGAGACCCATGAAGACGGCATGAGGACTGTGAAATCAAAACGCATCAAAGCCTATTCCCTCCCCTTCACCCTCCCCTCCTCCCCTCCTCTCCTGCATCCTTCATCACACACACACACACACACACACACACACACACACACACACACTAGGATTACGGCGATCTGTGCCCTTGAAGAGAGCCACAACAAAAAAGATGTTACAAACGGCTCGACGTCTGCATGCAATGAAATACCCTTTTTGAAGTACAGCATATATCTGTGTGTGTGTGTGTGTGTGTGTGTGTGTGTGTGTGTGTGTGTGTGTGTGTGTGTGTGTGTGTGTGTGTGTGTGTGTGTGTGTGTGGATGAACTCCGAACCCTTCCAAATCACCGCAACAATGAATCACTGTGATTAGCACCAATGAGTGCCATGCCACATAGCTTGAGTGTAGTTCACACATCTGATTCCTGTTAGCACAAATACCAAGCACACAACACACAACACAAACGCCACATAGTCTAGGGCCTAATTTACAAAATGAGTCATTCACATCACACAACCCAAAAACAACAACAACAACATCACCTTTAAGAGTATCAAATTAATGCCAGGGGACAAATTTTCCCTTTATGGAAAAATAAACGCCCTCAGGCTTTCAGTTAGGAGGCAAAGAATAGACAGGCTCCGTGCGTCAAAGACAAATACAAGGGCCTTTTAGCCGTGCTGCTGAGCTACACGCTAGGCCCAGCCGGGGCGCTAACGCACGAGGGGTGATTAAGCCTTTGATCCAATAAGAAGATAAGAGTCCTTTAATGTTATAATTGGCCAGGACAAATATGATCCTGTCCACCGTCGATAATCCATCAGGCCCGTACGGGGTGGGGGTTCGGGGGGTGGGTGTGGGTGTGGGTGTGGGTGTGGGTGGGGGAGCCGTAGGGGTTGAGGTAGAGGGTGGAAGGGGGGGAGGTAAATTGATGGCAGAAACAGTTCCCTTTTAACATCCGCTAAAATGTCAACAGAGAGAAGTCCAATTTTCTCCGACAAAAGCCTCGCTTTCTTACAACCTCCCAGCGGTGAGTCGCCCAAATTAAATACTAATGACTTCTCAGACAATGCATTTGATATTGACTATAACCCCTTTGCAGAGATGGAATGTGTGCGTGTGTGTGTGTGTGTGTGTGTGTGTGTGTGTGTGTGTGTGTGTGTGTGTGTGTGTGTGTGTTTCTACTTCTCTCCCCTTTCTTTCCTTAGGCGAACAGTACAGTTGCTCTCCTAGATGGTCTTTAATAAATCATCAAAGAGGGCTCTTAAATTTGTCAGCATGGGAAAAAAGTCACACACACACACACACACACACACACACACACACACACACACACACACACACAAGCAAGTGACATGGATTTGATCTCACTGCTGGATGAGAGACTTAACGCCTATATATGTTTCCGTTTTCTTGATCGCCTGTGCTTTTAACCGCTGGTGGTTGGCGCTCCTAGCAACTGACTAGGCAAACTTAGGGAATTGGCCTCTCACACATACAGGGGAAAAAAAGAAATCATACCACATGAAATAAAAATTAAAAAGAAATAAAACACCATAAAAAAATGTTAAAATAGAGAACGTAAATTACAATTTGCAGCAGCAGCAGGAGTAAAAAAAAAAAAAAAAACAGACACACACACACACACACACACACACACACACACACACACACACACACACACAGAGACATTCGTACAGTAGAGTACAATTCCTGATCTGCGGCCCCGACCGTGCACAGTGACGGCTTTCAATTATGCATGAGGAGTGGCGAAGGAACAGGCGCAAACAGCGGTCCTCACACTCACTGTTTTAGCTTCCGCCGCTAAAGCACATTAAAGGCTGTTAGAGGGATGGAGGGAGGCAGAGACAGGAAAAGGTGGAAGTAGAGAGGAGAAGCAGAGGAAGAAAGAAAGAAAGAGAGAGAGAGAGAGAGAGAGAGAGAGAGAGAGAGAGAGAGAGAGAGAGAGAGAGAGAGAGAGAGAGAGAGAGAGGTAAGGGAAGAAAATAATGCATGATAAAAGAGTGTGTGTGTGTGTGTGTGTGTGTGTGTGTGTGTGTGTGTGTGTGTGTGGAAACGTAGGGCTAAGAGAATGGACATGGAAAATGCAGTGATAGAGAAAAATTTGAGGGAAGAGAGAGGGTGTGTGTGTGTGTGTGTGTGTGTGTGTGTGTGTGTGTGTGTGAGGGAGAGAATGCAGCAGAGGAGGACAGTGGAAGGGACAAGCAGAGAGAGAGAGAGAGAGAGAGAGAGAGAGAGAGAGAGAGAGAGAGAGAGAGAGAAGGCTCCGGAAAAGAGAAATTGATCCAAGTGAGTGTGCCAGAATATCACTACACTGCATCATGCAACACGACAGGGTGGGCGAGACAAGAGGAATGCTACCCCGTAAGAAAGGCTATTGGAGGAGAGGAGAGAAGAGGAGAGAGGGAGGAAGAAAAAGAGTGAGAGAAAGAGAAAGAGAGAGAGAGAGAGAGAATAGACGACAGTGTGGGGGCGAGAGAAGAGGGATGCTTCCCAGTAAGTGTATTGGAGGAGAAGACAGAGGGAGGAAAAAAACAGAAAAAAGACTGAGGTGGGGAGACAGAGAGAGAGAGAAAATAGAGGGAATGTGAGAAAAAGAGAGTGATAGAGAGGGAGGGAATGGAGGGAGGGATAGAGGGAGGGAGAGCGAGCAGGGAGGGAGGTAGAGCTCTGAAATGGTTAGATGCAGATGTAGATAGGGAGGACAGGGGAGAAATTGTTCTACGGAAGATGCCAGAGAAAATGGAGAACCTGAGAGGAGAGGAGAGGAGAGGAGAGGCTCACAGTGCAGATAAGAGCTAGGGAGGGAGATGAAAGGAGGGAAGACAGAGAAATAGAGCGAGAAAGCAAGAGCGATGGAAATCAGGGCCTGTGCTCTATGTGTGTGTGTGTGTGTGTGTATATGTGCATGTGTGTGTGTGCCAGAGAGAGGGAGAGAGAAAGAGAGGGAGAAGGAGAGAGAGATAGCACTCAGGGGGGAAAGGAAGGAAAGAGGAGGAGGAGGAGGAGGAAGAGAGGAGGGGGGGGTGACTGCTTACACCATGTTAAGGTGATCAATAATGCATTAAAGCATTGCTCCAAACACTTGAAACAACAGGCTAAGTGTCCTTTTCCTGGCAAATGCAAAATAAAAGCATTGACTTCATAACATATTAACCCCGCTGCCTTCTACACTCTCCTGCCCCCGACTCCAGGAGGAAGAAAAAGAGAGAGAGAGAGAGAGAGAGAGAGAGAGAGAGAGAGAGAGAGAGAGTGAGTGGGGAGAACAATAAGTACGAATTGATTAATTCGCACACGCTCTCGCACAATATGAATGTCCTGTCACCATTGCAGAAGCAAGAGCATTTTTACATTACAAACGATGCTGCGAATATCCGAGAGAAAGAGAGAGAGAGAGAGAGAGAGAGAGAGAGAGATAGAGATAGAGGAAAGAGATATGAGGGGAGAAAAGAGAGAGAAGAAGAAAAATGGACAAGGCAAGGGAACAGGGATGAAATTAATAAATGCCAGAGTTGGCCCGAACTGAAACAAGCAGGGAGGATGAGAAAGAGGAGGAGAGGAGGGGAGAGAGGGAGGAAAGAGAGAGAGAGTGAGTGAGAGAGAAAAAAAAGAGAGGGATCTTAGTGCTCGGTCAGCGAAGGGATGCAGATGCAGGCGAGCGAAGGAATGCCGTCTGTGACCCCCCTGTCCAGATGTTTCCAGTGAAGCTCAGCTCTCTCTCTCTCTCTCTCTCTCTCTCTCTCTCTCTCTCTCTCTCTCTTTCTCAAAACACAACACCGCTGTCTCACAGGCTTCAAAAGACCATTCCTGCACTTCATTTCCACTGGTCACCTCTCCCTCTCTCTCTCTCTCTCTCTCTCTCTCTCTCTCTCTCTCTCTCTCTCTCTCTCTCTCTCTCTCTTTCAAGCCCTCACTCTCTCCTGCCTTCCTTCCTTCCTTCCTTTTTTCCCTCCCCTTCTCTCTCCTCCTTCATTTCATCCCACAGGAAGACGGGGTGGCCTTTCTTACAAAGACGGGGCCATGAAGGGTGCTGACCTAACAACAGGGAGTCAAGGCATCTGTTTGAGGACCGCTACTGTGATAAAATAACTGTGAACCAGAGCCTTGCGTGTGTGTGTGTGTGTGTGTGTGTGTGTGTGTAGAGGCATTCACTCAAACAGGTCACATATGCTGACAGCCAATTCAGTGTCAAACAGCATGCGCATAACGCTCCTTGACTGAGCATCAAGGAAGGAGCGTAGCATAGCGGCCGGGACAAAACCTGATACTCTTGTCATAACGGCATCCCTGGTGTCTTTTGCAATATGCCATGTCAACGCTACTGCAAGGCCAAACAGATCAATGCATCCTAGCCAGCAAGCAAGCAAGCGACGGCTGGCGCTAAAACGTCCAACAACAAGAAAGCAAAAAAAAAATTCTCTCGGCCCCTCTCTTGAGCTCACGGAATCAGTGACCTTGTTACCATGTCAACTCAGAATGACAGAAAAAGAGGGAATGGGGAAATCATGACAGAGAGAAAATGGGTGAAAAAAAAGAAAGAGACTTAGAGAAAGAGAGAGAGAAAAAATCTGGGGAAAAAAATAGAAGACAGGTTGAAATATATTTTTTTTTTCCTTTTCTCTTACCTGTTTGTTGTACTTGTTGATGGTCTGAGTGCTGTACTCTGAGCAGTGGTCCGATCCAAGGGAAAGGTTATCTCCGGTTCCGACAAAGGTGTTGGCGGGAGGCAGATCCTGCACGGCTTGGTGCTTTTTCCCGGCCGTGGGGGATTGTGGGTGCAGCTGCACGGTGGGCAGAGGAGAACTGGACTTGTAGTGGCGGGCCAGGTCAGGGCTTCCGGGTCCTCCGTTGACCGAACGGTAGCGGCCCATGCCGGGGCTGTCGGAGAGCTTCTCGTTGACGCCGTCGTAGCGCTGGCCGTTAGGCTTGGAGGCTTCCACGGTGACGATGCTGCTGTAGAGCGGTTGCTTGGATTTCTTCTTGTTCTTGTCCTTCTTGGACTGCTTCTTGCCCTTGTCGTGCGGCTGCGGCGTGAAGAAGTCCTCGTGGTCTTTTTTGCCCGCCTCGTAGCCGTTCTTGTTCTTAGGGCGGCAGTAGCGTGCCATCACCACCACGAGGATGATCAGGACGACCGTCATGATGCCCGAGACCACGCCGATTACGATGCTGAGACGCTGCTTGCTCAGATCGTAGTTGGGGTCGCCGGCAATGTCGGTGCTGAGCGGCATGCCCAGGCTTCTCGCCACCAGGGCCTCAACTACCGAGGAGTTGGCCACGCTCTCGTTGACAAAGACGTGGACCAGCGTGGTGGTGCTTTGAGACGGCTGTCCACTGTCGTTGACCAGCACCACCAGCCGATGAAGGCCGTAGTGCTTTTGCTCCAGTTTGCCGACCAGCGAGATGACCCCCGTGGCCCGGTCCATATCGAACAGCTTGTACGGGTTCCCGCCGATGATGCTGAAGCTCAGGTCTGCGTTGGAACCCGTGTCCGTATCCGTAGCAACCACGGTTCGGACCACGGTCTGGATGGTGCTGGCGGGAGGCAGCAGCGTGTAGGTGTTGTTGAGCGGGAACATAACGGTCGGAGGGTTGTCGTTCTCGTCCATCACGAAGAGAGAGACGGTGGCCGTGGCGGAGCGAGGAGGATCCCCGCCATCCACCGCTTTGACCCGGAAGGAGTACTGCGTCTTCTGCTCACGGTCGAACGACACCGTGGAGAAGATGGTGCCCGTGTCGTTCTCGATGGAAAAGATCTCCTCCTCTTCCTCGATGTAGAGGCTCAGCTGGGCGTTGGGGCCCTTGTCAGCATCCATGACGGTCACCATGCCGACTGGACTGTTGGGCTGTAGGTTCTCCTTCACGTAGAAGGTGAACACGTCCTGCATGAACTTGGGCTCGTTATCGTTCTTGTCCGCCACCAGCACCACCACCGTAGCAGAGCCTTGGAGGATAGGCATGCCCTTGTCCTTGGCCACCACCTTGAACTCGTAGCGTTCCGTCTGCTCCCGGTCCAGTATAGTGTTCACCTGGATGTCCCCGGTGTCTGCGTTGATGGAGAAGATGCCGTTGACGGAGGAGTCCAGGGAGTATGAGATCTCAGCGTTCTTACCGCTGTCGGCGTCCGTAGCCCGCACGGTTGCCACCCGCTCGCCAGGGGCGTTGTTCTCCGGGAACGACACCTCCACCGTGCTTTTTCCAAAGATGGGCGGGTTATCGTTGGTGTCGCCCACTTTCACGATCAGTGAGTTGTTGCTTGACAGGCTGGGGCTTCCCGAGTCCACTGCCACGATGACCACTGTGTACTCCTGTACGGCTTCGTAATCCAGTGGTGCTGACGTGTGCAGGAAATACTTTTTCTTGTTCATCTCGCCGTCATTCTCGCTCGTCAGCTTCAGCTGGAAAGGCACGTCCCCCACCACTGTGCATGTCACAAAGCCGTTCTGATCCTGGTCACGGTCTGACACCTGGACCAGGGCGATGGGTGTGTCCACCACCACATCCTCTGCCACATTGGCCACTCCATCACGGAGGTAGATGCGGCCAATCTTCCTTATGTCAATATTGGGTACATTATCATTCTCATCTTTAATATTTAGAACAACAGTCGCCTTGTCAGTCTTGGGAGGCTGGCCCCTGTCGCGTGCCATTACACTGAAACGCAGCTGGCTCACCTCCTCGCGGTCAATCCTGTGGAGCACGCTCAGCCATCCCGTACTCTCGTCAAGCCTCAGGAGCCTCCTCACGGACTCCGTGGCGGCGCCAAAAACATACTCGATTTGCCCATTCACGCCGACATCGGCATCCATGGCTTTTAATTGGAGTATGGGGGCGCCAGGGGAGCTGTTTTCCGGTAGGTCAGCCTCATACACGCTTTTCTCAAAGCGCGGGCTGTTGTCGTTCACGTCCGTAATCATCACTCTGAGGATAGCCTGTGAGGAGCGTGACGGGTTGCCCCCATCTCTCACGCGCAGTGTCAATTCATAAGAGTCCCGCTGCTCTCTGTCCAGAGCGCCTTTTATGATCAACTGCGGCTGTTTCTCACCGTCAGTCGTGTCGGCCACTTGCAACTCAAAAAAGCTGTTCCGAGAGCTGTCATCGAAACGCCTCTTGCCAGAGTGAGGGTCTCCGTTGCTCCCAGAGCTCGTGCCCATTCGTCTCACCGAGTCGCTGCTGTCCTGAATGAGTTCATATCTCTCTATTCCATTCCTACCGAAATCACGGTCGGTTGCCGTGGGCAAGAGATATAGCGTGCCAATAGGTCTGTTCTCTTCCACGGAGAGAGTCAGAACGGGAGATGGAAACGAAGGCGTATTATCATTAATGTCCAGAATAATAACTTTCCCTTCAAACAAATCTAACCAGCTTTGTGCTGGGCCAATAACTGACACTTCGAAATCTATGAAGCATTCATTCTCATCAAAAATCATCTGACATTGCTGTAATTTCTCGCGGTCTATCCGCCTTTCGTTTGTACTCAGCTCCCCAGTAATGTTGTCGATTTTGAAGTATTCAGAGCCCGACTCCAGGGTGAATGTTACCTCACCAGAGCCGGCGACAATACCCAGGTCAGCGGCTACATTTCCTATTCGGATGTCGGCGGGACCCTCCTCTGCCAAGCGGTAGCGGAGCACTTTCTTGGCGGCAGGCTGAGTCAGCAGCTGAAGGATGATCATGGAGTAGCACAAATAGTCTACTGCACCAGCAGTCCTCATGATTTTCGGTAGTCGCTAACCTTCAATTTATATCGAAAAAGAAAAAATTTGCAAATATGTTGCAAGAGAAGTGGTAGGTTTTAAGACGCGTAGACCCTGGCTGGTTTCAGGATGCGTTTGGCTTCATGATGCATAAACTGCTTCGCCTGCAATAGATCGCAGCCACTGTCCAGATTTGCACCTCCTTCCCCGCTATGACAGATCCCTCTGTCCCTCTTTTCGAAGCCACCTCTCCCGTTAATAGTACAAAAACTGTCCGTTTCTCCCAGCCATATGTTATGATATTATAGGAGAGTTTTGAAGGGAAATTGAATTTTGTCAAAAATTATTGCCAGTGTTCCATTATTTCCACGTTTTGAAAAAGAACACAATTATCAGTCCGAGTTCGTTTTTTCCTCCAAAAATGGATCAAGTTAGGGTATACTCAACCCGTCGTTGAAGGATGTATTCAGCATGGACGGCTTCATAAACCTTTAACATAAATAAGCTGATCTTCTGCAATATTTCCAGAATTAATTTAAAAATAAATGATTAAAATAATATGATTTAAAGCATCAAGCTGGCGCAAATGCAGAGAAGTTTGTGGGGCTGTCCCTCCGTTGTTGCACCGTGCGCCGTCAGGTTAGACACGGATACACTGTTCCGTGCCCCGTGCAAACGCTTACTACTCGCGCTCAGATTTTTCTTCCACCGATGACTTAACACATGCACACGTACACTTTGTGCCTCGGAGAGCACACAGTTGGCGAGCACAGGAGAGGAAAGTCCGCAGCCCCGGCACTGTGAAGTGATGCCGGAACAAAATCGAAGAGTGGTTAGCAATACGAATATATTCAGAAAGGGTAATCCAGCTAGATGACGTCTTGGAAAGGTTCGCAAAAATCCAGCTCGAGAAGATTAGTTCCTCTGCCCCGCATTCTCCTGCTCGGTCCTATGATTCTCACGGCAGCTCCGTTCCTATCCGTGCTTCACTTGCAACAGCAGCACGTCTGTTCGCAGCCCCTATCTGCGCCACTGTGCGAGCAATTCACAAATGATATTGCAGTCTCCCTCTCTCCCCCTCTCTCTCCCGTCCTCTCTCTCTCGCTCTCTCTCTCTCTCTCTCTCTCCACCCCTTCGACTCGCTCCCCTATCTCAATGCTTGGTGCGAGGGCTGAACTTGATCGCTCAGTTTAGAGGGTAGTCAGGGAAGTATTTGTCAGGAGCACGAAAGAGACATACACGGATACATTCTAACAAACCAAGAGTGTTTCGTCGCTTCTATGTATTTCCACTATGGTCAGCGTTTTAACCGTCTATATAGCCTACACACCAAAGCAATTCCACAAGTCTTCCGACTGATAATGCGGACTAAAGAAAAGCGAGACGGATCAGACATCCTTTCCTTTTTCTGTGCTATTAGATGGCCAAGTAACGAGTAGATAGATCGTTAAGGTGTTGTAGTATTATGTGCACCAATGCATAAGGTATTTTATTGTACGATCTCAGGTCATGCAACTGAAATGATCGCATGAAACTGACTTGCCAGTACGCGTTATCGGACGCTCTCGACATATAGTAAAACTTGTAAGATTCATAAGCAGAGTAAATAATATGTTGGATATAGTGATTTGAACATGTTGTGAATTCGTCTCAGTATAACTCCTATGCTTCTGAGTGAAATGCATTTTCCTGAGCTTTACAATCAGTTCAAATTCCCCAGCTTTCCTTCGCCTATGGGGGGGATTTCTTTTTCGCAAATTCGACCGTCATGACGTTAAAGGTGCGAACAGCCCTGTATTTTTTTCAGAATGAATGCGTGTGGTCGATACATTGTGTTACACCTTCCATACCCTTACGCTTGCTTTATTTCGAATATTTGTAGTCATTTACGTGCATGAAAGACATAGTAAGCACATTTTAATAGGCTCTCTCCAGCAGCGCATATTTGCGAACAGCGGAGCAATGTTCAGGGACCACGGACAGCGTCATGGATAGACCGTCCAGTGTGTGAGATCGTTGAAAAGAGGGAGATTGAGAGAAACACTGTGTGCGCGCGTGCACACTTAAATACGCAGCCCTCTCCCCCCTTCTCTCCACCGGCGTGTGTCTCTGCGTGACCAGCAGACCAATTCTCGTTATCAAGTGTTTGTTTCAAAAGATTCTGAACCTCATGTCCGACAGCTAAGACGAATACCACGTAGCCTGCTGTTTTAGTTCCAAATACAGACGGACCATGTCACCACATCGGCTACAATTTATTGCAACTGTGCAAAAAGCCTTGATGGGGATGTTCTTGTCGTTTTCATATTAACTGTCTTTCTCTCTCTAAAATACACTTCTCAGTGGCAAAAAAGGCACAATCTAACCTATTCACACGTAGGCGAAGAACTCACACAAAATACATTTCGCTAATAGGCTACTTGAGAATTGGCATCCTAGGTATTATTTTGTGAGTAGGTTACGACCGAGTTCAGATGACTGTGAAAAAAGCCCCAGACCATCATCAGCGCCGCTGATACAGTAGCGAGGTCTGGAAAGCTCCTCTGGCTGCGGCACTTTCCCCACTGCTGATTATTCAATTCAAGCAATACGCCAATCGTTGCTCCAGAGCGCCCTCTCTTGGCCACTAATAAATATTGGTGTCCCCGGTCGAAATCAGGAATTTACATTTTAGGGTTGGGCATCTCCGCAACAGCCTATCCAGGTGATGGGACGGTTTTATTTTATGGGAAGCCTTTCCTTTGCAGTTTTTATGCCAAGAAATGCACCTCCTTTGACGAAAGTGTGATATTTGAGTAGCATACAGGTCCTAACATGGCATTTACATGAGTTGTGGGCTTCCCCCTGCAATTTCCTTTTGTATCTTCCTATTTTCTTGAAAAAATAAGAGGGAGAGAGAGAGACAGAGAGACAGACAGAGAGAGAGAGAGAGAGAGAGAGAGAGAGAGAGAGAGAGACACAGAGCACGGAGAGAGAGAGAGAGAGAGAGAGAGAGAGAGAGAGAGAGAGAGAGAGAGAGACATTGCTGTATAATGTAGCTTATCCCTGAAAGGCATAATTGAGTAGTAAAGATAGAGTACCCTAGTACAGATGAAGTAGCCTATAGGCCTAGGCACAGTTAACCAGCAGTAGACCTATTGTAGTATAGATTAAGTAGGCTATATACTTGTTACTATGCTGCTGATTAAAAATGCAGAAATAAAAAAGTATAGTACTAGTGAAGTAAATATTACACCTCAGATATGGAGAATCTTCACACACACCGATTACATTAGATGCAGTTTAGGCCTACAGTGCCTTCCAGTAAAGCAAACAATGGCAACAGCAATGGCTGCATTTGTTTATGACAATAGATGGTTTATTGAATAGGTTTACTTGTCATGTACACTTATTGGTATCTCTGGTAACAGTGTCTTCTTAGAACAAATTGCTATTTTTTTGTACTAATAAGTAGTGCTGTCAGTTTAACGCGTTAATATCGGCGTTAACGCAAACCCATTTTAACGCCGTCAATTTTTTTAACGCGCGATTAACGCATTTGACCCGCCATTATCAATGGAATGTGAAAAAAAAAATATCTCCGACATTCCAAGACCTCCCGTGTTTCAGTATGTCTTGTGTTTGTATTAGGCTTGTATTAGGCTTGAAGTAGGCCTACTGCTTAGCCGAGGACCTAGGCTACTCATGCCTACAGTAGCCTACACACGCAGTGCACACACAGGTGTAGATGTGTCTGCATTCTGCTCTGCTGCTCCGATGTCAGTGAAAACAAATATTTTACCGACACAATCGTTGACGCTCACTCACATGTTTGCATATTTAGGTTGTTAACTAGCTAGAGGATTATTGTTGTCACTTAGAAATCCCATCTCTTGCACTGAATACCTCGCAAATAGGCTAATATCAGTTTGAAAATTGCAGCGCGAGTTAGAGAGGTGAAACAGGTCGGAGCGCAACTGAGAGAGAGAATGTTTGTGAGCGTCATTTGATGTCAGTGAAAACAAATATTTTACCGACACAATCGTTGTCGCTCACTCGCATGTTCGCATATTTAGGTTGTTAACTAGCTAGAGGATTAATGTTGTCGCTTAGAAATCCCTTCTCTTGAACTGAATACCCCGCAAATAGGCTAATATCAGTTTCAAAATTGCAGCGCGAGTGAGAGGTGAAATAGGTTGGAACGCAACTGAGAGAGAAAATTTGTGCAAACGAGACGCATATAGTTTCTGATTCTGAACGTATGACCTTGTCACTAAAATGAGAGCTTCTTGCAGGGCAATTGCCAATATGGCAAAATGCATTTTAAAGGTATGCTCATGCAATGTAAGTTTACTCATGTAGACCATAATGCCATATTTTCAGTGAGCCTCTTTAAAATATAGGTTAGTATAATTTAAAGGGCCACCATCCAGGTTTTTTTTTTTTTTTTTGTAAACTTGTGAACTAGCAACATAAAAGACATCAACATCTCTCTGGCAGTACTTGAACATGTTAATTTCTGATGCTGTAACTGGGTTTTCTTTTATTTGAAATTGGTATTCACCCCCACCAATGAATGCTGATAACAGCATTAAAATGAAAATAAGTAAATAAAAATGGGACAAAAAGAAATCGAGGGACATTTAGTATAGAAAGAAATTTGCGATTAATCGCAATTAATTATGAGTTAACTACGGCAAAAATGTGATTAATCGCGATTAAATATTTTAATCGCTTGACAGCACTACTAATAAGGTGTTGATTAATGCTAAGAATTGAGAAAGTGAGTGAGTATAAGTAAGCGGGAAATACATACATTATCTCTTCCAAGAAAGTGTGTGTGTGTGTGTGTATGTGTCTGTTTGTCTCTGTGTGTGTGTGTGTGTGTCTGTTTGTCTCTGTGTGTGTGTGTGTGTGTGAAGGGCCTCCATACCCTTATTCTAATACCCGCTCCACCCATGCTGTCAATCCAGCGGCTATATGAAGACAGTATTAATTGGACATGGAGCGAATAGAAGGTGCTTTGCAGCCTCTAGTCCCCAAAGCATGTGCTATTTCTGAGCGGTGTTAGGCACA
The DNA here is from genome assembly GCA_027497455.2 of Sardinella longiceps. Lineage (NCBI taxonomy): Eukaryota > Metazoa > Chordata > Actinopteri > Clupeiformes > Clupeidae > Sardinella > Sardinella longiceps. The sequence goes on along the minus strand of JAODXP020000028.1, from coordinate 11,441,963 downwards.
CAGGTGCCGGGACCGTGGGTAGCTTGATTCAATTAATTATGTCCCTGCATTACTGCTACGGTACGGGCCTCCCCTGCGAGGCCAAAGCGTCATCTCCATATCCTCTCCGAACATCCCGGGTCATCAATCATATTCCGTAGCGATTAGTCAAGCAGGCAGCATTAGATTTCATCATTCGACTTCTTCTTCTTCTTCTCTCGCTGCGTTCAGCTAGCACCCCGAGCACGAATAATTTCCCTTTTCCTCCGGGTTCAAATGAGATTCAATAGCTGTTGCGGTTGCCAAAGCAGCAGCGGAAAACTAGAAGTGACCAATTACACAGCAGAGCTAAAAGATATAATGGACTCAAAGCAGATCTGGCAACATTTGTTCACATTGCTTCTTGTCTGTCTGAGCCTTACACAGTACATGTTGACAAAAATATGATTTCATGATTAATACAGTGTGCTTAAACAGCGGACTATAGATTATTTCATATGGAAAAATATAATTTCATGATTAATACAGTGTGCTTAAACAGCGGACTATAGATTATTTTATATGGAAAAATATGATTTCATGATTAATACAGTCTGCATATACAATAGACTATAGATTATTTCATATGGAAAAATATAATTTCATGATTAATACAGTCTCCATACACATTACACTATAGATTATTTCATATGGAAAAAATATGATTTCATGATTAATATCATCTGCATATACAGTAGACTATACATTATTTCATATGGAAAAATCCTCTATTATGGGATCTGCACAAATGTGAATGAGACCAACAACCAATTATTTTGCACAAACGAGTCACTACCTGAGTGTTCAAGTTCTCTTGAGTGTGTGTAGATTTGTTCTCAGTGAAAAACTGAATGCAAGATTAAAAAAGAAATACTTTTTGCCTAATCAAATTTCTTTGAAGCAGTTGGTGACTGAGATCCAAAATCTACCCCCCCAACCCTCTCCATTCCCTTCCTCTCCATGGTGTGGTCAGACGCGTTGGTATGCCACTCCAGATTGCATAACCATTTCCTCCATGCCCTTGAGCGTCTGATATTTTGGGGTCTGCTAGCTCTTCTGCCCCCAGGCCCCATCCTCATAACACATGGGACTTCAGCAGCCATGGCACTCAAGGCAATACTACTTGGGTTTAGATGTCCTTAGAACAGCTCTCATACTCCTCAAGCCCTGTATTACCAGATAAGGATGAAATATAGCATATAGCAACTCATGGCAAACAACACATATCCACAATTACTATACATTATCAGTGGCATAATTTGGATGAAATAATTTCACAATAGAGATTTGTGTGTGTGTGTGTGTGTGTGTGTGTGTGTGTGTGTGTGTGTGTGTGTGTGTGTGTGTGTTTGGTTTAATTTATTTAGTGTATTTCTTTGAGATGAATATTATATTATCAACTGTATTGATAATGTGAAGAATGGCATTGCATGGAAAACAGATCAAGCACCGCTTGAAGGCTGTTGCTGTTGTCATATTGTTATTAGTAAACACAAATCTCAGCAAAACCATTATATTTTTCATCTGAAGAGGAGGGGTACAATAGAAAGTCAACCTGGGGTGAAGTCTACCATGTTACAGTAAAAGTCATACGTATAAGGGATGACGGCCTAATTTAGTAATGGGTGAGGTGGAGACGAAGTACAGCCTGACGGCGCAGCTGGTAAGCAATTGTTTAAAACATAAAAGAAACATGTGGCTCCGTTTTGAAAGAAGTTAAAGGAAAATACCGGAGTGAATTCAAGCATAGCCCTGCTGTACGAGCCTTCTAACAGCAATATATTTTGCATAAAATGAAAGAATTTCGAACAGCATAGACCTGACGCGAACGCGAAACACTTCACATTGAGTCAATGTAACCTCAGATCTTACTCTCAGTTTCCAACAGTCAGGTCCCATTGATTCAGTGTAAAGTGCCTGCTCGCTTCTGCGTTCGCGTTCGGTCTGTGCTGTACCAAATAGTTTTGTTCCACTCGCTAACTAGCGCATTTAGCAAGCTCTTTCAACAGAGCTATGCTTACATTCACTCCGGTATTTTCCTTTAATTTGGGGATGCTGAAGCTGATGCACTCTCAGGACCCCCACTCCCAGCGTCACTGAGTCTTATGATGCTGCAGTGAATAACAGGGGACACACATTCTCCTCATAGCTTGATGACACTGAGGGCCTTTTATTTACGCATATTATCAAGCCATGACACTATACAGTCTACGTATTTGTGCTGATTCATCTGCCACACACACACACACACACACACACACACACACACACACACACACACACACATACACACACACACACATGGACACTATACAGCCTACGTATTTGTATTGATTCATCTGATTCATTTATTAAAAACTCAGTCATTGACTCATGTTCCTTTTGCATCTTTGTGCTGTTCTGTCTTCCTCATCTTCTTTTGTGACAAAGCGTGACAGTTACAAGAGTTGCCACACACACACACACACACACACACACACACACACACACACACACACACACACACACACACACACACACACACACACACATACACGCACACGTGCACACACATACGCACACACACATGTATACATACTTAGACACACACATACAACCAGAAGTGGTGAGTAAGCAGACACCATGTGCACTAGCGGCCTCTCATGCCACAGTACGGTACAGTAAGAACACTCACTACACAGTACAGTACAGCACACACACACACACACACACACACACACACACACACACACACACACACACACACAGTACAGTATAGTAGAGTAGCTCAATAACTCAAGGCTCCAGTGTGTCCATGGATCCCACACTCATGCAAACACTAGTCCCACAGATATCTATGGAGCTTGTGGGTCTATAGAGTGTATGGACTGCTTGTCCTTGTGTGTGTGTGTGTGTGTGTGTGTGTGTGTGTGTGTGTGTGTGTGTGTGTGTGTGTGTGCATGTGTGTGTGTGTGTATGTGCGTGTGTGTGTGTGTGTGTGTGTGTGTGTGTGTGTGTGTGTGTGTGTGTGTGTGCAGGTTGCTTAGCAATTGGTGTGTGTGTGTGTATGTGTGTGTGGGCGTGCGTGCAGGTTGCTTAGCGATTGACGTTGCATCTCAACCTCAACTTTGCTGAATCTCAGGGCTTTTGTGATGCAGGAGAGGCCTGGAGGTCATCTGCCGGCCAAGCCCTGTTGTGGAATAGAAAAGCAGAAGCAGAAAGTCCATTGCTGGCATGGAGACACAATCAATATCCTACTCACACACACACACACACACACATACACACACACACACTTCTTCTTCTGGCATCCAAACAGGGTCCATCTTTCAACAAGAAGTGGGAGACAAAAAAATGCGCCTGACTAAAAATAGTTTTTAATTCAAGAAACCGAGGCCAGCAGGAATGGAGTCCTTTGTACGCATGAAGACAGTTTACAAGTCTTTGCTGATCGGGCAAATGGCAATAACCTTTGTGGTGGGCAATGGTTTGGGTAGCATCAAATATCACTGGATTCACTTTTACGTAAGACACACACACACACACACACACACACACACACACACACACACACACACACACACACACACACACACACACACACACACACA
>JAODXP020000028.1:11425855-11433355 GCA_027497455.2 Sardinella longiceps | reverse complement strand
CCTGTGCTGAGTTTGTCGTTTTTCTGGAGGGGGAGGGGGGGGGATCTGTAGCTCATTTGTAAAAATTACACGCCTGACTTTTGAGGCACTTACTGAAATTTTTTTTTTTTTTTTTTTAACTTCTTCTTCTTCTTTTTTTTCTCCCTCTCCTCTGTGGTCAGTACAAAAAAAAAAAAAAAAAACAGAGCCTATCTTTTGGTATAAAGGCTGCAGACAGAGGCAATCAAGGTCCCGTCTTCTCTGGTGGAAACTCTTCTTCATTAACTGAATAATGTCTGAAAGGGACGTGCAATTGTACAGGCCACTTTGTTTTGCGACTGTTTGCCTTACAGCACCACGATGTCCCAGATGCTTGAACACAAATGTAGTTATTTTTTTGCAGTAGTTCTGCTCAAACTTTGCCAGTCAGCCAAGCCAGCCTTTCCTTTATTCAAAGAAGTTAGCATATAAAACCCAACCCTCTAAATCCCCCAAGTAACCCCTATAGCTCTCTGAGCAGCATTATCTTTGAAGGACAAAAAGTCTCTGTTGGATGTGAATTAGGGAGTCAGGACTTTGCCAAAATAAGATGTTTCATTGCTTCACTTATAATCCCTCATCGGCTGTCTGTCTGTCGCTGGCTGCTACAACTGTTGAATTTGCTGTAAACACCTAGTGAAAAGTCATGGCTTTCAAAAATGCACATGATCCCAATTTTCTTTCAAAGAAGCGTGCGCTGACCCCTCTCTTTGTCTGGGGGAAAGGTTATGTGGAGACTATTTGGGAAAGATAATTGTGAGTCAGGCATAATCCTGACATTAGCAGCAATTTTATATGAGGCCATTTGTGTGTGTGTGTGTGTGTGTGTGTGTGTGTGTGTGTGTGTGTGTGTGTGTGTGTGTGTGTGTGTGTGTGTTTTCTAACTGTGATCAGAGCTCGGGCCAAGGTTCCCTCTGTTTTGCATGACTGGCTGGTGACTGATAACGCGTCTACACTACACTGGTGTGTCTGTCAACTCAAACCCAACACAGGCAGAACAAAAGAGAGAGGGGAAAAATAAAATAGTGTTCTTGTCTGTGAGTGTTTGGGATGAGGGAAATGAGCAAAAGGCCATTTATGTCATATTTGATCCACAAGAGAGCTTTCCTGTCTTGGTAGAACCCCCACACACACACACCCACACACACAGAGAGTGTGTGTGTGTGTGTGTGTGTGTGTGTGTGTGTGTGTGTGTGTGTGTGTGTGTGTGTGTGTGTGTGAGAGAGAGAGAGAGAGAGAGAGAGAGAGAGAGAGAGAGAGAGAGAGAGAGAGAGAGAGAGTGTGTGTGCGTGTGTGTGTGTTCGTGTGTGTGTGTGTGTGTGTGTGTGTGTGTGTGTGTGTGTGTGTGTGTGACATCCAGAGTCCAGAGATTAGTGAATATAGTCATTACTGTGAAAGGATATACAAGAACTTGGAGGAAACTGCTTGAAGGTCTTTATGTCCACCACAGCCATTGGCTGCTCAATAGTTACCCAAGGCTATAATGTACACACTTTGAGTCCCAGTACAGAGCCTCCCAGTTGTATGTGACACATTCATTGCCCCAATTTCATTGGCCAATCTCAAATGGCTGCTGAAGTTCATTAGGTCTGTGAGGGGTTTAGAGGTCTGAAGGGAGTTATAAGGGTTCGGTTGACTCTACATGTAGAGTTTATTACAGGAAATTACCCACATTTTGTAGCATTGTGACATAAAACACCTAAAAGTATGGAAATGTGGACAAAACATCTGTAAACAACTGGAATAAAAAGGAAAGTGTTTGTATTGCAGCTTTAGTGGCATGTACTGAATACCTGTACAATTGTTCTGAGGAAAAACTTGATTTACCACTCATTCATTTATTACATCTTCGTCAACCAAACCTTATTGATAGCCTATATACAGAACCCAGAGTTTAATATGCAGTATATTTCAGTGACCAAACAAATTAATAATTTCCAGCTATAAGTAAGCTTATTTATTGTAGCTTTGATTGGGTAAATAAAACCTTGTAATTAACTTTACCCTAATGAAGAAACCTAAATTTTATTTATCCTGCTGCACCAAAAGACAGTTACTTATTCATTTGTGAGTTTCTGTATTTTATATTTGAAGTGTTTTATACTGAAGGGACATTCCCTTTAACACCTTGTTAATCACACAACACTTCTGCATATGAATAGGTCAGAAATACGGGAGGCAAATATGCCAGTACTATTTGAGCACAAGACTCAGGCACACCGTCTGAAGGGTTTGCTTCTCTCTGCGATGCAAAAAAAGGAGTGTGTGCCTTCAAAAACACGGGAAAATAAACAAACGCACAAAAAGGAATGTGTGCCTTTCAAAAACACAGCAAAATAAACAAACAAACACACACAAAAAAGCTTACAAGACAGCCTTCGACAGCATGGCAAACCCTCCTACACAGAAATAGCCCTTTCCTCAAAAACAACTGCATTTCACTCCACACACACACACACACACACACACACACACACACACACACACACACATCTACATTCCTCGCCTTCCTTCTTCAATTTCTTTTTTTTTTTCTTTTTTTTTTAAACAATAAAAGATGAAACAGCATCCTCCAAAGCTCTTCCCTTCTTGTGGGCTATTCTTATCTCGGGCTAATTATAAAGATGCACTTCCCATCACCGGAAAGAGGAGCTACACTAGAAACGAAAACGAAGGCACAAAAACCCATGGCTGTTGTCTCTCAACTTGCACATCGGGTGCCATTTCCATTTGCAAAGACATGCATGTGTGGAACGAGCAACAGAGAGAGAGTGAGAGAGAGAGAGAGAGAGAGAGAGAGAGAGAGAGAGAGAGAGAGAAGAAACTACGGCTTCAGCTAAGGCTAATAAAAAGTCTGAGAGTAGTTTAGTTTCCACCGTTCACTTCAACAGTCTCTTCCAATTAGTGCCTGCAACTCTGCATCAACTAAGTCAGTCAGCTAAAACATCTGCATTAAAGGAACAGTTCACCTCTTTATGAAAATTGGTCATTCACCTACATATGTGGGTAAGAGCATTTTGGTCTCAGTGCATATGTTGTCCTAGTCTGGCAACCCCAATTTCACCTTTAGCTTAGCATAGGCGCTGGAAAGTAAAGTTGCCAAAGAGTTGCTATCTGGCAACATGCATTCAGGCCTATGCTAAGCTAAAGCTAAAAATAAATTAGGGATGCAACTAGAAAACGCAAGCTGAGACAATGCTTTACCCACTATGAGACTCAGGTAAGGGGGGTGAATAACCAATTTTCATACAGAGGTGAACTATTCCTTTAAAGGAGGAATATTATGTGAATAGCCTTGCTGTTTCAGGGCAGTGATGTCAGTGTAGACAAATAAAAGGAGAATGAAAATTTGATGGCTCATTGGATTCCTTAAAGAACCCCTTTAATGAAATGGGTTCTTCTAAAGCACTCAAAGTTGTTTGAGGACTCATTCAAATATAGAAGTAGCTATTCTGAGATGCTGTAAGTGGTGTTCTGGTGCACGTGAGAACCAAGAGAGGTTCCTATACTGCATAGGCCTTTAGGTTGCTACATAAGGGCTCTTTCAGGAAACTTCATTTAATGAAAAGTCACTTCAGTCACCTCCAACATAATCTACAGTTCTCATGGTTCTCTGGTGGATATTTGACTTCATGTGGAAATGGATTCTTGAATCACTTTTAAGATAATTGTAGGTCCTTTGTTGGTTGTATGTAGGGGTTAAAGTGGGGCGGAACGAGGGGGTACGCACTTCCGGTACTTCAGATAAATTAACAATATCATCCCATTATTCTTCTATATACATTTTTCTTTGCTTGTGCCAACACAAAATATGAGAGTATTTCCCCATCCCACTTTGACCACTGGTTGTATGTTGTTGGATAATGGAGACACTTTTACATTTTTACAGTGTACAATATGAAACATTGGACTAGAAACTAACACTAACTGAATGGGGGATAGTGACTTAGTTTCAATGACATTATCCTATGCCCCAATCAGTTAACATTAACTGTCAGTTCATTACTTGCTCTTTTGTTGTTGTTGTTGTTGTTGTTGTTGTTGTTGTTGTTCTTTTTCCTATAGACAGTACACAGTGAACAGGTTCAAATTGGATTTCCTCTTTAAGTGCAAAGGTAGAATTAACACCTGATTCTTTTCATTGTTTTGTTTTTGTATTTGTAAACAAATTCTAGTTTACATAAATAACTTTGTAAACAAATTCTAGTTTACATAAATAACCGGGAAAAAAAAAACATTTAGTCAGTTTAATACATGCAACACGATGAGCCCTCGGGAGTAGTAAGTAGACAAGGACGTTCTATTTGCAAAAATGGAAGTGTCACTGACACCATGGTTCCAAAAGAAGAAAAGAGATGTGTTAAAATGCACTGATGCATAAATCAATAGTGTTAATTGCAACTCTTTAAATTCTGTAACTTAAGTTGACTTTAAATAGACTTAAGATGGAAAGGATGGAAGAACATGATTTATGTACACACAAATATACAAGAAATGCACACATGTGCACACTGTGTTGCAATAATAAATTCTAATGCAGGCTTCCATACTTTTGCATTGCTGTTTTCCTTCTGGCTGTGGAGCGGATGTGTTGAATATGCAGTGCTAATGCAGTTGATTATGAATGTCCTAACACACATTTATTTATGGAGTTTCGCCTATCATTTACATAATTTACACATAAACATCAGGTTTCACTCACTGAGAATGGCTACTTTAGAAAACTCCAGCCAAAGTGGAGATGATCTCGGGGGGAAAAAAACACTCTGGCTTCACACACTATGGAAAACCAATGTAAACATAGTTTGTGATGTGATGGATTTCAGAAGTCTGGTTGTTTGATATGTTTGATATAATCTGTTGTTATCTATAATATGTTTTTGAGCAGCCCAGATGTATTGTTTATGAGCATATAGTTTAAACAGAATAATTTTCTACTACATAAGAGGAGAGTCTTCCTGCTTTCATAAAAACCCAGGTTATGATTGATAATGATCATAATGATAGATAAGGGAGATAGGAATGTCAAATGATAAAAATAAAAAATGTTGCATGTTTCTATGTCAACATGTGTTAAAGTTGTGTGCCACTTCCATAGAGATAAGATTGTTATTTGTGTGTTTTATTGTTTTGTGTAAAGAGCCGGATGAAAAGTCTCGTGATTTGTATGCCATTATGTTGGAGTGTTGTGCATTCAGCATGAGGATTAATTATTTAGGGCAAACACTTCATTTCAGATCATGGGCAACGAGCTTTAATAATTCAAATGTCTGAAGAAATCAAAATGATAATTATCTTTGTACAGATGTCTTAAGCTAATTGCTTTTTCCACTGCTGATTGTTATCCCTAATATTAGTTATATTCATCAAAGTCTTGTAATAATTAGGCTGTCAGTTTTGACATTCAGCTAAAGTATTTTTTTCTCTCTCTCTCCCCTCTCTCTTCACAAACTCTACCCTTCATTTTAAGACACACACGACTTTTGCTTGAAAGCCAAGTTTTTTTTCTTCTTCTTCTTCGTCTTCTTCCTTTTTTTGCCTGAAATGATGTCTGAGACACACGAGGAGATTTGTGGCGGCATAAATTTTACGCAGAGACGATTGCTTTATGGGGGTGAAATCCCTTTGTGCGGGAACGCCGTAGCGACCGATTCTCCAGGATTAAAGCGATCGTCGGGATCGATCCCGGATTATGGGTGGGGGGAATGTTCCGGCTAAGATCTGCTACGCCAGTAAGTGATTTTCCTACAGTACTGTATCATATGCATGATGCCCATGGGCTTGACTAGGGAATTCTTTTTTTTTTTATAGTTTTTTTTTTTTCTTCCTCTCTCCATCTTTTTTTTGGCATGTCATGCCACCATGTAGTTCCATAATGCTCAATGGTGTTTTTTTGCCCTCAACGGCACCTTCCAGGCACCACAGCCTAAAAGGCGCTACCCTTACCCTATTCCTAACCCTAACCCCCTCAACCCTCATCCTAACCCTAAACTGAGTGGAGTAGTGCCTTGAAGGCAGTGCTGCCTGGAAGGCACCGTTGAGGGCAAAAAAATACCAAACGCCTCCCATAACCCTTATATACATATCCCCTTTTCACTCAGAAGCCCTCTATCTATCTCTTGTATGACATTGATAGACTTCTCTGCACATGCTAATGAAAATTATTCCCAAAGTGGCAAAAAGAAAGGGGCTAAGTGTTCTGTGCAATGACTCATTCACCAACAGATAATTGAGATTTTCAACATCGTCAGAACGTCACACGTCATAATCTTTTTCCTCTTTCTTTCTTTTTTTTTTTTTTTTTTTTTTGTTGGAGGTATGAAATTAGCTCTGTGACAATGGGCAACAAGGATTAAAAATCATTATTCGTCTTTGACAGTTACCCTCGGAGAGGCCTAATTATGGGATGTCGGAGCCTCTGTAACAAATTCATCACTGGCAGGCTTGAAAAAGACGGATTCACCCTAAACAGTATAAGGAAGTGATTTGGCATGCATACTGTATACACTCCTCCATGTCATATAATTATGTCTAACACCTACTGTAGTAAAACGAATCACAGGGGCAATATTAATTGGCAGTATGGTATAACAGTATATTACAGTAATTCAGCTGTTTTAAAGGGACACTGCAGTTTTTGCCGTAAAAAAAAAAATTAGTGAACTAGCTACATACAAGGCATACAAAAAGTCTTTCTGGCACTACTAGAACATGTTAATGAAGTCTGATACAGGGTTCCCACTCCAAATCAGACTTCAAATTCCCTGATTTTTCCATGACCTTCCCTGACCAAAAAGCTAAATTTCCATGACCTCCTGTTAAAGAAATTATTCAGCGGCGAGCAGAACAGGCCATTTAAAACAGCCAAACAAATCCTTTGTCCTCCCTTGAGTCTACTTCATAACACTTACATGGCATGAATCAGCAAATATGAGTGTAAACTAATTCCAGTTAAATTGAAAAAATATTGAGAAACAAGATAGAAGGCCGCTTGGTGATATATACATATAACAAAATTCCCTGATATTCCCTGACTTTGCAAGCAAAATGGTAAAATCCCCTGACTTTCCCTGTCTGGAACAGCCTTTATTGACATTCCCTGATATTCCAGAAACCCGTGGGAACCCTGCTGATAGTAAAAACTGCAATGTCATGCTGTAAGGCTGTCTTATTTTGAAGTGGTCTCCTACTCCTTCACCCAGAATGACGCAGCTCATATCCTGTTCGGCTGGTGAGACAAAAAAAAATGTCCACCCTTCATATGACTATCCAAATTAATTTGAAGATGCTACCAAAATATAATCTAGTGAAAACAGAAGCAAAAGTTGCATAAAAAAATGTCCTCCCTTCATGTGACTATCCAAATTAATTTAAAGATGGTACCAAAATATAATCTGGTGAAAGAAGAAGCAAAAGTTGCATAGTTCTCCTTTAAGAAAATGGCAGTTGGCAAACCTGATGATGAGACCTGAGGTTTGTTTG
>JAODXP020000028.1:11400855-11405855 GCA_027497455.2 Sardinella longiceps | reverse complement strand
AATAAACAAATCAGTTCCAAAAGCCACCAGGGGGGTTCCCACGGAAGGAAGGAAGGGGCCCCTTGTCCAAGTTAATCTATGAAACACCACTTCCATGCAATATTCCCAAATGCACATTTAGAACAAGTGCCATCGGCCCATCACCATAATTCGGTTGGCATTGAACTTAAAAACGCTTCCAGGTTTTTTTTTTTTCTTTTTTGTTAATCATCAAAAGCGAGTGTGTGTGTGTGTGTGTGTGTGTGTGTGTGTGTGTGTGTGTGTGTGTGGCCATTGAACCCAAACCGGCCCCAGATGCCCTCAGTGACAGATTTATGGACAAGTCAAAGCCTCACTTTACTGTAATAGAATCAAAATAAAAGGGGTTTGGGGGAGTTTGTGTGTGTGTGTGTGTGGTGGGGGGGGGGGGTGAGGGGGGGCATGATAAAGTTGAAAATGGTAATACTCTTAGGAGCCCATTAAATCCTGAGATCTAGAGTATTAGATAGAGATAATTCTTCCACCCCTCCCCTCCCCTCCCCACCCCACTCATTCCGTCCCCAGAGAGAAGTGGGGCAAACAGAGCTGCGACTGACACCACGCGTGATAACACCCTCACACACACACACACACACACACACCCTCACCGCCAGATGTGCCTCATCTTTCATAACATGTTTGTGTCACTCGCATTCCAGCTCTCTTTCTTGCTGGGGCCTGGCCCGCTTTGGGACAGAATGACTTGGTATGTGTGTGTGTGTGTTCGTGTGTGTGTGTGTGTGTGTGTGTGTGTGTGTGTGTGTGTGTTTGGCCAGATAAATACACCACCCAATATTTTCTTTCATTTAAGTCTGATTTGTTTGTAGCCTACTGTATGTGTCTGTCAGATACACAGAGAAGAAAACATGTTAGGACACACACACACACACACACACACACACACACACACACACACACACACACACACACACACACACACACACACACACATCAGCCTCAGCAAGACTCTACACTTACAGGGCTTGTTATGAAAAGGAAAGAGAGAATGGGCCTCTCCCCCTCTCTCTCTCTCACACACACAGACACACACAGACACACACACACACACATACACAAATGTTAGGACACTTACATCAGGCTCAGCAGGACTCTCCACTTAAGGGGCCTGTTATGAAGAGGAAAGAGAAAATGGGCCACCCTCTTTCTCTCTCTCACACAATCACACGTGCACACACGCGAATGGGGAAGAGATGTATGACCAGGGGTGCTCACTGTAAAACACAAGATTCATTCAATGGAAAATATAAGCAATTTAAAAGAAGCATAGCTTAAATGATACAATAAAAACAATACATATAATAATAGCATACTGTACAAATGTACATAATGTAAATATAATATAAATAATAAGAACAAACATCTATCTATCTATCTATCTATCTATCTATCTATCTATCTATCTATCTATCTATCACATTATAAGTCACCTGCTGAGCTGTGTATATGGCCTTTCTGGAGGCTGGCTGACACCCCCCCCCCCCCCCCCCACCCTCCCCTCACACACACACACACACACACACACACACACACACACACACACACACACACACACACACTCCCCTAGGTCCTATTGTCCGAGGTTTCCCTCTCCCCTTGCTGGGTGTCTCCCGGCTGAGGCTGAGGCCAGGCAATCGAACCTGTCGGACACGTGGAGTCAGGAGCTCCAGATTACTTCCCAGTGATCACTAACCCCCGTCTTAGATTGCTTATCGAACAGCACGGGAGATGTGTGTGTGTGTGTGTGTGTGTTCATGTGTGTGTGTATACCTGTGTGTGTATGATTGTGTCTGTGTGTGTGTGTGGCTATCAGTCTGTCCTTAATATTATGTGTGTATGCGTGTGTGTGTGTGTGTGTGAGTCTGAGTGTGTGTGTGTGTGTGTGTGTGTGTGTGTGTGTGTGTGTGTGTGTGTGTGTGTGTGTGTGTGTGTGTGTAAGTTCACACTCACAATAATGGCAGTAGACACCAGTAGCAGCTGACATGGAGGCCCCTCTAATTTTGTCATCATTTAAGGCGCCCCATAATTAATCTGTCTGTAAGTTTAATTAAAAAGAAAAGTTGTGGCCGTAATTGAAAGTAATGCGTTCCTTATAAGCATCCGCCCGAGGAAAGATGCAAATGGTAATGTCCACTGGCAGGGCAGATACATCACCGCTTTTGTGTGTGTGTGTGTGTGTGTGTGTGTGTGTGTGTGTGTGTGTGTGTGTGTGTGTGTGTGGGCATGCTTGCAGCACAGATACATCACCAATTCTAATCCAAAGTTGACCGAAGTCATTGGCGCTGGGGAGGGAAGAGATAGAGGACATGAAGAAAAGATGGATGGATGGATGGATAGATAGATAGATAGATAGATGGATAGATAGATAGATAGATAGATAGATAGATAGATAGATAGATAGATACTTTTACTATCACATAAGAAATTCAGGTTTCCTTAAGCTTCCTATTATGTGTGCCATTTAAGCTGCTGATTTGTTTGTGTAGAAGTAGAGTAGTATGCTATGGGAATCCTTGAGGGCAGAATTGTCATTGCAGGTACATTTCCAGTGACTTCTCAAGTTTTTGGCCTTTTTCCCACTGTGTCACAAAACTCAGCTTAACCAAATTTGTCTAGCTTGACCTAGCCCCACCATAACACTGCTGTTCATCCGTATTCATGGTCTGGAGCTTCAATTTCAGAGGTAGTTCAGTCGTTTTTAAAAATAACTTTTGTAGTCTACAAAACAAAGAAAGTAAAATATCTTTGAAACCCCAGTAAATGTTTGTTCTTTATCTGCCCTTATCACCTGGCTAAAAGTAATTTGTGTTTTCATCTCTGTCACTCAAACAAACTTCTCTCATCTCAAAGGCAAAACATTCATTCTGTCCGTTGGAACAAATTATTCACACATACGCAGCTTTCAACAGATTGAATGGCCAAAGAGCAATCAGACGATTATGACTGTACTTATGTGACATTTAACCGGTCTGCGGAGCGCAGTGGGAGCGAGCGCTAATTCTGAGTGGTCAAAATGGCCGACAACTACCCCCCACCACCACCCATTCAACATGGCACTGGCACGAAGACAAAACAAAGTCCAACACAAGCTGTCAAGTTCGCAGCTTGCCACCCTCTCTCTCACACGGCAGATGAAATAAATTAATAATGCAATTGAATAATTAAATGATGGCAAGATAGAGAAGAGGAAGGGGTGAACGAGAGAGAGAGAGAGAGAGAGAGAGAGAGAGAGAGAGAGAGAGAGAGAGAGAGAGAGAGAGAGAGAGAGAGAGAGAGAGAGAGAGACTCAGAACAGTCTGTCTGATCACTAATGAAGAGTCATGCTTGGTCTCGATGCGGGAGCTCCACAAATGCACACAAAACAAAAAGTGACATATGCGAGTGCGAACGAGAAAATTTGCCTTTTTTTTTTTTTTCAAAACTCATTTCTGCTGCCTGGCTGAAAAAGGGATGGGGAGAAAAGGAGGGGGGATGGGGAACGGAGATAATAAAAGACAAAGTGAAGGAGGAGTTAAGCTTCATTAGTTGATAAATAAATAAATAAGTAAATAAATAAATAAATACAGGTGACAGATAATAATTTGAAAGAGAACTTTAACTTTAACATCTCTAGTGTTTTATTAGAATAAAAACGCAAAGAGCTAAGGAAAAAAAAAAGGATTTTAAAATTGAGATACAAAAGAAGACAGAAAAAAGAGAGAGAGAGAGAGAGAGAGAGAGAGAGAGAGGGTAGAAAGAAAGATTCGTGACAAGCTTGCAATGGGAAGAGCAGCTTCATGAGTTCAAGTCACGATTTGGCACACCAGGGCCACGTTCGGCACCATATGGCAGACATGGTGGGGGCGACTCACGGCAAAGGTGCACTGGTCAGCGCCACGGCTCGAGCCGTGACCGGATGAACTCTCCCACTCAGTCACCTGGGTGCCTCCCTACCTGGTGCCCACCAGTCGCAAAATATTACAAAATATTACAAAACCATCAGGTCACTGCAAACACACCACCACAAAATGGACCTTAAAGGTATTATCCGGAGTGAATCAACACGTAGCCCTGCTGTTTTATAGTGCTAAGCGCTATTGATAGCCACCTCAATGATCGAATTCCATGCATCGTAGACCGAGTTTGCGAAACGGCAGCTAACACTAACTGATTAGGGCAAGTCAAAACGAAACCTAATCGATTTGGTTTGGTTTTGACATGGCCCATTCTGTTACCTTTAGCTGCCGTTTCGCTATCTCAGTCTGCCTTGCACGAAATTCAGTCATTGAGGTGGCTATCGGTAGTGCTTGACACTATAAAACAGTAGTGCTACGTGTTGACTCTCTCCAGATAATTCCTTTAACCTCTTGAGACCAACGACCGCATTTTGCAGGCGAATTCACACCCATTGGTCTCGGTACGCTCACTTATGCAGTTTATGTAGCACACTGGAGATAAGTCTAAACCACAGACCTCAAGATTGTGTTTTGGGCAACTATTTCCTGTGTGTCTTTTCTGTCAGAATCCAGAGGGAGAGAGAGAGAGAGTTTGGAGTGGTGTGTGTGTGTGTGTGTGTGTGTGTGTGTGTGTGTGTGTGTGTGTGTGTGTGTGTGTGTGTGCGTGTGTGTGTGTGTGTTTGTGTTTGGAAATGTTGCAGACGGTTCCCCAGCAGGCCCCCTGCTTTGGGTGATTCAGACAGAGGCCCTTTTAGATCTCGGTGGGAGAAGATGACACACATGGTGTCATGATCGCCCGTTCGCCCAAATGCGACACAAGTAGATAATTTGAGGTGATGTGGGAGGAAGATTTAGTCACTTATTTCACATACGCATTGGAGAGTTGAAAAATAAATACATAAATAAATAAATAAATAAAAAAGAACGCAAGAACGGCTGCTAGTCTCGCCACAAAATTAAGGGCTCATCTGTTAACGGTTTGTGGTCTGGCAGTCAATGCCTGCAACGCCAGCACAAATGCTGATGTTT
>JAODXP020000028.1:11383355-11395855 GCA_027497455.2 Sardinella longiceps | reverse complement strand
AAAATCACCATATCATCATATTTGCTTGCCGCGGAGTAGTAGGCTAGCAGAGTGCAGGAAGTAACAACTTATCTATAAAGTAGCTATATTTGTGTCACTAGAGTAGTACAGTATACTTAGTATTGCACAGTAGTCTGATTAGTGCACTAAGATAGAAGACACTCAAAAACACTCTTATAGGGTAAAAACAATGTTTACAGAGTAGTCTGAGTAGCGTACTTTGAGCTTGATTTTGTGCAGTATAGTTAGTAGTTAGTAGTACAGTAGTAGTTAGTAGAGAGTAGAGTAGTATAAGGCCCTGTCCCATTTCTCCACCTTAAAACTTACACTTGTTTTTAAGTGCCCTTAATGTCCCCTAACCAATTAAAGTGGAATATTTCCCTATAAATGGGACATCATTTAGTGAGCACAGCGATCGTGCTCACTGCTTATTCACATTTGTCACGTGGTGCTGGCTGCGATAACAACTTTTATTGCTTCGCCGTATCTGGAGCTTGACAAGTTTCTCTGTCTTATATACGCCATACATCACAAATATGATTGAAATCTGAATAAGCCCCGAATAATTGCATTCAAGTGAACACCGCAATACATATTCAAAACACTGATAAAACAACCCAGATAAGGAATCCATTAACGTCAGATGGGCGCAAACTCCCTTGAAGCACTTGACAGATAGCGGCTAGCTAGCTGCTAGGCGGCTACATCTTAAAATATTTTCTGACAGTGTTCTAAACGCAACGATCCTTTGTGTATTAAACATATTTCAAATTTTTAACATGATTATTTGCCAAAATAAATTAGTTTGCAGAGCATCATGAGTAATTTCATCTCCCACTGAAGTCAGCATTGACCCTCACTATAAATAAAATATATTGTTTATGTTATTTGTGTTACTAATTTTGCACTGAATTGTCATGCTGCTAAGACTATTTTATGTTACTGTTTAAGTTTCCTTAAGTTCATGTTATTTTTGGATGGAAATTACATTTTTCATAGGACTCTTATTTTGACCCTGATTTGATCCAGTAGGATCTTGTATTTGCCTACGTAGCCAGAACACTTAGGACATGCCACAGATAGGCCTACTGATGCTTTACTAGTGCTCTGTGATACACTAATGGAAATTGCACTTATAAAATAATCAATCTACTTAAAATCAACCTCTGCTCAATGCATTCATGAATGAAGAGAATATTCTAGTTATGAAAATGGACAGAGATTAAGAAACCTTAACACTATAAAAGAAGATTGCAGTTCTAACACTTTTTTTGAGCAATGACACTTTTTTATCACAGTTAAGAAGAAGTCTAAATAAAGTTTGAACAAACATTATATACATTTAAATCTTTTTATGCTTTTAATCTAAACAGATAAAATAACAATAACAACAACAACTGAATGTTGTGATGTCTATTTATATATTTATTTTTCACCATGATGATGAACATGGAAATAATAAGCCATCATCCAGGGCTTGAAAGAGACAGAGAGAGAGAGAGAGAGAGAGAGAGAGAGAGAGAGAAAACTTTGTTTTGCCTTGCATACATCAGTAAATTAAGTAAAGCAATTCAGAATGTTAGAGTCTTGAGAATGGTGGGGAAAGACTGAAACTGGAGAGAGAGAGAGAGAGAGAGAGAGAGAGAGAGAGAGAGAGAGAGAGAGAGAGATGGTGTTCATGATGCTTCAGGCATTAACAAATCCTTCATTCTGCCAGCCTGATTAGTTCTCTCTCTCTCTCTCTCTCTCTCTCTCTCTCTCTCTCTCTCTCTCTCTCTCTCTCTATCTCTCTCTCACTCTCTCTCTCTCTCTCTCTCTCTCTGTGTGTGTGTGTGTGTGTGTGTGTGCATGTGTATCTCTAGCTGTCTCTGTATCTCTCTCTGTTTTTTTTCTTCTTTTTTTCATATATTTAATTGAATTTCATTTCCAAATTAAACTGCAGTATTCATGGAGAGGCACCGAAAAACAAACACTTGAATGCTGTAAAGTGGGAGGGAAGATCATAGCTTCACTCGGGTTCAATCAATTTCAGGCTCGCCAACACACACACACACACACACACACACACACACACACGCACTTCCACTACCACCACCATTATTGAAATGGGTGCTCACATCTTGTGATATTGCTTTTGAAATTGAATAAATAACAGGCGAAATGCCCCTCGGTACTCTCGAAACATTTTAACATGGACTCATAATGTAATGCATGTTTACTTTATTTCATTTTTATTTTATTCCACTCTGCCTAAGGCTCGGACAGACTGTACAGAGTTATAGCCAGCTTACCTGGAGTTAGTATATGACGGCACTGCTAGTGAGTTTACCTGGAGTGATATGACTGCTCAGCTAGCGAGTTTACTGTAAATTAGCCTCTATGGGGCCGTTTAGACTAAACATGAGTGTTCTAAAGTAGTGAGCAACAAAAACATGCAAGGTTGAAACTGATAGATATATGTACATATGGTTTCTATGACAGCATAGATTTGGCTAAACCGCTAACTCCCTGAATTAGCTATGACTTAAAGCTAGCCAACGGCCCATTGTTGATTATCTTTTCACCTTTTGCCTAGCGTCTATTCGCAAGGATTTCGTAGCAATGGTAAAGTTGCATTGTAGGAAAACAATTGAATTTGACCACTGGGAGGTGAAGAAAAGCATGTCAGTGTGAACGGACCCTAAGACTGCACAGTTACCTACTCTTAGACTACACAGTTACCTATAGACTCCATAGATAGCAGGTTTACTGTGAGTTAGCCTCTATGTGTGAGCTAGGCCCTATGAGTGAGTTAGCCTCGGTGACTGCTTAATTACTTTATCCGGAGGTAGCCTATACAACTGCACAGCTAGCAAGCTTACTTGAAGTGATATGACTGCACAGGTAACGAGTTTACTGTGAGTTAGGCTCTATGCGTGAGTTAGGCTCTGTGAATAATACATGTAGTTATCAGCTATCTGAGCACATAGCAGCTAGCAATCTTTAGTCTATAGACAAATCCGACGAGCATTTTGTGTAGGCTGCCATCTTGTGGCGGCGTCATTGTTGGACTGCCAACAAACCTTTTTGGCAATGCGCAGTCAATGACAGCTTACATCAAAGACCATGGAATACTCTGACATTATACAAGTAGTAGTGAATCTTGTAAATCACGGTATTTTATGGTGTGCTATCACGTTATCCCTATGGACAGATTGGTGATCTGGGTAGCTCATTAATGCCACCTGCTTACTTCCGGTAGTTTTGTCGGATTCGTGTATACGAATGCAAAGGTAGCAATCTTACCTGAAGTCATATGACTGCACTCAAGTCTGATGGGATTCTGATGGGATTCTGCTTTGTTTGGGAGCTCATGTGCCACTTGTTAATGGCAATCGATCAAGATAGGTCTGAGTCATGCCACCAGAGCGTGTGCGTGTGTGTGTGTGTGTGTCTATGTGTGTGTGTCTAACCTGTCAAGTTGTGTGTGACAGAACTTGTTTTTCCAGACTCCAGTCTCTAGCTTCTTTTTTTTTCAGTGTTACCTCGGCAGAGTTGCTATTTGAGTTAGGCTTTGTCCATCACACTGTCATTGGTCCTGATAGCTTCTGATAGCTTTCGATGAATAAGAAACAGCTTGCTCTAAAGGTCATACTTCTATTCAAAATATTAATGATTTTCTTCACTCTTCCTCTCTCCTTTGCCATCAAGTCCTATATACCCTTGTGTTATTTGAACTAAATGCCCACGGATTTCTCTTCCTCAGACAGAGTGTGGGAAAAGTCTTTAATAGAAATGCTATTAAGTTAATGTCTCAGATATTTTATCTTATTTTATTTTTGTACTTTAGTAAATATTATTTATTTATATGTGAATGACAGTTGTACTGGATAAACAGATTAAAAGGTAATCAGTTGATTACACATCAGTGATGATGAGTTTGCAACCTTCTTAGCACACATGCATACACACACACACACACACACACACACACACACACACACACACACACACACACACACACACACACAAACAGTGTGTCTATTTAATTCTGATGCTTTTTAATTCACTGGAGAAACACTGTTGACTTGCACGATGTTCATGATGCAACATATAAGTGACATTAGTGTTGGGTGGGGTTTGTCTCTGAAAGTCAATTTTTTTAATGAACTTAAATAATCTATTTATTATTTAAAAATGGGCAACACTGTAAGTGCGTAATAATTTATCATCACATACTTTTTGTTATGCTGTTCTCAACCAGTTATTACCGGTACTTCACAGGTTGTTAAACAAAGCGTAATCAAAAGTGCTCCAAGAAAACATCACATACCCCACCTGTAAACAGGTGTTGAGTTATTGGAACTCCCTCCGAAGCTCAACATTACAAATTGTCTTGTCATCTTATGTGTATTAGTGAAATAAATACTATTAGGCCTTTACTTTTAACAAACAATAAGCTCAAGTTAAAACACAATAATATTAAGAGATTACAATGAATGATCATGATCACCATCTTATACAGTTCATGTACCCTCTAACTATATTAGTCTATCTTAGATGCTCTTATCGAGATAGCCGAGAAATGAAGTAGTTATACGGTACAATAATCAATGGCATATTTACGCATAATGCGTTAATAAATAACATTGCACTCCTAAGATTACTCAAAAGGTTTCTGGGTGCTCTGATCTCCTTAAGCGGTGCACTTGAAACACACAATGGTAATGAACAGCATGTCTTAGCAATGCAAATTAGAGCCCTTAGCAGTTAGACTAGAGCGGCACTTGGATCCGTTCAAAGGAAGTTGTTTACATCACAGTTCAGCTTTGCGAGCATGGGCCACCTTTTCTCTGCATCAGCCCCCCCCCCCCCTTTGTCAGGCACCCTTGAGATGTGTGTGTGTGTGTGTGTGGGGGGGGGGGGGGGGGCAATAATGAGCTGATGCGCCTTAGAAAGCATCCAATCAATGTAACAGAAGTTGCTAATGGGAGAGTAGAGAAACCTGAATGCACGTGTTCATTCAGTGGGTTGTAGGGGGTGGTGGAGGTGGGGGCGGTCGTGATGGTGGGAGGCCAAATTGCAGGTCCCTTTTGTATGAAAACAAGATGTGTAAAGCTTTTTCAGATGCATGCTTTCCTAGAAAACACCCTATTTTCAGTGTACCCCATTCAGTCCACACTTTAATTACTAAATAATATGGCAGTGAACACTGCATGACATTTGTTTGTCAAAGAACCCGCTCAGCCTCTCCAATGAATACATAAATCTTCTGGTCCAATTTATTGCCACAGCAATGGATCAATTTATAAGATGTTTCAATGTGCTCAGGTGCTGTTAAGTGCTCTGTTTTCACAAATATTAATTTAATCTCAGACAATATCAGACATTATCCACATAGATTGTCCAAAACACTATTTGTTTATTGGATATTCCATAGACTTAAGCATTGCTCAATGGCAAAACCTGTCTATGGATCAACAAACAAAAGCACTGGTGTAAACCCCAGTTACCCATGGACTTATTTTTATTTTTTTTTAATTTGTTTGTTAGTTTGTTTTAAATATTGTGCTGTGCTCCACACAAGCTAGACCTATACCATTACCTCTGTAATATTGTCTGACAAAAAATATTTATGAAGATTATCATATCTCCTGTTATTTTGATTTTGTTTCTTTACAGTAATGCAATTACTTTCTCGATTGTATGGTCTTCTTTTGGTCTTTCATCCTCTATATGTATCTGCTGAATAACAATGGGTGATAATGAACATTCTTTTATATACTCTATGCAAACCAACAATGTTCTCAATGCTCAAGTTCATGGATCAAAGTGCTATGCTATGTTATTTTATGTATTTATTTATTTATTTATTTACTTATTTATTTATTTATTTATTTTGCATTTTTAAAATAAGAATTTGGTTATTTTCTGAGAAAGATCCCTAATACTGCCGCATCAATGCACATTTTCCAATATGAGTCCTTTTTTATATTACATATCGATTGCTCCAGGGTTAGGTTTAGAAGTTTTTCAAAAAGATGCTGCAGATGCTTAGGCCTACAGTTCTTCCAACCTGCTAAAATGTTTTGTGCATCTTTTTTTTTTTCTCAAAATACAATATAATATCAGTCTGTTGTCAATCAATTACAGGGGCGGTTTGTGCATAAAGGGCGATTGGGCGACGCACTGCCAAACCTAACAAGATTTTTTTTTTTTTTTTTTTAATGTTTTTTTTTTTATTTAGCCGATCTATGCCATTTAATCTGTATTAACCTGTATATGGGTGTCTTTGACCAATCAGTGTGGTCTTGGATCTAGAGCACCGCCCCTTTTGGGGCGATTTCACTCACGTTGACAATCGCCCAAGAGTCCACTGATAGACTCCCATGTAAATATTTTTTTTTCTCATAACTGACACGGCAATGCAATCTCTATGGGTTCCGGGGGGCTTGCCCTACGTACTTTCGTCACTTCGAAGCGCGCGGGGAAGCTGACCCCAAATGGTGTCGTGCCAACTTTTATCATGTATTAGAAAATAAACGTTGCTTAAAAGTTGATGTGTCACAAAATGTACTGCCAACAAGTGAAAAAATTCAATTACAAACCGAAGTACAGAGTCTGTCAGGAGAAGGAAGTTGCTACAAGCCATCTGATAAGAAGGATAGCTGTCTATGGATATTAACATCTATTAAACAGAAGACAGAAAGTTGTGAGTCATCCTGAGAGTAGGTTCAGCAAGCACTTCGTCAGTAAGGTAGGTTCATATTTCTTGAGATCAATATTAGCTGGGCTGTTAGATTTGTTAAATGAACCTAGGCTTAAACATTTTTGGATGTTATAGCAGTTAGCGAAGTAGCTTGTTTGGCTTAACATAGTAATTCAGTTAACATTATGTTGACACGACATTACCAGCTGACTATCACGTTGATAAATGCCTCGGTTTTCTGTCTATTGCCTAAAATACTGTTTACTCTATCAAGCGATGTACAATGTAGGCTAATAGTTTTAAGGCTCCAGACTAGCTTAAGGTGTACTTAGCAATGCTAAACATCGTCACGTTTGCAAAGTTTTCTGGGCAGATGTTGTTATGATTTTGTGATTCGTCAGCTGATTTGTAGCGCAATATAATGTATCATTCATGTTAGACTTAGGCTGCCAATCTACTGAGGTTTAAGGCTTCAAATATGTCCTACACATATACTGTCATTTTGAGTTGTAAAGCTACGATCAACATGGTTTTCAGAATGTGATGTGTGCTGTCTTTGACATAGGGAAGTTGTATAACCTTTTTATCTGCTTCATACATTTTTTATACAAACTTAGTCAGTTTATTTTACTTGCATACTGGGTTGTACTCCTGTGGTTGACAGTGGATTTTGTCATAAATGGATTTTAAGGACATTTTTCATTTCACAAGTGTCAAGTCAAAGGTGTGAGCACGAATGAGGGCCAAGGGGTCATTTCCCCGGGGGGCGTGGTTTTCAAACATGGCATGGAAATGCAATATGCAGAGAGAAAAAAATAACATCAAAAATGAGTAAAAAAAAATGTCTGGCTGCCTGTTAATGCACCTATTGAGTGAGTCACCTTGTTGTGACATTATCGGACAATTTGCCCCTCCTGAAAAAAATTTCAGGAGCCGCCACTGATCAATTATCTGCTCAGTGTAATGTAACCATTGTTCCATGTTACTGCTGAAGGTTTATGTACTGTAAGGTTTCGGATATTAGATTTAAGGCCACCTTGTATGTAAAGAATGTAAACATTGTAGAAATGCATTTACCTACTGCATACTGTATGTGAAAACAACAATTAAATGTGTCAACTGTATGGCTACAACAGGCAGATGGTGCGCTAATTGTTTCTAGAATTTCGAAGATGAGGCAGAAGATCAGAGAAAAGCTTGTTAGTGACTGAAAAAATAATATACCAATATGACTTTGTCATTATCTAAAGTTGATGTTGCACTTTCCAAAAATGCAAATATATTATATTTTTTTTTTTTTTTACTTTATCAGCACAGTATCAGTTTTGAGTTTCATGCAATGTCATCGTCAAGTCCAAACAACTCTAAAACTTGCATATAGTTTCAACAAGGTTTCTTGAGTATTGACTGTGCACTGAATTCAATATAAACAACAGGAAAAGGAAGATGTCGTGGTAAAACAAGGAAGGCACTTCTCCAAACTGATGATTAATGCTAACAGTGACAGCTCAGAAGCAGTCTATTTTAATTAGCAGGAGTTGGGTTTGCTGGGACCATAGATGACATTGTTGGTGTGAGTGCAAATGCAGCGTAAATGATTTCTTCGAGCCACTGATTTTTTTTTTTTTTTTTAAATAATAAATACCTGCTGTCACCAATCTGTAGGGGGCTGTTGTGGCATGGGACTTAATTTTTTATTTTTTTAATTGCCCACCCACCTTGTTGTTCTTGGTCATATATACAGTACAGGCAGTGTTAAAAAAGAGAAAATAACAAAAAACAGATTGTTTCAACCACGTTTTAGTGGCTTAAGGACACCTACAGTGTATGAGTTGGGTGAAAATTTTTGGCCTCGTCAGTACTGGAACGTCTCGAGTAGTGTAAGCAATAGAGTTCTTTTTGAATTAGATCAGATTTACAGGAGGCCTAATTTGCTTTACATTGTTGAAAGTGAAAAATTGATTTGTGAGCATGGCATGCTCTATGTTGGAGTGCTCTGGGACAACACAATGCATTGTTTTCAACAAGGACAGACTACCTGACGGGACTCTGATGAAGATGTAACACACATCGAAACGTTAGTCATTATGTTTTGCACCATTGAATAAAAGTCAAAAGTTAAAAAGTCATCTGTGTTGCACCGACACTCTCTCCTTCGTACCTGACGGGTTAGTTTAAGAATACTTCCCTGCCTCCCCTCTTTTTTATAGTGAATGAAGTTATTTATTTAGTGAATCACCACCTTTATGGCTTAATGGCTGCAGACGGACATAATTGTGTTCCATAGTGTCCATGCTGCAACCAATCAGGTGTCTCTTAGGGTAGGTACAGTCAGTAAAAGCAGGACATGGGGCATGTGTCAAAAATCACATGACTGGATGACAGGACTGGACAGCATGTTAGATCACCTGCAATGCAGTCACTCTACTCATTAGTCTCTCTCTCCCTCTCTGTCCATCTCTCTCCCTCTCTCTCTCTCTCTGTCTATCTCTCTCTCTCTCTCTCAACACTCTCTCTCTCTCCCTCTCTCCCCCCATCTACACACACACACACACACACACACACACACACACACACACACACACACACACACACACACACACACACACACACACACACACACACACACACACACACACACACACACACACACACACATACACTTGTATCTCCCCTTTTTTCCAGGAATTTCAATCACATCTCTGAATCACTGTGGGCGTCTATCTTTCCTAGGGCATGCAGGCCTAATTAGATCAATCTCTGGCATATCACTGTTAGCCATACATTTACATAAATTACCTTTACTGAACACACTTTCATGGGCAGGACTTTGTTCTTTCTGCGTAACTGCTGTAGATCCTTGCAGTAATACCTGCTTTGGAATACAGTACAAAGCAGAGTCTCGTCACAGGTTCTATAACTAAACAATGATGTTGCTTACAGTGTTCAGTTAAAGTGAAACTGCTCTGTGAGTCAATTCCTGGAAAACACATCTTGATTTATGCTAGTTATTCCTATGAAAGGCCAAGAAAGAAAAAAAATCTAGACAACACAATTTGATTTAATTATCTCTTTTAGTCAACAGTTGAGGTGGTTTAAGAACAATTGTCATGGTGACATGTATTGTATATGTAAATTGTATATTTTACAGTAGTATACATACACATACTTCTCACCATACCAACACAGACAGGTGCTGGATAGACAAGTACAGGGCAACACAGTCAGCACATTGGAAACTCCTAAAAAGAGATTTCATTGGATTGGGGAAATGTGGCCACATAAGACCTGAACACAGTAGGAGGGGTAACCCTCTCACATGTGTGGTGATATCATTTACCAACCTCACTCTCTTCCCATAATGCATCAGCTAAAACTCAGGTGCAAATCCAACAGGTGCTTATGGGGGTATACGATACAATGTTATATATGGAATGCCTTATTTTAAAATGTGAGAATCAGCCTATATAAATAATCTATTTTGAGAGGTGTGGGGACGCAGTAGCCGTGCTTCCAGTGCCCACTGTTCAATTCCAAACACTACGCCTGTTGTATATCTATGACATTGTAAGGCTGCATAGGAGTTTGTTAGCTTGTTAGTTAGTTTGTTTTACACTACTGTAGCTGGAGTTGTGTGTTTGTTTGTTTGTTTGTTTGTTTGTTTCATATACTGGCTATATAGGCTACATAAAACATAAAGATAAGAGAAGGAAGGGAGAAAGGGAGTCAGAGTAGCAATTAAGATCAACACCTTGGGCCAGGCCAACAAGACACATTTGTATGTTTGTTGCTTCGAGTAAAAAAAAAAAAAAGGAAAGAAACAAAACAAAACAAAGCACTCTGGGACACTGTGACTCATGCCTAACTGTCGATCTTTTCTGGAACATGCCACTGCTGTTGGCCAGTCTAAGCATATGTTTCGAGCAACAGCGACGGCGGCGGCGGCAGCGCCGCACGCTCCTTGATTGCGCTCCTGTTTGGTGGAGTTGATTAAAACTCCGTAAGAGTGCGAGGGAAAGGCGGAGAGTGAAATAATTACTCCCAGCTGTGGCAGCGAGGCGAGAGCCAATCCGGCGATTGACTGACAGATAGACAGACAGACAGACAAACAAGCCGACTGTAGAGGCAGTGTGTGTGAGCGGCAGTGTGTTTTAGCTACAGTGTGTGTGAGGGATAGTGTGTATGTGAGCTGCAGTGTGTGTGTGAGGCAGTGTGTGTGAGGCAGGCAATGTGTGGGAGCGGCAGCTGCTGATGGATAGAGACAGGGAAATCACTAGTGCATCCACACTCACTAGTGCCTCCTACTGTTCCGGACCCACTGCACTGTTCTGCCCCTCCCTGTGTGTGTGCGTGTGTGTGTGTGTGCGTATGTGTGTGTGTGTGTGTGTGTGTGTGTGTGTGTGTGTGTGTGTGTGTGTGTGTGCTGTATATGTGTATGTGTGTGTGTGTGTGTACAAAAGTGTTTGCGTTTGTGTTCTACTTGTTTCTGTGAACTTTTTTTATGTTTCCCTTGAAGTTGTATATGTGTGTTTGTGAATGTGTGTGTGTGTGTGTGTGTGTGTGTGTGTGTGTGTGTGTGTGTGTGTGTGTGTGTGTGTGTGTGTGTGTGTGTGTGTGTGTGTGTGTGCACAAGTGTGAATGAGTGAATGATTGGATGTACACAACATCAGGGGGGTCCCATCTAAGCCTGTGGCGCTGGAGACACAGTGACTGGATCGGTCACTGAAGTGTTTCCATATAATTGATGCCGTTTAAGTACCACTGAGACTCATAATGGAATCTGTGTACCCCACTGCTCTCTCTCTCTCTCTCTCTCTCTCTCTCTCTCTCTCTCTCTCTCTCTCTCTCTCTCTCTCTCTCTCTCTCTTTTCCTTCTTTTGCTCTCTCTTTTCCTTCTTTCTTTCTTTCTTTCTTTCTTTCTTTCTTTCTTTCTTTCTGTCTTTCTCTGGCCACCCCATGGTCTTTCCATTCTCAAGTTAAAATAATATGACACCATCCATCCTCCTCAGTATCGCTCCCTTTCTTTGCGTCTCTTCTCCCTCACTGCTTATGAGAAGCATAAAAACATAAATATGACCACAAACACCAAATATGACCACTGTGTGTGTGTGTGTGTGTGTGTGTGTGTGTGTGTGTGTGTGTGTGTGTGTGTGTGTGTGTGTGTGTGTGCAAAAGTGTTTGTGTGTGTGTTCTACTTGTTTCTGTGGACTTTTTTGTGTTTCCCTTGAAGTTGTATATGTGTGTGTGTGTGTGTGTGTGTGTGTGTGTGTGTGTGTGTGTGTGTGTGTGTGTGTGTGTGTGTGTGTGTGTGTGTGTGTGTTTGCGTCTCTTTTCCCTCACTGCCTATAAGGACCATAAAAACATAAATATGTTAAGAGACAGGTGGCGGAGCTCGTGCTCACAACAATAACATTTTTTTGTGTCTGGTGGAGCTCGTCACAGCAAGCTCCCGCTTCACCATTTATGTGGAATTTTATAGGCTTCAGAAACAGTGATGTCATTTGTGTGTGTGTGTGTGTGTGTGTGTGTGTGTGTGTGTGTGTGTGTGTGTGTGTGTGTATGTATATAATCCTGTATTTTCTTTCTCGTGTAACTATTTCGTTGCCATGATAGGTCAAGTGAATATTGGAAAACTCGGAGGTTGTGTGTGTGCGTGCGTGCGTGTGTGCGTGCGTGTGTGGGTGTGTGGGTGGGTGTGTTTGAATGTATATAATCATGTTTCCTCTTTCCCATTGAACCATCCTGTTGCTATGACAGTTGAAAAAGTGTTTTGACCTCACAGACCACCTGCATTTGTCTTCATTCAGCAAGG
>JAODXP020000028.1:11358355-11365855 GCA_027497455.2 Sardinella longiceps | reverse complement strand
CATGGGGCCGAATGCAACTTAAATGCAAATGCGAAATGAAAGGCTTCAAAACAAAAGTAACGCTCTCTCTCTCTCTCTCTCTCTCTCTCTCTCTCTCTCTCTCTCTCTCTCTCTCTCTCTCTCTCTCTCTCTCTCTCTCTCTCTCTCTCTCTCTGTCTCTCTCTCTCTCTCTCTCTCTCTCTCTCTCTCTCTCTCTCTCTCTCTCTCTCTCTCTCCCTCTGTCCTCACAAGCATGCCATGCCTGCAAAACTAGCTGACGTCGGATCAAATCCGCCTAGGATCTGTTCCGGAATCACTTACTCCGCGGGATGCAGATGGGAACACATCCGGAACGACAGTGCGGAATGTTGCGGCGAGAAGTCTGGATATGATGCTCGGCACGCACACACACACACACACACACACACACACACACAGAGAGAGAGAGAGAGAGAAGTCTGGCTATGATGCTAAGCACAACGCAGGGCAGAGCAAATCAACATGCAAATTTGCGCAAGCTCGTGTGGTGCCCAACATCTCACACACACACAGACACACACACCAAGCCCGATGGGACGGGAGATGTACTCAAAGGATGCCGTCTCGCACGACTCTTTGTTTGTTTGTCAGTCACAGATTTGTTTGTTTGTTTGTTTGTTTGTTTGTGTGTGTTTACTTGCTTGTTTATCTATCTGCACATTCCCTCCATGTCCCTTTTTTGTAGCCTTTCATTTCCTCTTAGTGTTTTCCATCACTCCATGCTTCCATTACTTTCTTTTTTGCGTGTGTGTGTGTGTGTGTGTGTGTGTGTGTGTGTGTGTGTGTGTGTGTGTGTGTGTGTGTGTGTGTGTGTGTGTGTGTGTGTGTGTGTGTGTGTCAGCCCCAGTCATGCTAACAACAACAACAACAAGAAGAACGTGTAGCCGAGCTCAAGGGTCTTCTCAGGGGTGACATGAAATAATGATACAGTCTCTTAGTCAGTATCCCAGATGGCACAGAGAATAATTCTCCTCCACATGCCACCAGTGCTACGCTAGCATCCCATCTCTGCATCAAGCCACCTGTTTACATGCTACTGCTCTAGGGAGACATACAGTACAGTAGCACACATAGCATAGCCCACAGGGAGGACAAGTCAGAAAGAGAGAGAGAGAGAGAGAGAGAGAGAGAGAGTGGAAGAGAGAGAGACAGAGAGAGAGAGAGAGAGAGAGAGAGAGAGAGAGAGAGAGAGAGAGAGAGAGATTTTGGAAGAGTAGAAACATTGGAATCCTGAGTCAAAGCGAGAGAGCGAGAGAGAGAGCTAATGAGAAGGATGCAGAGAAGAGAAAGTAGAAAATAAACGGAGAGAGAGAGAGTGAGAGAGGAATGGGAGAGGGAGGGAGGGAGAGAGAGGGAGAAGGAGTAAGAGAGAGACAGAGAGGTGGATTTGAGAGAGAGTAGGGGTGAAAAAGGAGTACTGGGAGTGAATGGAATGAACTTGGGAAGTTTGGACAAACTGTGGCAGGCTATTTCCTTTGATGCCCAAGGACACATACACACAAACTCACGTAGAGAAAGAGAGAGAGAGAGAGAGAGAGAGAGAGAGAGAGAGAGAGAGAGAGAGAGAGAGAGAGAGAGAGAGAGAGAGAGAAGAGTCTTTTTCCTCCTTTCTCAGCAAGTTGAATATTAAAGAGTCTGAGACCTCAGGTGAACACACAATGATAGTGTTCGTGTCCCGCTAAAGAGCAGCGCAGCGCAGCTCTCCCTTAATGATCGTCATCCAATTTTCATCATCCACACACGTGCAGCATTCACGCCACTCCAATCATTTCTCAGGCTAACGCTTCCTGACAGGCCGCAGAGGCATTAGCAGACATGGGGCCTCAAACCTTCGTGGAGGGGTGGGGTCGAGGGTGGGGGTAGGATGGGATGGGGGGATCGCTTCATTTCTGCTCCTGACAAATGGATACAAATAGCATGTTGATGAAAGGACGGATGAGAGGATATCCATATCAATATTTTATGCCTGAGAGAGGATGATGTGTTTTCTTTTCTTTTTTTTTCTTTCTTCATCAAGGATGCCTTAGTTTTTGCTTTCCTTGTGTTTTTTTTTTTGCTGGTGTTTCATTAGTGTTTGTAATCTCTCTCTCTCTCTCTCTCTCTCTCTCTCTCTCTCTCTGTCCTCAGTCTCATTTAGTCATGTTCATTCATTTGCACTCGTTTCTTGATGGCTCTGTTTTACTCTCTTCCACTCCTTCTCCCGCTTCTCTCTTCCTCCCTTCTTTTGTCTCTAGCTCCAGGTGAGATGAGTTCCTTCCCCCTCTAACCTACTTTAGCATCTCTGCCATCCATTAGCCTGAGGTTACAGGAAGAGGCAGAGAGGGAGAGAGAGAGAGAGAGAGAGAGAGAGAGAGAGAGAGAGAGAGAGAGAGAGAGAGAGAGAGAGAGAAGTGATGAAAGAGAAAAGAGTGGCGAAAGAAGTGAGACAGAGAAAGAGAGAGAGAGGGAAGGATAAAAGCGAAAGGAAAGAGTAGGAGAGAAGAAAGCAGATGAAAAATGAAATGGAGAAAGAAGGAGAGGATCGGAGCACCAGGGCCGTTTCAAGGTACTTAGGGGGCCCCAAGCAAACAGGGCATGGGGGCCCTTCACCTTCCATAAACACCTAAATTGCATTGTTATAATCTTCAAGCAACTTTCATTAATATCTTATTTGTGTTGAACTTACAATTGTATAACTATGTCATATTTTATTGAAAAACACCACCAACTAAACTACTAAAATGATATAACAATCAATCTTGGGAGCCCCTTCCAGCCTGGGGCCCCAGGCAATTGCCTGGTTTGCCTGTCCTGTTTTGACGGTCCTGAGGAGCACAACGTGTTCTTGTAGGTGAGAGAAGGAGATGGAGAAGATAAGGAGAAGGCCATGTGTAGGAGCCTTTGATTGGACCAATAGCAGGGCAGGAAGATGACATACTGGAGCTTCTGATTGGACCAAAGAGGAGGAAGGTGATGTACTGGGGGCCTTTGATTGGACCAATAGCAGGGCAAGAAGATGATGTGCTGGGACGTGGCCTCTGATTGGACCAATAGCAGAATAAGAAGATGATGTACTGGCCACTGATTGGACCAATAGCAGAGTAAGAAGATGATGTACTGGCCTCTAATTGGACCAATAGCAGGGCAGGAAGATGATGTGCTGGGGCGGGATCTCTGATTGGACCAATAGCAGAGGAGGAAGATGATGTACTGGGGGCCTTAACTGGACCAATAGCAGAGGTGAAAGATGATGTTCTGGGACCTGGCCTCTGATTGGACCAATAGCAGGGAAGGAAGATGATGTACTGGAGCCTCTGACTGGACCAATAGCAGAGTAAGAAGATGACATAGTGGAGCCTCTGATTGGACCAATAGCAGAGGATGAAGATGATGTACTGAGGCTTCTGCCAACAGCAGAGGAGGAAGATGATGGTCCAGATGGCCATGTAGTGTACTGGGAGCAAGGTGGCAGAAAGAACAAGGGTGGAAGAAAACAAAAGAACACATGGTGTGGTGTAGGGACAAAAAAGAGACAGAAAGACAGAAACCACAGCATCCAGGGCCGGTTCTAGGCATAGACAAACGAGGCGGTCGCCAAGGGCACCAAATATCAGGGGGGCATCACAATACATTTCTTCCTATTCTTCTTCAGTTTTTCTTAATATTTTTAGAAAAGGGCTAGGGCACCAAAAAGGCTAGAACCTAGAAGACAAATTCTGGTCCTGATTCTGGGTCCAAGAACAGCAGCTGCAGTGTTGCATAGATCTGGACTCTAGTGAACGCATTTATAACGGGTATCTACAAACACAGCTCCACTTTAGCTTAGCTAGCATATCATCTTTAGCCTCACATCCTCTGAAGAAAGTGTCTGATTCTTAATAAGGTGACATTCACTCAGGTCAAACGTCATCAGTGTTTTTGCCTGCCTATTCTTTTCAACTCTTCTTTTGTCTATCAAAGCACAAAACTTATGTACTTTTATTTGTTTGTTTTTATTTATTTATTTCTAGTTTCTACAAACACGAGAGTTGGCTCGCCTGGGGAATAATGAGGTCTGAGTGGCATCGATGTTGCCATTTCCGATGCCCTCGCCGTCGAGAGACAAGCGAGTAAACAAGATCACATTTAATTGTCACCTGCCTTGACAGCCTTTTTTGTCATGCCGCATTTTTAAAATTCATCGGGCGCGGGGTGTTGAAGGCACAAACACACAAACACACACTCACAAACACACATACAAACATTGAACTCCATAGAAACAAACACAAACACACAAATACAAACATTGACACACACACACACACACACACACACATACACACACACACACACTCAAACACCGACAAACTTTTCTTCCAGCTCGACCAATCCCCTTTAATTTATGCCACTTTGATAAGAATACTCCTCAAATTTGCACTGTGTGCTTGCTTGGAGTAAACTCAAATGGCTGCTTTGATTTCTATGATAGCATGACAACAAGGAAGAGGAGATGCAGAAGCAGCCAAATCAATACCTGGCTTGGCTGGTGTAAATTGAAGACTATTATTGTCTCTCATGCTGCATCCACACCCATAATGAACGGCTGGCAGCTTTGTGAACAGCATGCCAGACGAGATGCATGTGAGACGAGACCAGACGCTAGGAGACAAAACGAGCCGATGTGTCACGGAGGAGCCGCGGCAGGAAATGGGCTTGTGAATATAGGCCTTGTTCAGTGGGGATGTATTTAGGAAGATGGGAGACCAGGCGACAACAGGACAGACATTTTCCATGTGGCATGTAGGATGTGTGTGTGTGTGTGTGTGTGTGTGTGTGTGTGTGTGTGTGTGTGTGTGCATTTGTGTGACAGTTTGCATGTTGCACTTGGAATGAATCCATGTGGCATATAGGATGTCTCTTGTGTGGGTGTTTGTGTGTGAGTGCGTGTGTGTGGGTGGATGTTTGCAGTGTGTGTGTGTGTGTGTGTGTGTGTGTGTGTGTGTGTGTGTGTGTGTGTGTGTGTGTGAGTGAGGATATATTTAGGAAGATATGACACCAGACAACAGTGCAGTCATTTTCCATGTGGCATATAGGATGTGTGTGTGTGTGTGTGTGTGTGTGTGTGTGTGTGTGTGTGTGTGTGTGTGTTAGTATGAGTGTATGCATGTTGCACTTGGCATGTATCCCATAATTAGGCTTTCTTTGTTAGTTCATGGAGAAGAATCTGATCAGCAGTAGTATTTGCATTCTATCAAACACCTGTTCATCCGCTCTCTCTCTCTCTCTCTCTCTCTCTCTCTCTCTCTCTCTCTCTCTCTTTCTGCCTCTCTTACTCTCTCCTTCTTTCTTTGTGCATATGGTGTGATTAATTGTGTACAGAATGCATAATTCTGTAGTCACAGTTTTCACAGTCATTCTTCCCTCACTAACTTCACTTACTTCAGACACCTGATGAAGATATTTCAACCTCCTTCTGAAGAAACAACTATTTCTGACCATCAGCAGTATGGCAAATCATACCCAAGTGTAGAAGGCAAGGCAAGGCACTTTTATTTATATAGCGCATGTATCATGCCAATGACAACTCATAGTGCTTTAACAAAATAAAAATAAAAAATAAAAAAAGATATAAAAAGATAGTGATACTGACATATGAATCACAATCATAAGATAATATAAAATAAAGAGTAAAAATTAATAATCTTCCTGCATACGTATTATGTATATATATACAGATAAACCCATAAAACATCTACAGTACATATACACAATACACACACACACACACACACACACACACACACACACACACAGAGACACACACACAGAGACACACACACACACACACACACACACACAAACACACACACAAACACACACACAGAGACACACACACACACACACACACACACACACACACACACACACACACACACACACACACACACACACACAGAGACACACACACACACACACACACACACACACACACACACAAACACACACACACACACAAACACACACAAAGACACACAGAAGAAATGAAAGAAAAGGAAAGGAGAGAAAATGGTACTGGTTAGGAAAGGTGGTCATACACAGTTGTGAAGGAGACCACAAGGATGTTATAGAGTAGGCTAGAAGAACGACTCTTTGCCAGTCACACGTCTATTGATATAGCAGAGGAAAGATGAATGCAGTTGAAAACACCTCTCTTCACCTTTTGTGCAGACTCAAGGAACTTGGCAGTCATGCTGAACCACGATATGGACAAAAGTCTGTAGCCTATGTATGGTATTCATATCAGGACATACTCAGATCAAAGACTTAGGTGCCAGACCAACACCATACAAAAATAGCCTGACATAGCCCGACCATAATACTGCTATTCATCCGTATTCATGGTCTGGAGGTTCTTTAACCTGACGCGATTATACTGCGGGGGGGAGGGCATTCACTTCTGGTTTGAAACGATTGGACAGCTCGTCCAATCAGCTTTGTTCATTGGCCGGTAGTCTCTCTACCCGCCCATGAAGACTGTCCCCAGACCATGGATACGGATGAACATACGGCGGGCTATGTCAGGCTAATACAAAAAGGCATCAGGTCAGATGACGAAGCTTCAGGTCACTGGCTAAACTGTAGCCTAGAACACTAGACCTACTCTAGCGAATTGAATTTGCTCAACATGTACGTCTAGTTATGAGTCATAGGTTGTACTCAGACATCGGTGGTGTCTATCCAATCACAATGCTCTAGGCTGTATTCAGACATCAGGGTCTTTAGCCAATCTGGACAGGAAGTCATTGGGCGGGCTTAGCGTTGTTTGAATCAGCTTGTTAGCTGATCTGATTGGTTGTAGCCGTCCTACCCAAGGGTCTTTTAGCCATGGTCAGACTTTACATCTTAAGTGATAGTCTGGCTTGTCAGGCTAGCAAAACTGCATCATTGGGGCGTAAAAGTAATTCCGGTCCTAGCCTCCGGGCATTCCATTCCCTTCCATTTACGTTTTTCTGAGTAATTTCTGAGCTCGATGGCAGGACGTGGCGTAAATGAGTGGTACATCTGAGAACCGTGCAAGAAATCGGAGTGGCCCTAGAAGACACCAAGTGATGGACGCCCATGAATGAACAGTGCAGCAGTGCCAAAGGTATAGCCTAGTTCAGTAGAGTAGCCTACTTTTCGTCTCTCACAAATTTGAACTGTAGGCGAATAATCCACAAGAGTTTGGCATCATTACCTTGTGTATATTCTTGCAGTTTGAGGAAAGTTCAGGGCAGGCAAGCAGCAACCATTTACTTGTTGTTAACAAGCTAATGCTAATGAACTCGCAAACACCACTTTGAGAAGTGGTGGCATAAATGACAACCTACTGAATTACATGCACAGAGCAAAACAAAGTTTGTGACTTGATATGTTAAGTATTTGGTATCGTTTCAAGCCCAGCAGTGTAAGTTGTTGCAGTTAATTTTAGGAGAAAATGAAATAAAGTTAGGCTGCAAGAATATGAATTATTAAGTTTAAGCA
>JAODXP020000028.1:11333355-11353355 GCA_027497455.2 Sardinella longiceps | reverse complement strand
GAGAGAGAGAGACAGAGAGATACACTGAGAGAGAGAGAGAGAGAGAGAGAGAGAGAGAGAGAGAGAGAGAGGCCTTCTCATAGCTGTGGGAGATCTTTGAGACAGAGTGGAACAAAGTCCTCATTGATTGTACACGCTGAACTGACGACTGGAGCTTAACACTTAACACTTCTCTATGGCTGCTTTCATTTCAGTTAGCCAGGGGGGGAGAAGGCACAAAACTAGAGAGATACAAAGATAGAGAGATATACACAGACATAGATAGATAGATAGATAGATAGATAGATAGATAGATAGACACACAGACAGACACATAAACTGACACACAGACAGATAATTAGCACCTCTCATTCCTGTTGGGCAGGAAGACGGCACAAAGATAGACAAACAGACAAAATAAGTAATTGATTGTCAGTGTAGACATATTCTGTGCATACATATACTTCACATGTAGATAGATAGATAGATAGATAGATAGATAGATAGATAGATAGATAGATAGATAGATATTCAAAAGAAGTAGGTGATTGGCAATGTAGAGCTCTGTTGAGAAGAGATCTCATTAATGTCACTGATGTTTTATTTGGCCCATGTTGATGATGTCACCCTCACCGCATTCTACTCCCTGGAACTACCACTGCATCAACCAATGGAGGAGAGGAGAGAAGAAGAGAGGTGTGGAGAAGAGGAGAAATGAGGAGGAGAGAGAGAGGAGAGGAGAGGAGTGGAAAAGAGAAGAAAAGAAAAGAGGAAAGAAGTGCAGTGTAGAGGAGAAAAGAGGAGAGGAGTGGAGGGGAGAGAAGTGTAGCAGAGAGGAGAAAGAAAAGAGGAGAGGAGAAAAAAGAAGAAGAAAAGAGAGAGAATGAGTGCAGTGGAGAGGAGAAAAGAAGAGAGGAGAGAAGAGGAGAGGAGAAGAGTGTATTGGAGAGGAGAAGAGAGAAGAGGAGGAATAAAATAAGAAAAGAGAGAGAAGGAGTGCAGCAGAGAGGAGAAAAGAAGAGAGGAAAGAAGAGGAGAGGAGAAGACTGCATCAGAGAGGAGAAAAGAAGAGAGAAGAGGAGAGGAGAAGAGAAGAGGGAAATGCAGCAGAGAGGAGAAGAGTAGAGCAGAGAGGAGAGAGGAATGGTGAGAAGTGGAAAAGAGTGGAGAGGAGAGAGGAACAGAGGAGAGAGAGGAGAGGAGAGAGGAATGGTGAGAAGTGGAAAAGAGTGGAGAGGAGAGAGGAACAGAGGAGAGGTGAGGAGAGAGAGGAGAGGAGAGGAGAGAGGAAGAGACGAGAGGTGAGGAGAGAGAGAGGAGTGTACTGTGCGGCTGTTTCTGTAACAGCAGCACCTCGCACTAGCACTGAAGCGCTAATGATAGTCTTGATGCACCCGAGAACAGAGAGGCTCAAGTGTGTGTGTAAGTGTGTGTGTGTGTGTGTGTGTGTGTGTGTGTGTGTGTGTGTGTGTGTGTGTGTGTGTGTGTGTGAGTGTGAGAGAGAGAGAGAGAGAGGGGGGGGATTGTATCAAAATACAGCACCAAACAATACTGTACAATACAGCACCAACACACACACACACACACACACACTGGCACATTCACAGTACAGTACATTACAAAGACATGCATACACCCACACAGACTCACACACATACATACACACATGCTAAAGCACTCACTTTTTTATATATCACAGTTATCCCAAATCACATGCTTTGCAAATGTCAATCATCACATGGTGAGAAAGACGTCCGCTTACAGTCGGCTATTTCTGTGCGTCCTCAAGGTGGCTAAAGGCCGAAGGACAGTAGCTCTGCTCAGCTCAGCTCTGCTCTGCAGGGTAAGTACTGGGAGAACTGGGCCTTTGCCAGATTTAAAGCTGCACAAGCTGGATGCAAGTTGAGAACGAACTTGGACGTTTTCCAGCCTGAGGGTGTATAAAGGAAAAGCTAAATTAAATTAAACAAAGGGCACCAAACCGGGCCAATTCCCTGTGAATTTCTCTTTGACCTAAATGTCTTAACAATCCACAACTCCCGTTTCATTAGATTTCCTGTTTCTTTACTGACTGAGGCAGAGACTCTGGATAATGGACACTTTAAGCAAGGACTTTTAGCATTGATGTCTGTAAAGAAAATGTTTCAAATAATAATTTGAGTTAGTAATTAATAAAAAGAAAATATTTCATCTAAAAAGTTATTAATTTCTAAGTACAAGTAGTAGTGGTATGGTTGTGTTTCTGACACCCTAACTACACTGAAAGCTTTCAGAGCGTT
The DNA here is from genome assembly GCA_027497455.2 of Sardinella longiceps. Taxonomy (NCBI): domain Eukaryota; kingdom Metazoa; phylum Chordata; class Actinopteri; order Clupeiformes; family Clupeidae; genus Sardinella; species Sardinella longiceps. Next base: position 11,351,097 of record JAODXP020000028.1, on the reverse strand, counting down.
TCATAAATGCTAAATCAATTTTCACCGCTCTGATTCTTCAAGGAACTCCACAGTATCCCATACTGGATAATGAGACAGACTACAGTCTTGGGTACCAGAGCAAGACCACCTTGTCTCACTTTTTAATGGTCAATCAATACATCTCTCTCTCTCTCTCTCTCTCTCTCTCTCTCTCTCTCTCTCTTCGTTATACTGGAATTCAGGAGATCATATGGGTACTACTTTCTGTCAATGTTGTTACTTTTTAGCCTGGGCCTGCCCATACTTCCTGTCTTAGCATGAAATTTCGTGATCAAGTCAGTATGGCCAAGGAGGCAACTTCCTCAACTCTCGAGCCCAGAAAAATCAGGACCCAATGAGAAACAAGCAGGCTGAAGAAGGTGAGCTTAAGATTACTCTGTCCAGCTCTGTCCAAAAACATTAATAGAGGTTTGATTGCATTTGATAGATGTTGAAATTAATCCTGCCCCAAATTCCGGGCAATGCTACCTTTGCCAGACCACAGTTCATTTGTAAACGTGGTCGTGCAAGCCAGGCTAGTTACTCTTATGTCTCTTCGTTATACAGAAATTCAGGAGATCATATAGGTAATACTTTCTGTCTTTTGTTGTTACTTTTATGTCTCTTAAATGATCTCTCTGTCTTTAATATACTCTCATAAATACACAAAATGTTCAGATAATGCACACAATTTGGTAACGATCATTTGATGACACCAAGACATTGTGGAGTTGTTTTTTTTTTTTTACTAAATGCCTCATCTTGTTCTACTTTACCCTAACAATTTTTGATTGGACAAAAGTCCCATGACATCACTGTCTACTGCCCAATAGAAAAGCTTCAGTACCTCCCAGAATGCATTGCTGTAAGCCAGCCAGCCAGCCAGCCAGCCCCAGTCAAAGCTACCCTTTGTATAGGTTCTCACCCATCCAGGTCAAGAGTGCCAAGTGCTAACAGACTCTCATCTGAACCCTTCACATATCCCACACTCACTTGCATGCACACCCTCAAACACACACACACACACACACTCTCTCTCTCTCTCTCTCTCTCTCTCTCTCTCTCTCTCTCTCTCTCTCTCTCTCTCTCTCTCTCTCTCTCTCTCTCACACACACACACACACACACACACACACACACACACACACACACACTGCAGCTTGACCTCCAGCACCTTGGCCCAGCCTCTATTTTTATTCATAACCCTCAGCTTTCAGGGCTTCAGTGTCCATCCATAGGTTTCTTTCTCTGAGCACCAGCAGCTCTGAGCTGTATGGGCCAATCATGTTGAATTTGAACAGTGTATTCCATTCCAGTGTATTAAGTTTCACATTTTAAGTTTAAAGTTTAAAAAAATACACCCTTCCTCATTTTTTGGTCGAAGTCCCGCCTCCAGAGTACAGGATTAGTGCTGTCTATGGTGCAGCAGGGGAGGAGGGAGAGGCCAAATGTCAGTTGAGTTTGATAGACATATCGTCATCCAATCATTTTGATAGGGACGCTTTGATAGGTATATTTTTCCCTTCCTGTTCGTTCCACAGGTGACTTTTTATGTATTTATTTATTTATTTTTTTTAATTTATATGTTAGTGCATTTAATGCGATCGGAATGTGAGGGAGGTTTAAACAATACTGTAAAAAAAAGCTCAAGGAAAACATCATGGATCCTACCTGTCACATAGGCTACTTTAAAGTACATCACCACCAAACCATAGCAATTGGCTGAATCCAAAAGTAACCTGCCTACCAGGAGGCTAAAGTATGGCAATATGACATGTGAGAACACAGACACATATATAGCCGTAGAGGGGTCCAACTGAAAATACTTGTAGTATGGCATTGTGTTTAAGGTATTATCCGGAGTGAATCAACACGTAGCCCTGCTGTTTTATCGTGCTAAGCGCTATTGATAGCCACCTCAATGACTGAGTTTGCGAAACGGCAGCTAACACTAATACAATGGGGCATGTCAAAACAAAACCTAATCGATACACTATAAAACAACAGGGCTACGTGTTGATTCACCCTGAATAAATCCTGAATAAATCCTTCACACTCCAAAGAATGGAGATGCATTGTTTACATGGAAAAGGAACAGGTGAGAAGTACAGATGCAACTCCATTCTTTATGAATTTGCAGAAATATTTAAATCATTTTTAAAACCCTTTATTATGCGTCCATCTATAATTGATTTTTTTTGGCTTAAAATTAGTATTTAAATTACAGTTTTGGTAGAGATAACTTGGAAATTATAATTAAAATGACCTGAAAATGGACCATTGTCAAAAATAGATGTGCATTCTTAAGCATTAAAAGGACATAGGTGAGAACAAGGCACAGAATCAAACACACAATTACCTTTAGTACATTTTCCAACATAATAGGCCTACTGTGTTAGATGGATTTGTGGCTTTGTTGTTTTGTTATAGTAGGCTAATACATACAAAACACATGAGGAGGGTTGCTTCTCAGGTGAACGCGTTGGTGAATGATAAAATGGTGTATCTTGGCCTAGGCAACACAGATTATGTTAAAATCTTTGACAACTGACAGTACTCAACAACTTCTAGCAATGTAATGAAAGTTGTACATATCGGCATTCCCTTTAATAGTATCAGTCTCTGTCCTAGTGCAATTAGTGCAATTAGTGCAACTAATGGTTTGGAGTTTGAAAGTTATTTTGAGGCAAAGTATGAATGAATGCTTAAGCATGGGAGGGAAGTAAAAATAAAACTAAATTTTCCACTACGCATGAATGCGAACCAGTTTAACTCACTATACTCTGAAAGCCGAAATGCCTCTCGCTCACCCTTGGAGTCTTAAGTATAATCAATAGAGCGACGTAAGGCCGTGCATACTGTACCGTCACATATCGATTGCTTGCTTTTTCCGCCATAAAATGCTTTGACAAAGCAAAATCCTGATCGGGTGTGATTATCAGCTTAATAGAGCCACACTTGATCCACATGTAATGAGAGTGTGTGTCCATGTGAGCATGTCCATGTGTGTATGTGTGTGTGTGTGTGTGTGTGTGTGTGTGTGTGTGTGTGTGTGTGTGTGTGTGTGGATGTGTGTGTACATGTATGAGAGTGCTTTTGAATGCAAATGAGCCTTCCAGCAATATGTTTAGTCATGAATGGATATAGGTATGGTTGTGTATTGTCTGTTGTAATGCTTTAGGTTACTGTATATAGGCTGTATTTTGTTTTGCAAAAGTGCTATGTGCATTACGTACAGCTAGCCTCGCCCGCTTGCTTGTTCGCTCGCTCGCCCTGACATTTCCGCTGATTAAAATTGATCAGCTGCATTGTTTGACATCAGCATGCGCGGCAGTTGTGCTTGTTCTCTTAATTTGCTGCTACATTTGGCTGGAGGGAAAAGCATATAAGACAAAAAGCCCCCCTACTCCTACCCCCCCCCCCCACACACACACACACACACACACACCACCATACCCCCATACCCCACCCCTATATACAATCTGAGAGGAGAGAAATGGACCATTGCCTTGAAACGTTAAGCGAAACATTAAGCAATATTGCAAACCTCCAGATACTCCCATTCTCTTTCACTCCTTTCATGTCTTTCTCTCTCTCTCTCTCTCTCTCTCTCTCTCTCTCTCTCTCTCTCTCTCTCTCTCTCTCTCTCTCTCTCTCTCTCTCTCTCTCGTCTCTCTCTCTAGCAGTGCGCTAGCAGTGCCGTATGTCCGAGCCATTAGCAGGGATAAATGTTCCCTGGTATTATGGGATTCTAGGGGTGGGTGGGTGAGAGGGGGTGTATAAATATTCATGCTGTGTTCGCTTAGCAGTGGAGGGCCTTTTCTATCAGCCTCCATCTCACACATACACTCTCAGGTCTTTTTTTTCTTTTGTTTCCCTCTCTCTCAGTCACTCTTTCTCTCTCTCTCAGTCACTCTTTCTCTCTCTCTCCCTCTCTCTCTCTCTCTCTCTCTCTCTCTCTCTCTCTTTCTCTCCCAGCCACTCTCTCTTTCTCTCTCACTCTCTCTCTCTCTCTCAGCCGCTCTCTCTTTCTCTCTGTCATTACTGTACTTATCCTTCATTCACTTTCCTTGTTGCTTATTCCCTGCTGAATGCTTTCCCCTTCATCTTGTTTAGTCCAACTAACGCATATGAATGCAAAATACTTACATCATCATCATCATCATCATCATCATCATCTTCGTCATCATCGTCATCGTCACTTGCCTACAGATGCCCTCGTACTTCACTCTTCCTCTCACCATACCCTCCTCTTCCTGTACCCCTTATCTTCCTCTCATTCCCCCCCACACACACATACACACATGTGTGTGTATGTGTGTGTGTGTATGTGTGTGTATGTGCAGTATGCATGTGTGAGGCTGAGGTACTCCCTTCTACTCCAGACATTCAGACACAGAAAAAAAATGCTGCTTTCAATGGAAGCGTTTGATGGAAGAAAGGCATCAAGGCATGTTCGAATCACACAGATACATAAAATCCTGCCTTGGAAGGTACGTTAATTTTGCCCAATTTTCAAGGAAGCATAGTAGATGTATCCTTTATGTTACCTTACACAACATTCCAACAGTCCAACATTCTATTATACATCAGCCGATATCTTGGCAGTGTTATAAACAAAAGGTTGTCTGAAATAACTTTTTTAACCAGGGCCTTGATTTCCTCCACAACAGGTGATCTTGACAGTGAGGTAGCAAATCTCTGCCTTCCCGGAAACAGCCTTGTAACAACAGTAATATCGCCATCAGCTTTTCTACTGAGTCTCATTTTTTGTCTGCCAGTCTATATATCGTGACCAGCTTCTCTCATTGTTTAAGTTGGGGAAGGAAAAGTGTGTTGTGCATCTACTGTGGATGTTGTTTTGTTTTAGATTCACTGTTTTATATTTTTGTGGATGTTCTGCAACTACTACAACCAACGTGTGTGTGTGTGTGTGTGTGTGTGTGTGTGTGTGTATGTATGCTTACGTGTGTAAGCTCTATCACTGAGAGAGGTGTGCGTTTTTTTTTTTTTAGTATGTGTATGTGTGTGTGTGTGTGTATGCCGCGTGTGTGAATGTGTGTGTGGGTGTGTGTATGTAGGTGTGTGTGTGTGTGTATGCCTGTTTGTGTTTATGTATGTGTGTGTGTGCGTGTGCAGGGGTATGTGTGTGTGCACATGTGTGTGTGTAGTGTGTGTGTTCGTATGTATGTATGTATGTATGTGTGTGTGTATGCGTGTGTATGTATGTGTGTGTGTGTGTATGTATGCATGTGTGTGTGTGTGTATGCTTGCGTGCGCATGTGTATGTGTGTGTGTGTGTGTATGTATGCCTGCGTGTGTGTGTGTGTGTGTGCGCGCGTATGTGTGTGTGTGTGTGTATGCGTGTATATGTGTGTGTGTATGCGTGCGTGTGTGTGTGTATGTATGCGTGTGTGTGTGTATGGTTGTGTATGTATGTATGCATGTGTGTGTGTGTGTGTGTGTGTATCGTGTCTGTGTGTGTGTGTGTGTGCGTGTGTAAGCTGTAGCCCTGCGAGAGAGAGGCGTATCTGTGCAGCAGCGGCACTGGAGCGGTTAAGGGGAATTAAATGGCAGTTCCTCAGAGGGGAGGGTATGTCTGTGTGTGTGTGTGTGTGTGTGTGTGTGTGTGTGTGTGTGTGTGTGTGTGTGTGTGTGTGGCGTGCAGTTCAGTGCAGTGCGGTGCGGTGCGCTCTGGCGTGAGCGGAGGGGGCAACCACTCTTCAGAAAGCGCCTTGATGATGCACAACATTAGACGCCTCCACTGAGACGTCCTCACTGGGGATGATCCCAAGGACATGCCGGCATGACTTCAGCGACAACTCTCTAACCCCCCCACACCCCCCACCCCCCACCCCCATCTCCCTTCCTCCCTCCCTCCCTTCCTCCCTCCCTCTCTCTCGTTTGCCTCTCCTGCAACACTTTCTTCCTTTGCGCCTTCCTCTGCTTCCTTCCATTTCAAATTCTCCACACGGATAGAGCAACAAGGAGGGAACCTACCCAGTATTTAAAGCTATTGCGCTGCTTTACTACATTCAAACTGATTCCTTTTTTTCTTTTCTTTTTTGGACTTGATTCAATATGTACTTAATACAAGTATATATAGCCTACCCCATATTTCAAAGGGGTACATAGTCATAAAGAAGGTACTACCATGAAGCAGTTTAAAATATTCCTGTTTATTGAGTCGTGTGTGCTGTTTTTATTTGTATTTAATTTTTTCAGTTAATACAATTTATACATGTGCTTAATACAATTATTGAATCCTATATTTTACAGGTAACATAGTCCAGAAGAAGCTATCGCTACAAGGTAGTTCAAACTAAGCCTGTTTCTGGAGGCTTGTGTGCTGTGTCTGTGAGGCCTGACATGGAGGCTGGTGAAGAGGAAAGCGATGCGATGCATTTTGGCGTGGGATTATTGATACATCAGTATATTGTATGTTATTAATTTGTTGACCTGTCAGAGCTATCACTCTTTACACAAATCTGTCTGCTTTCATTTCTCAGGCACTCTCTCAGACTTCATCTGATCAGAATGTTATTGTTTTTGGTTTGCGTTTCTTTTCTTTTTTTTTTTTTTCATTCATGCTCATATCCATTTATTTTTCTCCACACTTTTCATTTCCGTATCACGCTCGAGACATTATTGCTCACCGAATAATGCTCCTCTGTCGATATATATTCTGTATAAATAGCACACACATACACACACACACACACACTGTGCTGCTGAGAAACTTGTTCTGGGGGCAGATTGATTGATCGAAATAAATAAATAAATGCAACAGAATAAATAATATTCTCCTTGTGCTTTGCTGAAGGATCTTATTGGCTATTCCTCGGGTGTTCCGCTGTTGCAGCTTTAATGTGTTTGGGTGATCACCATGGGAACGAAGAGGGGTCTCATCTTGTCTCTCGAGCTCGATAGACACACTCGCTCGCTCGCTCGCTTCTCTCCCCGAGGTTGGTGGAATGGCGAGCCGTAATGTGCGTCTTCTCAATAATTCATAAGTAGTTATGATCGTAGATGAATAATTACATAGATTGAAATATGCCCCTCCACCACAGCACCCTCCCTAAAATACGGAGCCAAATGCAACCTTCCCTCTGCTACTGCCGGCCGGGCCATCAGCCATTAGCTCATCTCGCGGCTATTAGGCCCGATTAACCAGCCACTCCAGCCTCATGTATACATCATGAGCTTCGTTTCTGCCCTTTCACCCACTTAATGTTGTCGCTAAACGCACACACACACACACACACACACACACACACACACACACACACACACACACACACACACACACATAAAGCAGATTCATTTTTGAAACACACACATACACACACACAAAGCAGCCATCTTTGATGAACTTTGGAAAGGCTGCTGGTTTATCATGGGAGAGTTATTAAAAATCATGGAGGAAGAGGTCAAACAGTCCATAACCCTGTTCTTTGAGACTATTGAGTGCTATTGATAGCTAAAAGAATGACAGCCTTTGGTACAACCTAGACTAAATATGCAAACTTGTTAACGTCTGCGGCCATATTAAAGCAAAACTTACATGACCTTATCAGTTAGCGTTGGCTTCTGTTTCGCCATATGGTCTGTATTGCACAAACTGTGGTCACAACCATGTCTATGGACAGCACTTGCCTATCAACAGCAATATGAAACAACAAGGGAACGGGTTGATTCACTGTGGATAATTCCTTTAACTTTCCTACTCCGAAACTACCATCTCAAGATACTTGTTGATATTGTTAGTGGTGCTTGTTCAGAACTCACTAGTGAAGGAATCAGCAGTAGTGTACCCAATTGTGGTACCAGAAGTGTAGGGAGGCTGGCAGTAATGGATCTTTAAAGGAATAGTTCACCTCTTTATGAAAATTGCTTCTTCACCCCCTTACCTGGAGTTACATATGTGGGTAAAAGCTTTTTGGTGTCAGTGCTTGCATTTTCCTATTATGGCATCCCCAATTTTCCCCATTTTTTTAGCTTAAGCTTAGCATAGGCGCCGGAATGTAATGTTGCCAGATAGCAACTCTTTGGCAACTTTACTTTCCAGCGCCTATGCAAAGCTTAAGGCAAAATTGGGTTTGCCAGACTAGAACAACGCAAGCACTGAGACCAAAATGCTCTTACCCACATTATGTAACTCCAGGTAAGTTACCTTACATAATATTCATAAAGAGGTGGACTATTCCTTTAAAATGTGGGAGACCTCAAGCCACCGCTGTACAGCATGACAGAGATAAAGGCAAAGAGGAGGAGGGGAGGGGATGGGAGTTGAAGTCCACCAGGGCCTGCGTGGTGTGTTTGCCTTGGAAATCTATCACCAGTCACTGGTAAATAGCAACCCGAGAGAGAGAGAGAAGGAGGGAGGAAAAAATAGGCAGCGATAAGATGGATGATTGACGCACAGTTAATTTGGGATTTGGGCTCAGGCTCACAGTCTTGTCACAGTTGGAGAGGCGCAGTGAGCCACGGCAAATACGGCAGGTGTATTGTTGCACTCCATCTGTCTGCTTGGTCAAACAGGTTGAGTGTCGTGTTAGTTGTTTTCTGATCTGTTGGTAATCAGTCACAGAGGAGAGAGAGAGATAGAGAGAAAGAGAAAGAGAGAGAAAGAGATAGAAGAGTCCTTTGCATTGCAGGTGCTTTATCTTCGAACTACAGGAAGGAATGTTTATTTTCTCTCTATCTCAGGATACATACAAACAAACACTACACTACACACACACACACACACACACACACACACAGGGAGAGACAAACTGAGCACACACAAAGTCACGTTATCGATCGGTATGTTGGTTGCATCATGGTAGTCATACCAAACAAACAAAACAAACTGAAAAAATATACCATGGATTATTTACGATGAATTCCAGTTTGATTTTAAAGTAAGTTCACAGTGAATCAAACCTTATTAAAATTAAAAGGGTTGAATTAATAACTTTTATTTTTATCCAATTGCAGTATACAGCCTCAATAATGGAGACACTTGCAATTTGCAACCCAACTTATAATATACAATAGGCATGTTATATTGTGAACACATAGCATGTTATAAACAAGCTTAGGACAAAAACTATGTAATTTTGATCAGTATGGATCTAAAAATACTTTTATGAACTGTAGCTCTTTCAGACACACAGGCTCAATTGTGCCATTTGAGGATGTGTCATTGGTGAAACACTTACCATTCACACTCTGTCACAGATATAAGTAGAAAGTGGTAGCCACCCCCTCCAAACAACCCCCCCCCCCCCCCCCACACACACACACACACACACACATTACGCCACAGCCATTTCAGTGACCTGTCTAAAATGTGTGTGTAATTCACTGTAGATGACTCAAAGTGTGAGACCAGTACTGCTATAGCCTGGTCATACCCAGACCCTCAGTCATACACTTCTTTTCGTACAAGGGTTTGGGATTCCGGCTATTGAGAAACGGATGCTTGCTAGCGGTGTTTATGTAAATTCTAAAAGATTGGATCAGCCCTTGACAGATAGCCTATTATGTTCTTGTGCTGCATTTTCTTTTTTTGTGATTATCATTTTTTAATAAAACACAAACCAACACACGGTATAGTACGACATTAGTACGACACAATATATATATATATATATGATATATATATATAGATATTTAGATATATATATATCTAATGCCAAAAAGAAAGAAAAACAATACTGATAATACATTTTGATGATGAATAAAAAATAAATAGAAGTAAATGTATTTGCAATTTGCAGACCATGACAAATAGTTGCAAGAAATGTAAATTGGGCTGCATTTTCAAAGTCCACTGATTGGCCAGGATGTGATGCATTCTTACTGAACCAGGCCAATGGCCAGAATTCCAGACCAAGTATTAAGGGGAGATTCAAATCAGGCAGAATTCCATAAGAAGGCAATGTCCAGGCTAGTAGCCTACTGCTATGGTCTAGGCTACTCAATATCATGGGATCCTGAAACTGCAACAGCATTCTTTTGGTGGGTTGTTTCACTGCTGTTGGCCTAAATTGCCTTAAATTATTATTTTTTTTGTGTTTTTTTCTTGTGTTTTTTTTACCTTATTCTTCCTGGCACAGAACAACAGTGACGCATGCGATTGCTCTCCAAGAGACAGAGACCTTCCGTTTCAAGAGGGCTGTTTTGATTCAAGTGGAGGTTGAGTCACTTATTTGTGCCCCTGGGTTGTATACGTGTGTGTGTGTGTGTGTGTGTGTGTGTGTGTGTGTGTGTGTGTGTGTGTTAGTGTGTGTGTGTGTGTGTGTGTGTGTGTGTGTGTGTATGGGAGTGAGTATCTGTCTGAATACGCCCGTCTGTCCATGTTGTTGTGTACATGTTGTAGCAAAGCAATAAATGTGTGTGTCTGTGTGTGTGTACAGTATGTGCATGTGTTTGTGTTTTGTCTGTGTGTGTGTGTGTGTTGTCAGTGCGTGTATGTGTGTGTCTGTTTGTGTCTGTCTCTGTGTGTGTGTGTGTGTGTGAATCTGTGTGTTTGTATTTTGTCTGTGTGTGTGTGTGTGTGTGTGTGTGTGTGTGTGTGTGTGTGTCTCTGTGTGTGTATGTATGTGTTGGTGTTGTTGAGAAAGGACTTTGGTAGCGTCCACATTAGTGCTGGCAGATCACAAGAAGGCCTGCCTTCATTAGTGCAAAGGTCTCAGGGTGAGTCTCGGCAGCATCATTACCGGCCTGCGGCCACACACACACACACACACACATGTAAAGTAGCCTTGTTAGTGGCAAAGAAAGATTGTCCCTTTACAGGCCTCTCTCGTAACGACGGCTTCCAGAAAACGAGCTGGGGCTATTTCTGATCCCTCACGACCTCCTCCACCTCCTCCTTCTGGAACACACACACACACACACACACACACACACACACACACACACACACACACACACACACACTTATCATGCCATGCTCTCTATGGTGGTCTTTGTCTGAGCCCCACCACTAGCACGCACATTGTGTTGTTGTGAAGTGGTGGTGTGTGTGTGTCTGTGTGTGTGTGTGTGTGTGTGTGTGTGTGTGTGTGTGTGTGAGTGTGTGTGTGGAGGGGTGGTTGTAGGGCATGTTTCACAGCATCGGTCACCATAGCTGAGGGTTCAATTAAAAGAGAGAAGAGAAGAAGGCCACCCTCCAGAGTGTGTGTGTGTGTGTGTGTGTGTGTGCGTCTGAAGAAGGCCACCCTCCAGACCTCCCTTTGAGGAGCAGCAGTACATAGCAGCCTGTGTTCTTTGTTGTCCGGAACACAAGTGAATTGCTGCTTTGTTGCTCGTTCCATCGCCACTTGCATTAAGTTTTAATGGCATCTCAAAGCATAAGTACCCTACTTCTGCACTTAAAATATGAGCCACTGCATCCAGGGAATCTCTACTGGGCTTTTTAAAAAATATATATTCTGTAGTTTGTTGTGTGTAGTCAAGAGCTGCCAATAACTGCTTTGTGTTTGGTGCAGGTTCACGGCTCTATGTTGTATCAAATGTTCTTAATCTTTTTCCTACCTACAGTACTTGGTGAGTTTGAACAACAGGACTTGATTTTACTCTGGATTTCTCCTTTAAGGGGCTTTAAAGCTTTCTAATACCAAAAAGATTGTTCGCCCAATAATTGATAAGGTCATCAATGCCAAATCATTGATCAATACTTCAGACTGTCTACTCAGACTGTCTGTAAACACTAAACGATAGTCTATCAAACTTTGGGACCAAACATAAGTTGAGTGAGCATTTATAACACCCTACAGCCTTGCAGAAGTGTTTGATTTCTCTCGTTATACACAGCTCTGACTTTTCTTGACTTGTCTATGCTGTGCATCATGCTCGGCATATGGAATAAAATCTGTGCCCTTGTGCCTCTGAAACTAAAAAACTTTAGAGATTCTCATCTCATTATTATTCTCTTTTTTAAAGCTCTATCTTTTAGCTTTAGTCTGTACATTGTGGGTGGGTGGTTGAGTGGTCGGGCAAAGAGAGTGTGAGCTGTTACAGTGCTCAATCAGGTCTGCACTGATATACACTGAAGTCGGGGCTAATGAAAAATGTAGGCCCACATCTGAGCTAATGAAATATTCACACAGACCTCTATCTACAGAGCAGTCAGTCATTTAAGCCATTATCAAGGCCCTTCGTCCATTGCCGGGTTGAATAGAGAATCTTATATATGCGTGTATTTATTTATTTTTCTATAGAGAAAAATCTATTAATATTTGCTCAATGGGTTGGATGCAGATTCAACAAGACTTCAACTCATGGTATTGCGTACTGTATATAAAACATATTAATTTGATGACATATTTAAGCAATAACATAATTCCATTACGAGATACTAGTGGTGGCAAAATGAACGCTTTAACTCAAGTGCTTAATCCAGAAAAATTAACTCAGATTAAAAAAAATAATTCAGATTACAGTAATCCTGGTGGATACGGTTCCACTTCCATGGCATTGCGTTCAATTTCAGATAGAAAATAGTTAGGCTTTAAAGTCAAACTCAACAAAGATTATGGCCTAGCTCCTGAATGTCCAACAACAGCAGAGGGTTGATGTTTGGGGAATCCGTGGGGATTGGAATGAATTGCCCATTTGAGAAGAACAACGCCAGGTATTTAGCATCAGGGCCTTACCAGGGCAACAAAAGGGTCCAACATACCCTAGCATCTAAATTCTTACTGGAGGAAATGAGTTGCGATTGAAAGTGATTAATCATGATTAATTATGGCAAATTTATGTGAATATTCAGATTATTTTTTAATCGTTTGACAGCACTATGAGATACACATGATATATTTTAAATCATTCCTTTATTCTTAGAGAATCTATTAATATTTGCCCAAAGGTTTGGATGCAGATTCAACTATACTTTTACTCATGGTATTACACGTTGTATATAAAAACATGTACGGTATAAATTAAATATTTAAACAATAGCATAATTTCATTACGAGATACATGATATATTTCAATTCATTGCTATACAATATTTGTAGAGCATCTGTTTTGCTCAATGGGTTGGCTGAAGATTCAACAAAAGCTCTACTCATGATATTGCCTACTGTATAAATATTAGTTTAAATATTTAAGAAATAACATAATTTCATTTCAAAATACATATATGATATGTTTTAATTAATTGCTAGCGCTATTTGTAGTAATCACTACAGAGGCAGTGATAGTACATCAGAAGAGTTATGATATCTCGCCCTACAAATGACCTTTCTTTTCAAAGCATCCACTCTTATCTAGTGGAGCAGTCAGTCTGTGAATCAACTTAGGCACCCCCTGACACACACACACACACACACACACACACACACACACACACACACACACACACACACACACACACACACACACACACATACACACAAATCACACACACACAAACACACACACACACACACACACACACACACACACACACACACGCTCTCACCCTTGCACTGTTAGATGTCCTAGCTTTTAACCTCAGTCGTCAATTCATTTATGGGCTATATCTAAAGAGAACATGACGTGATCTTCTTCAGTGGCCTCTGAGCTTCATCATCCGACGCTAACTCAATCAAACGCCACCTCCACAGCTCTTGAGATGAAGACCCTGATAACCAGGGCCATGGTGTGTGTGTGTGTGTGTGTGTGTGTGTGTGTGTGTGTGTGTGTGTGTGTGTGTGTGTGTGTGTGTGTGTGTGTATGTGTTTATTTATGTGTATGTGCTGTGCTTGTGTGTGTGTGTGTGTGTGTGTGTGTGTGTGTGTGTGTGTGTGTGTGTGCTTGTTTGTTTGTATGTGTTTGTTTATGTGCTGGTGTGTGTGTGTGTGTGTGTGTGTGTGTGTGTGTGTGTGTGTGTGTGTGTGTGTGTGTGTGTGTGTGTGTGTGTGTGTGATATGAGGGGTCTTGAGTCGTAAAACTACACCACCAACAACAAAATAGTCCACACTGTGATAGGCTAAGGGGTGATGGAGGTGTAATTATCAGTACTTGACTGCCAGAGCACACATTCCAGAAGGTATTTATACGCCACCAGAAAAGAGTCTCGTTGTCCTTGGGTCCGCGGCTCATAGCAGGTTAGCTGAGGCTAACTATCCAAGCAGGAAGCAGAAATGCGGTATGTATTCTTAGCTACAGTATGCTGGCTTCTATTCATTATACTCTGACAACGACATGTCAGCAGCAGCAGCCGGGAGTGAGACTGGCTCTACATAGTGCAGGGGAAAACTTTAGCTTTGTTTGTTTGTGCGGCACGGCAGCTCCTTGCCATATAGTACAGTAAGGGACCGTTATTCTCTATGGCAGAAATAACATTTTAATGAGAAGTCTGGAGGAAATCAGCAGGAAAAAGGACCTTTTAATTGCGATATGGCTTCAGAGCGCATAAACACACACACACTCACACACACACACACACACACACACACACACACACACACACACACACACACACACACACACATTTGCACGCACACATCAGCCTTTGAAAATGTCAGAAGATTAAGACATATCCAGTGCACTGGTTTCTGTAGAGGAAACATGATGAAAACACCATTAACACTACAAGCAAGTGGAGAATATATAAAAAGAAAGAGAAAGGGGGGGGGGGGGGGAATTTGCTCGCTTATGCTGACATGATGTCAAGATTACTTATGTAATAACCCTGAGGTCTGTTGGGAACCAGATATCCATACAGTTTAACTACCTATAACAAAGCCAACAGACAATAAAATATCTGTTTCATACAGGGTATGTATACAATATGTCAATCGATATGAAAACAGAAAAGAAATGCTAGACTAGCGAGAGAGAGAGAGAGAGAGAGAGAGAGAGAGAGAGAGAGAGAGAAATGAGAAGAATGGCAGTCGGTATCCATGCCGCCAACAGACTGAAATATATGGACACTATTTATTCCATGTCCTTTTTGTAGAAGATGAGGCTCAGTTGTCGCATGTGAACACATGGTAATGATCTGCGACACAGGAGATATGTGTGTGAATCGCAATGCCTCTGCTGCCTAGAATTTAAAAGCAGATACCGTGGCACAACACCAGTGACACCATGGAACACAATCTAACACAGCCAGACATACTCTCTCTCGCGCACGCACACACACACACACACACACACACACACACACACACACACACACACACACACACACACATTCCCCTGTGTCTCCAATCCAAGAGAATAAAGCAGAAAACTGTTCTGTTGTGAAGAGAATAAGAAGTGGCTCTTGAAGCCCATGCTTTGCATGCCAAAGAGCCAGGCCCCTGCGTTAGACTACGGGGGTGCTTGGAGAGACACACACACACAGACAGACACACACACACACACACACACACACACACACACACACACACACACACACACACACACACACACATACACACACACACACACACACACACACACACACACATACAGAGACACACACACACACTCTCTCACACACACACACAGACACACATGCAGAACTGATTTCCTGTTGCAGAACTGATGTCCGCGGTGCCAGTGGCGAGGCAAATTCACAACATCCACAGAGCAATAAGACACAGATCAGGGGAAAGTAGCACTTGGCCGTATCTGCTGGAAAAATCACGTTACTCAGGCGGAGATAAGAGCAAAACATATCAAAACAGCGACACAAACAAAACATGTTTTCTTTTTTTTTCTTTTTCACGAGAGTAGGATTGGAATATGGAATAGTCTAGAAGTTGAATAACCACTGTTGCCCGCCCTTGTAATTAAAAACAGACCCCTTCTTTGGAGGCGCCATGTGTGATCGGTTGTTTATTTGTCTTGTAATTAGTTTTTGTAATAATTAATTTTGCACCACTTGTTTCCGTCAATCAGCCACACTTAGCATTGCAATCAATGCTATTTGCTTGTTTCTGACCTGCTGAGAACAATTAATTATGTTGCCTTTTTCCCCCAGTTATGGGGTTAGAGTCGAGCATATTACATAAACTAATTGCTGTGCTATTAGCGAACTTTCGGGAAGTTCGTGTAGGTCCGCTTTAAATGGATTTGTAAGAGGAGTTCAGTCTGGAGTTTGCCATGCAAATGCAGCAAGCCTTTGCGCTCAGCATGGTAATATCCCCATGTCATTCATATCCAGCTTATATAGTGGTTTAATTTAACACAAATTGTCAGCCTTTCATTTCCCTTCTCTGTGACATTCTCTGGCTAGGTTCCAAATGCAAAGAATTCCCAGATTTAAAAAACAAAAAGATTTCAAAATAGTTCTATTATAGGTTCTCCATGACAAATATAGTAATAGCACTGACTAGTGCATATCTGACAGTTCTCTTTCAGCACGGAAACATTTCACCAACTATTAACAGAAATGGTTGCTGTTATAAGTCATTAACGACTATGTCATAGACTAGACTACTATAACACACTATAGAATCAAATTGTGCATTGCTGTCATGTCTGGCAAGGTGCCTTAGTTTCAATGGCTCTGTGAGATATATCAGTGGAGGTGAGTTGACAGACTCAAATTCGGGGAAAAAGAGAATGTGTGCGCCCCTGAATGGTACCCCAAGGGACACATACATAGGGACACCTTTGAAAGAAAAGAGAGAGGGAGGGGAAAAAAAAATAAAAAATTGGCACCAAGGTTGAGTGAATTTCCCCTTGTGCAACCACTGACGGAACTTCTGGTTCAGCACCAACAACCCAGGATAACAACCTCCCTTTGGGGTGTGGCCCATGGCACTGCCTGATGGAAATCCTCTAAGGACCCCTCACATGAAGAGGAATCTACCTGGTTTCATGCCATCAAACCAGCTCATTTTAATGAGTCTGTGCATACTAATAGTACTACATTTGTACTTCTTGATATTAGGGTTGTTTCATAAATGTACTTGGCACCACTCCAGCCCTCCTGGATGTAGTATATACATATTTTTGATCACCTGTTTCATTTTACTGCACTAAATTGCTTATCAAGACAAAACAATGCAAAAGATTTTCTAATTGTTCTTATCACTTCTAGGTGAAAGTATTCATCCATATCCATAGCCATGTTGTTAGATTCAACCAAAGTGCTCTCAGCACAAAGAACAAGACAATTTAGTAGGTTCAGAAAGAGTAGCAAACCAGCATTAGCTGAATAGGGCACAAGGCAAGTTTGTGTTATCATTAGCTGTTGGTTTGCTATTCAAGCAACCAGGCTGTTAAAAATCCCGTAGAATAAATGTCCTTTTTTATTAAGTGATGGAGGCAAATCATCAACATTTCAGTAACTATTCTTGAGAGTCATTTGTCTTTGTCTTGAACAGAAAAAAAATAAAACCAAACAAAACAAAACAAAAACTTTAATTAAACTTTTTAAATTAAACAAGTAATTAGTTATTTAAACCTAGTGTGATGGCTCGAGTTCACCTAATGACTGTGTGCTATTTCACATCGATAAGCTCTCTAAATGAGTAGCCCGCAGTTCAGCGGCATGCATTTGACACTTATAATAGGAAATTGATCTTCGGACATCGCCAGACGAGCTTCATGTTTGATGCGTCTCAATTTTCACTTGTCACCCTGAAATTAAAGATCTTTTCCATGTGGATGGTGTGCCATCAATTTGTCTAGCAGTCCATCGATGGCTGTCCTCGTCTCCAGTTCAAACAGACGTGTTATTTGTGCATGGGCTTAACATAGTAATATTCTAGGGCATTCTGAGCATAGAGGAAGGAGGGGGGACAGGGGACTAGACTCATTTCAT
>JAODXP020000028.1:11308355-11320855 GCA_027497455.2 Sardinella longiceps | reverse complement strand
ATTCCATGTTTGAAGGTTCAGTATATAAAAACGGAACCAAAGCTGACCTTCTTTCCAAAGTCCCCATATCTGGCTTCCACCTACCCAGAACTACCCAGAGACTCCTCTCTCTGCACCCCAACCCAGCCCAACCCAGCCCAGCCCAGCCGAGTGCAACCCTACCTTGTTTGGTTCCAGTCCAGCCCTGGCCCGCCCCAGCCCCAGCCCCAGCCCTGAACAGCCCTGCCTTGTCTTGTTTGATATCCCCAAGGACACGGATATGAGCTGGGGCTTGTTGTTGTGTTTCTCCATTCTCTGAGTTTCATGGCCTGTTAAAGGACTTTATAGTGTGTGTGTGTGTGTGTGTGTGTGTGTGTGTGTGTGTGTGTGTGTGTGTGTGTCCGCCTGCCTGCCTGGGTGGGTAGGATCTCCTGGTAGCCGTAGGCTATATGACATGGAAGCAGCCGGGTGAGTACTATTGGGAGCACAGTAGAGAGATCACATGAGTGTGTGTGTGTGTGTGTGTGTGTGTGTGTGTGTGTGTGTGTGTGTGTGTGTGTGTGTGTGTGTGTGTGTGTGTGTGTGTGTGTGTGTGTGTGTGATGTGATGTGAGAGAGAGAGTGTATGTGTGTGTGTGTGTAGAGAGAGAGTGTGTGTGTGTGTGTGGTAGCTGTATGGATGCAGCACATATAGACACAAAAACCAGTCCATTGGAAAAGAAGAGTGATATTTTATTTCAAGGTGGTTAAGTTATACGGTAAAACTTGCTTAGTTAACTTTGAACTGTGCAAAACTACTAATAGAGGAACTAGCTGGCTTTGTGATGTTACTTTAAAAGAATGAGGAAACCAGGCTCTGCTATAATCAGGTTTTCCACAACCACCTCCTTAAAGGAATATTCCACCTTTTTATGATAACTGGTCATTCACCCTCTTACCTAAGTTACATATGTGGGTAAAAGCATATTTAACTTTACTTTAGTTTTAGCTTATAGCGTAAAGTAGCCAGATAACAACTCTTTGGCTACATTACATTCCTGCGCCTATGCTAAGTTAAATTAAAGTTTGGGTTGTCAAATTAGGAAAGTGCATGCACTGAGACTAAAATCCTTTTACCCACATAAAGTATGTACCTTCAGGGAAGAGGATGAATAACCAATTTTCATAAAAATGTAGCCAGGTTACAGACGTAATATTTATTTATTCATTTATTTTGGGTTTTGTTTGTTTGTTTTCTTTCATTGTTTATTTATTTACCACTTGTCTCCACAGCGACTTCTGGGAGCATTTTTCACAAAGCTGAGAGAGTCAAGGTGGGGGGCTTTTGTAGTGCTGGAACATAGGGACTGGTGTACCGACAGAGAGCTTTTGTTTTATGTTTGTTTGTTTTCCTCTCTCTCTGTCTCTCTCTCTCTCTCTGTGTGTGTGTGTGTGTGTCATCTCTCTCTCTCTCTCTCTCTCTCTCTCTCTCTCTCTGTGTGTGTGTGTGTGCGTGTGTCATCATCATAATCTCTCTCTCTCTCTCTCTCTCTCTCTCTCTCTCTCTCTCTCTCTCATTGCATCACACCTGTCTCTCGGCCTGTGCAAAGAATTGCAGGTTCCACTCTTTTTACAGTAATATCACACTTGAATGCACATCTTAGGAACCCTAAGGAAAGAATTGACACTTGTGGAAGAAAGAAAGAAAGAAAGAAAGAAAGAAAGAAAGAAAGAAAGAAAGAAAGAAAGAAAGAAAGGAAGGAAGGAAGGAAGGTAGGTAGTTTGGTATTTTAGCCAATGACTAAATCTATGCTTTACTTCCAGGAAAAGATTTCCCGGAGATGATGAGAGAGATCGAGGAAAAATGAGAAAGAGACATTTTATAAATGCATATTTGATTTAGCATTGGGAGGTTTGTACCATTTGGTCTCTTAGCATCTTTTCTCTTCTCTCACAGACTGTAAAATGACACCCCCACCACCCTTGTGTGTGTGTGTGTGTGTGTGTGTGTGTGTGTGTGTGTGTGTGTGTGTGTGTGTGTGTGTGTGTGTGTGTGTGTGTGCGCGTGCATTAGCGCTTTTGCTGTGTTGCAGAAACATACACTCTTGAGAAAAGGCACCACATCAAAGGCAAATCTATTTCTTCCATCTTTTGTTTCATGTCACATTCAGTTTAAATCAGACACAAAACAAACACCCCCCCCCCCCCCTCAAAAAAAAAAGTCCAAAATAAATTAATAAATAAAAAAACACAGCACTCGTGTCTCACACAGTTCTTGTCTTTCATGGGTGTCATCTGTTCTCCTGATTGTTTGTTTGTGTGTATAATAGAACAACAGATTGCTGCAAATTCCACCACAAGCGCAACTAGGTTAAACAAGAATGATTCACAATTAAAAATGAAAAGGCCTCACTAGAAACAATGGAATTTATTCCCAATTCTGTTGTACACATTTGGAACAAGGAGGAATTCCTGCAAACAACAGATTGTCAAAATTGTTATGCATCCCCCCTTCGCCACCACCCAACACACGCACACACACACAAACACATACAGGCGCACACGCGCACGCACACACACACACACACACACACACTTTTAGTGACTCAATCAAATCAGTTCTCATCACAAGAGAAAGACAGAGAGAGAGAGAGAGAGAGAAACATGTTTATTATAAATAAGGGATTTCAGCCCTTTCACTCTCTCTCTCTCTCTCTCTCTCTCTCTCTCTCTCTCTCTCTCCGCAGTCTTCTTTCCTTTTGCTTGTCAGTGCAATTAAGAGCAAGAAAGGAGTATATAATATGTCTGTGAGGATCAAGTCTCTGACTGCAGCCTGAGTGTGTGTGTGTGTGTGTGTGTGTGTGTGTGTGTGTGTGTGTGTGTGTGTGTGTGTGTGTGAATGCCCAAGGTGTGCTATTATCCTGTATTAGTCTACCACCTGCCTGAGCTTAATGAGACACTAATTGGTCCTTTACGTGCCCTGAAATTATATTCAATAAGGCCATTTTATGACTTTGAACAAACCACTAAGTCAAAAGACATAGAGAGAGGGAGAGAGAAAAAAGTGTGTGTGGATGTAATGACCCAAGTCACCCACCTAAACGCTCACCCTTTCTTTTTTTTTACTTTTTAAATCAGTGTGTTTTATGCAATGGTTTTGTTATGATGACAAACAGACAGAAGATAAAGACACAAAATTCATTTACAGACATTTACACACATCTACACACACACACACACACACACACACACACACACACACACACACACACACACACACAATCTATTAACTGATGGATGAGAAAGAAACATAAAAAAATAGAAAAGCTCTCAGAGAGCCCAGACCTCCGCCAAGACAACATGGTTACAGATGGCATTCTGGATCACCGATCACCACCAAAATCGAATCAGTTCTTAATTGTCCGAATACACACGTCCGAAAAATTTCATCCAAATCCGTGCAGTACTTTTCGAGTTATCTTGTACACAGACAGACAGACGGACGGACACACACACAGACACACACCGGTGAAAACATAACCTCCTTGGCGGAGGTAAAAATACCCATGATGTCCTCAGATGGTAGGCCTACAATATATTGACTATTTTGAGGGTTGTTGTAAGATGGCAATGGCTGAAGGAGGTAAAGATTCTTTCTAAGCAAGCTGATAATCAGACATGTAACATATGGTGCTGTGAGGGTGGAGAAAACATCTCACATCATCCCACCTGTTTGCAGTAAAACACAGCAAAATAAAAACTCAGGTTTCCTTCACATTTACTGTGTGTGGTTAAATACTGTGTGGGTAGAATCAAACATTTTTTTAAACGCCTATATACAGTATAAAAGTTTAACATTTTATACTGTATATAGGGTGTATAGTTTATATAGGCTGAAATATATATAATACTTCTGTTCATTCACATTCATCATCTGGAGGTTCTTTATAGCCCCAATGTGTAGCCTTCGAGAGAAAGTAAGCGCAACGCAACGCAAATTACGTATTACAGCTACGGAAGCCTGCATGCGGATGTCGGTCTATTGTCAGTCTATAGCAAAAACGCGAAAGATATGACCGTTTTCAGCTTCTGTATTCCAAGATGGCGGCAATACATGGAGAGTGTACCTCAGTTAATGTGCGTGCAAATGCGAAATTTCAAGCCAATACGGACACACAGAATTAATAGTGGTGGTTAATATTTATGAGAAAGGACAAGCTTGTCAACAGGTAAAGCATATTTTGATATTGAATATTAAAAACTTTACACATTGGGGCTTTAACCTGAAGCGGGCAGGGGGGAGTACACTCAGTTCTGGTTTGAAACGATTGGACAGCTCGTCTAATCAGCTTCGCTTATTGGCCAGTTGTCTTTCAACAGACTAAACTCTCCCCAGAAGACCGTCTCCAGACCATGAATACTGATGACAAACAGGAAAACAATGGAATGTGAAATCATAGTATTGTCCCTAAGGCCTACTATTGGACAAAACATAAATAAAAAGAAAACAAAGAAAAAGAAAAAAACATACACATGAACACACTACAGTTCACTTTGCATGTGAAAAGGCGTTTATTGATTGCTTGTGCTGGAGGAGGTGTTCCGTTTGACCTCTATTGCCCTTGGAATTGAGAGCAACCCCACTGACACCCTTAGGCAGAGTCAGCATGCTGTCTAGCGTGGCCAGAGTCCATAGTTAATCCTTTGGAGAGGGACCCATTGAATTCTAAGAGGGATGGATGCTGTGATGCCTTTGGTTGTCATCAATGGGGCTTCATTTGTGCCTCCTTTGAAATGCAGTAATGTTAGTTTCTAGGGGATGTTATTGTAGCCCCTTTCCCATTGAGAAATATAGCGGGTTAAACCCGCCTTCAGCGCTCTCCCGCTGTTGCGTTCCCATTGAGGAGCCGTATTGCCGCATCAACTCGGCTCGCCTTTTCGACCCACCTCGGGGGGTAGTCTTTTTGCCGAAGCGAGTTCAATGGGAACGGGACAACGACCCGCGTCTGAAGTGGGCGTGGCTAAAGCGACAGAGTTCAGCCCCCTAACTAGCAGGACTTAAAAGCAAAGAAGGGACAGCAAAGTACAGAACATCACTGGCGAGATTACCTGCAACATCGAGAACTACTGAAAAGAAAATTTATCTGCTTACTGGAAGATGGCTAACTGGGGAGACAAAGAAGTGAGAGAGCTGCTCAGCCTCCGAGCTGAGGATGTGATTCACCGTCACTTGTCAGGGACGGTGAAAGACGGACCTGTGCTGGAGGAAATTGCGAGTAAGTTGGCGGAGAAAGGCTTCTCCCGCAGCAAGGCACAAGTAACCAATAAACTGACAGCACTGAAGAAGAAGTTCCACGCCGTAACTGACCACAACAACAGAAGCGGCAGAGGGCGAAAGGACTGGCCATATTTCGATATGTGCCATACCATCTGGGGAGGTAGCCACTCGGCAAACCCCATTGCCGTCCAGGGCACCATGGAGCTCGAAGCTGCTCCTTGCTCCGACCCGTCTTCCCCGGCCCCTAGCACATCCTCTCTCGGCTCTACCGAGGTGTGTGATGCCAGCGAAGCTGCCTGTGAGGCCAACGAAAGCTGCGCGGACAGTAGTCAGTCTGAGCCTCCATCTAAGAGGCGAAAGACGACAAAGCAACAGATGGTGACGGACGAAATACGTGGCCTGATTCGCGAGATGTGCCGTGAAGATGATGAGAGGGAGAGAGTTCGGAGCGAGGCGCTGGCTGCACGCCTTGAACAGTTGGAACGAAGAAGAGATGAGGCTTTGCAAGCGGCGGCAGAGACCACCAATCGGAAACAGGAAGAACATATGTCTGTCTTTGTCAATATGTTCAACGACATACGACGGGACATGCGAGACATGTGGATGGGACGTGATCCATCACATCACAGCACTCCGCATCACTACCGTCCACCTACGGCAATGCACGTCTCTCCGCCGCCGTTTCCCAGCCTCATCGCAGAGGACGAGTCGCATAGAACCTCCTTCTATCAACAGCTGGAGTAGAACATCACCCCACTGAACAGTTCGGACTGAACATTTTGGATGTTTTGCACGTGAAAACAGAGCACAGCACAAGACATTTCGCACCGAACATTCACTTGCACTGAACATTCTGCACTTGTAAATATTTTTTTTTCCAGCGCAACTGCACGAACTTTTCACTTATTTATTTTTTCTTTTTTTACTTATTTCACTTATTTTTCTACTATTTTTACTTATGTGTGTATTTCTGAATAAAAACGACAAAAAAAAGAAAAGAAAACGTGTCTCGAGAGCTTTACTGTCTTAACAATTGTACTATGTCAAGATTTTGCAAGGTGTCAGGGTTAAATTCACCTGAGTGATTATTTTAACACTAATAAAATAGAATTCAATGTATACTGTCATTATATACTGACTCTAACATAATACCCTAACATAATACAAGGGTTAAAGGAATAGGCTACAGGTGCCTGGGCGTGAACTGTTACACAGGAATGTAATAGCCTCTTTTGTAACGCAAAATCAGGAGAATGATGGAGCACGCACAGGTGCATGGGTGTGAACTGTTATACAGGAATGCAAGAGGCTCTTTTGTAACGCAAAATTAGGAGAATGATGGAGCACGCACAGGTGCGAACTGTTATACAGGAATGTAATAGCCTCTTTTGTAACGCAAAATCAGAAGAATGATGGAGCACGCACAGGTGCATGGGTGCGAACTGTTATACAGGAATGTAATAGCCTCTTTTGTAACGCAAAATTAGGAGAATGATGGAGCACGCACAGGTGCATGGGTGTGAACTGTTATACAGGAATGCAATAGGCTCTTTTGTAATGCAAAATTAGGAGAATGGTGGACAAAGCACAGGTGCATGGGTGTAAACTGTCCAGAATAGGAGGCCATATACGTTTTCTTTCTTTCTTTTTTTATTCAAAAATACACACACACACACAAGAAAAAAAGGGCTATTCAGAAATGCAGAATGTCCAGTAGCCTATTGTCTGATTTGACTAGACTATTGAAAAATGTATTAGCCTACAATTCCATGAATAACCACAAAACGATGTACAACTTAGTCTTTGTATGACTTTATTCTTAAAAATTCCAACATGTATCCACCCAAAGTAGCCTATCACGTTTCACAGCAGTGACATAATGGCATCCCGGATGGCTTGGTAGCTGGCACGTGCCACCCCACCCTGATCAGCAACCTGGCCAGGAAGAGGGAGGTTGTGGTCGGGTACGATGTTCCACTCTGGTAGAAAATGCTCTTTCTTCAGCTCACATATGTTGTGGAGAACACAACACGCAAGGACAACGTCAGACACTGAAGCAGTGGCAATGTCAAGACGCTTGCCCAGACACCGCCAACGACCTTTGAGGCGCCCGAAGGCATTCTCCACGACCATCCGCGCAGAACTCAGACGGTAGTTGAAGTTGCGCTGTTCTTGGGTCAGTGCATGGTGGTGGGTGAAACCCTTCATCAGCCATTTTCGGAGAGGGTACGCAGGATCTCCAATCAGATGCACAGGGATCTCCACATCATTAACAGTAGTGGATGTCTGAGAGAGAAAAAAATATTTATTAAAGCACCACGTATTAACACTACAGGTTAATTAGAACGCACCGAATAATACGAATTATTGTATGTGGCTTACCTCGCGTGGGAAGAGATATCCGCCTTGCTGTTGTTCTGCTCTTTTAAAGATGTAGGAGTTCGCAAAAATCCGGGCATCATGCGTGCGTCCAGGCCAACCCACATACAAGTCTGTAAAGCTAGAAATACACACGCAGAAAAAATAAGTCAACTGCTCAAAAGTAAAGGGTAAAAAATATAACACAAAGTAAACATTATTATAACCCTTAGCAACAGTTGTGGTCAACAACAGCCTGGAGAACAATGGAGTGCCAGCCCTTGCGGTTGTAGTAGGATGCTGGGTCGTGTCTAGGTGCAATGATGGGGATGTGTGTGCCATCAATAGCACCTGCACACATCGGATAACCCCGTGCGTCAAATCCATCGATAGTCTCCTGAAGGCGTTCACCACTCGGCGTGCTCACAAACCGATGCTTCACCATCTTCAGCGCAGCACTGACCTCTCGCACGATTTTGCACACAGTGGATATACCAACTCCAAAAATGCAGCTCACTGATCTGTACTCACATGGAGTGGCATACCACCATAGGGCAATCGCAAGTTTGAGACGTGGGTCCAGTGGTTGCCGAAAGTTCGATCTCTTGCGCCTCACATGTGGCTCAACAAGTCCCACAACAAAGTCAAAGGTTTCCCGACACATCCGAAAATGCCGCCTCCACCCTTCGTCGTCAAAACCGTTCAGAACATTGGACCAGAACATTGACCCTTGTGGTCTGTCCACCTTCCATACTCTTCTTTCAGACACATATGCGAGCCTAACTATGGCAATTAAACGTCTGAGAAAACTGCGTCGCCGCTGTATGCGTTCTTCTTCTTCAAATTCTTCCAGGACTGCTATCATTTCGTCATTAAAACTCTGCTCAATTATTTGCATACGTTCTTCGGCGGCCCGGGCCATGGTGCACATCTGCCTGAAGAACAACACAATCTGCATGCATCCCAAAACAGCGAGGCGAAGCTCCTCTTCGTGTCCTGCCATCCTTGTTTTGGCATGTCACGCTGTCAACAGGTGTATTTACCAGCGCAGATTGCGTCACTGTCCCCGCCCAGCATTGCACGTTACGTATTACGTTTCGTTGCCTCTAGGTCCACCGGGCCACACCCCTGAGCACGGCTTTGGACGCGGGTTAAGATGACCTGGGAAGATCCGAAATTGCGTTCCCATTGACCGACGCGGGTTTGAACACGGTATTACGACGCGGGTAAAATACCGCGTTGCAATGGGAAAAGGGCTAGTGACAGGTGTATAATCACCGTGATGCCCACGTTGAGTATGAATCATCACATGAATGGCAGGAATCCTATACATCACAGTAAGTAAGACTGCTTATGGAGACTGAAGGCTCTCGCTAATCTTTTAAAGAAGAGGGATCTTTCTCTGGAAAGAGTCTGTATCGGTAAACATAAGCACACACACACATAGACTCACACACACACACACACACACACACACACACACACACAGATACACAAACGCACACAAACAGATACACAAACGCACACACAAACACACACACACATACACACAGGTACACACACACACACACAGAGAGAAAATAAACACATCCACAGTCACAAGAGAGCAAAGGTGATCAGTTCACACAACAAGTGTTTGTTCAAAAAAGTTCACACACACACACACACAACTTCTCAATACAACTCACTTCCTTGCCAGTCGATAATCTCATCTAACCTGCCCGTTTCTCCAGAGGCATGTCTCAGGATACACTTCTACCTCCTCCTCTCTCTCTCTCTCTCTCTCTCTCTCTCTCTCTCTCTCTCTCTCTCTCTCTCTCTCTCTCTCTCTCTCCCTTTTGGCTCCCCATCCTTCATGTGCTGCTTCCAAAAAGCTGTCACAAAACACTCTCCTCCTTCAGCCGACAGGACTCGGCTCGGTTGCCCCGGAAACCGGGATTCAGCACTCCAGCTCCCATTACTGCTTGTGTGTGTGTGTGTGTGTGTGAGAGAGAGAGAGAGTATGTGAGAGACAGAGTGTGTGTGTGTGTGTGTGTGTGTGTGAGTGTGTTTTTTAATGTTAGTGTGTGTGTGCGTGTGAGTGAGAGAGAGAGAGAATGAGTGTGTGTGTGTGTGAGAGAGAGGGAGAGAGAAAGTGTGTGTGTGTGTGTGTGTGTGTAGGAGGGGTTGGCTTGGGGGGTGGCTTATCAACTTGTCACGCAGACAAATGTGGGGAGTAGGGGAGGCTAATTGGGGAGGCGACGAGAGAGGAAGTCCCACGGCCCGGGGTGCAGAACATTAGGATAAACTCACTCCACGCGGCGACACACACACTCCACACGGCGACACACACTCCACACGGTGACACACACTCCACACGGCGACACCAACCCGCCCTTTGGGCCATTTCACCCAATATCCAGACCATTGCTATGGCAACATTGCCCATCAAGGTGGCCCGCTGTCCCACCGGCACAGTTAAATAGTGTTCTCTGTGTGTGTGTGTGTGTGTGTTCTGTGCTTCCACAAACAGGACAGCAGTGGGAGGGTCTCTGTGCAAGGTTGGATCAGTCACCATGGTCATTATAAAGTCCCTGTGCACAGATATACAGATATCTGTTTAAAATGGGTATTGTATGTTGACCATACATAGACTAGCCCAGTGGTTCTCAAACTTTTATTGTCATTCCCCACTTTGGAAGGCAGAGAATTTTCACGCCCCACCTGGAAGACTCAATTTGCGCATAATATTTCTGTGAGGAATACTTTGCGAGTAGGCTACAGGATTTTTGTCAACATTAGAATTTTCATGTTACTAATTCAAAGCCAAATTTCTCTCGAACCCCTCATCACAGCAACTAGCAAATAACACCATTGGAAAGCTCAATTTACTGTAACATATGCATATCTAACGAATTTGGGGGGCATGGTGCGGCCGTTGGTCGATCGCAGAGATGTCACGCGCCCCACCTGTCATGTGTCTGCGCCCCACAGTTTGAGAAACACTGGACTAGCCTGACAAGCCAGTCTATAATATTAAATGTATAGTTTGACCACGATATATATCCTGCGGGGTGGAATCCTTCTAATTGCCTCGGCATGCAGTAAGAAAGTCGTACGACCAGAGCCATTGAAAACGCTCAATCAGACTGACTAGAGCAACAAAAAAGTTAAACTAGAAGTCAACAACGTTAAGCCCTTCCAATGACCCCTTGTCCACATACAGCGTTGTGATTGGCTAAACACCACCGATGTCTGAATACAACGGTTTCCTAAGACTCATGGCTAAACCTACTAGCTGAGCAAATCATTATTTGCTACGGCTAGGGTACGTTTAGAGTTCTAGGCTACACATAGACAATGTTTTTGCTGTAATTTATACTTTTTTATATGAATAAGCAGACTAGTAAAACAAATACATTTAATAGCCTAATATTCTGTTGAACAGTTTCTATAAGTATGAGTACAACTCAATTAGAGATGAGTTAAATAGAGATAAATTCAATTAGCTTAATAGTCAGCCATAATTACCGGTATGTAATTTTATCTATACTGTGTCTGTGTCTATACTGTGTATGTATACTTGTTGCAACATAGTCTCAAATGATTCCCAGTTACCTGCGCACACCTAGAACTTTTTTTACAAGTGTCCAATTACCTGCACAGACAGGCAATGTACATTTCCACAGGTTCACTCTTCATATTTGTAAGCAATAAGGTTAAGGTCTCCAGCCAATATGACAGGTTGACACTGGAGGGGCGTCAAATTCAGTCGCCCTGCTCTCGAGTGTGTGCTGTGTGAACTCAACTAATGCTTTCAGGGTCTCATAAAAAGACAGGTTCACACACTCTCAGATATATACAGTATTTAGACATAAATATAAGTGGAACTTTCAAGGATCTGGCCAGAATAATGACCTCCCAAATGAGGCCAGTATTGTTACTGTCTTTCTGAGAAATCTGAGCACTGCACTCAGCTCATGTCATTGTGGATGCACACACACACACACACACACACACACACACACACACACACACACACACACACACACACACACACACACACACACACACAACACACACACACAGGTTGCATGCACATTCACACACACATACACACACACACATTCACACTCACACACACACATACACATTCATACACACACACATATACGCGCACACACACATACACACTCACACACATTCGTGCAACACATACACACTCACACACATTCGTGCACAGGCCATCACACACACACACACACACACACACACACACACACACATCTACATTTGCATTCCGTTGAGCTGCTGTTAGTGCCATCATACCGCTAGTGAGAAGCTGTCACCCATTTTAATGAGGGCTGACACATCAGTGCAAGACTGAGTGTGACTGAGTGACTGACTCTCTGACTGCACGCTACCTGAGCACCTTGTCACCTGTAACCACAACTGCCAACGATGTCAGTGATGATGATGATGATGCGTGAAGGCTGAATACTCCAGACACACCAGACAGGCACAGTTAGGTCAGGGCAGGGGTGATGAGCTGAGCTGAGCTGAGCTGAGCTGAGCTTCGTTTGCAGATTGTCATGGCTATTATTATTATTATTTCCGCTTTCCCACAATGCAACTGTGTTTGCCTAACTAACGACTTTGCTATTTTTTATCCACCTGTGAAGACGCCGTGAGCCTCAGCCAGCTGTCAAACATCAACGTGTGTGTGTGTGTGTGTGTGTGTGTGTGTGTGTGTGTGTGTGTGTGTGTGTGAGAGAGAGAGAGAGAGAGAGAGAGAGAGAGAGAGAGAGAGAGTCGGGATGGCGATTTGCAATAATAATTTGATCCCGCTCGGAATAACATATAAATCAACTGTTTGATGTTTCAGAGATGGCTGGATGATGTCCACAAACATACAGATATCCCACCTC
>JAODXP020000028.1:11285855-11300855 GCA_027497455.2 Sardinella longiceps | reverse complement strand
CGTGTGTGTGATTGTGTGCACGTGTGTGTGTGTGATAGTGTGTGTGTGTGTGTGTGTGTGTGTGTGTGTGTGTGTGTGTGTATGATAGTGTGAACGTGTGTGTGTGTGTGATGTGCCTTTATGTATTAGCCTATAGTAAGTGTGCTTTGGAGTGCATTCTATCCCCTTATTCAGTGTTTGAATCCATTTTACATTGTTCTGTCCAGACAAGCCAATTAAAACCCCCGAGCAAGACAAACAGAGACTCTCCAGTTCTCCTCATCCTCATTCAGACAGTGCTCTCTAAAAACATTCAAATTGTTATTTTAATTAAATATAAATTGATTTAGCAATTTATAATTTAGATTGAAATGACTTAAAAAATTATATCTGACCTTTTTAGGACAAACTGTTACATTTCATGTCTTGTTTTTTTTTTTATTATTATTATAATTTTCATTATTATTATCATTATTATTATTCCAGATGTAGTCCAGTCTTTTTGAATGAAATGTCAGCAAGCATTCTGCTGTTGTTGTTGTTGTTCTAATACAAAATTGCGTTTTCTTCGTCAATGAGGAACATTACCTGCTGCTATTGACATTTCTGTCTCGCTACTCTTGCATAATTAACCAAGATGCTTATTAAATATTCAGCACAAGTTTGGCTTTTATGTCTGAGGGTCTGAATCACTGATGGGACTTTGCCATTGACTTGGCAATTTATCGGGACAAGTGAGATGAAAGCACTAGGCTTGATGACAGCTTTGTTTTGCACACAATAGTGATTACTCATATTTGTTAGCATACACACACACACGCATACACACACACACAAACACACATCACTGTCTTTCACAATGCATCCCAATGACTACCCCACACACACACACATACACACACACACACACACACACACACACATACATACACACAGACAAACAAACAAAAACACACGTCACTGTCTTTCACAATGCATCCCAATGACTACCATTCCCCAGTGTGTGTGTGTGTGTGTGTGTGTGTGTGTGTGTGTGTGTGTGTGCACGCGCCTGCTCTGCCTCACTAACAGCCACTCAGTGTCTGAGATCCAGGTGGGTCAACCTTTATTTGTTTTGCCAGCAGTTATACTCTCAGTAGAGTATGGTAAATAAATCTCCCTTAATTTGTCCACAGAGTATAGTGTGTGTCCACTCCCCTCCCCCTCCCCTGTGTGTGTGTGTGTGTGTGTGTGTGTGTGTGTGTGTGTGTGTGTGTGTGTGTGTGTGTGTGTGAGAGAGAGCGAGAGAGAGAGGGAGAGGGAGGGGTGTGTGTGTGTGTGGTGTGTGTGTGTGTGAGCGTGTGTGTGTGTGTGTGTGTGTGTGTGTGTGTGTGTGTGTGTGGGTGTGTGTAAATGTGGGTATTAGCTTTTATGTGGAGCTGATTGAGATTCCCTGGAGTCAGTGGCGTGATTGTGTTGTTATCTGCACTGTAAAAGGAAGCAGCTGTTTAGCTGCACTAGAGTGGTGGTGGCACACTCAAGGCCTCTCATTTTCCAATACATTTCTCCTCCCATATGCCCAATGCAGCCGTCCGTCACAGCAGCATCACTCACACACACACACACACACACACGCACGCACACACACACACACACTCTCTCTCTCTCACACACACACACATACACACACACACACACACACACACACACACACACACACACACACACACACACGCACGCACACACACACACACTCTCTCTCATTCACACACACACACATACACACACACACACACACACACACACACACACACACACACAATCACACGCACACACACACACTCTCTCTCTCTCTCTCTCACACACACACACACACACACACACACACACACACACACACAAAGTTAAGCAATACACACTTATACTCTACATGCATGAGTGTGCACTCACACATACAGTTTACTCACACATACAGATGTGAATGCACACACAGACACATGCAAAAGAATAGAATATATACATATTTTGTTAAATTGAAGTAGTGCTGCTCACATGCATGTGCCCAACAACAACAAATGTATGTCATTAAATGTGTAAAATTGTAAAAGTTGTTTATTTCTGTTTATTTCTCTGCTGTCTAAAGAAAATACATTCTACAGACTTTCTTTGAGTGCAAACCCAAACGAAAATCTGCGCAAAATAGATTGTGTGTGGGCTTCCTGTCCATTGTGTATCATAATAAAAGTTCTTCCGAACACTATTCATTGCTGATTTGCACTGAAATATATAAATAAGACGCAATGAAATAGCGACATAAATACACAGAAACCCTTTACATGTATCTACTGGCATCAAAATCCACCTACAAACAGTTACACACACACACACACACACACACACACACACACACACACACACACACACACACACAGACTTAGACAGACAATTCCCATCCCCTCTTTTCTTGACACTTGATTCCACTGACTCTCACAATTTTTTTCTTTTCCCCAAAAATATAATAAAATAAATGGTCTTATATATTAAAGTCTAGCCATCTCTGGCTTCTTTAAAGTAGAGAAAAATATAGCCTCTCTCAGAAGAGCTTACAGTAAGAGGAGTCGAGTCATAGCAAGCTGTGAACACAAAAAATGCTCGCAAAATTTTCCTTTTTTTTTCTTTTTCTCATGGCATGGAGATAAGATGGATAAAATGAGACAGAAAAGAAAAGGAGGACAGGAGGAGCGGAGAAGAGGGGAGGAAGAGAAGAGGAGGGTAAAAGGACAGATGGAAGAGAGGAGAAGAGAGCTGTGGTGTGAAGATGGGAGGAATGATGGAGAGAATATAAGAGGGGAGGAGAGGAGAACAGGATATGACAAAAGAGACGTGGAGAGAAGAGGAAAGGAAAAAAGGAAAAGAGGAGGGGAGGGAAGAAGAGAGGAGGAAAGAGAGGTGAGGGGTTAAAAGAAGAGAGGAGTGAAGAAAAAGAAGAAGTAGGAAGAGAGGAGTGAAAAGAGTAGACGAGGAAAGACAAGAGCAGTAAAGAGACGCAGCTATGTGAGCTAATGGATGGAGATATTTACTGTAGAAGGACAGTTTCAGACACAACAGTCTGTCAGTGCAGGAAAACACATGCTGCAGGCCCTGTCTCACACATACACACACACACACACACACACACACAAACACATTCTCTCTCTCTTATAAGAGTGTTAAACACACACCCAGCCACTAGTGTGTGGAGAACACATCTAACAGCCCTCACGATCATAGTTCACAGACTTCACTTCACCCTCGTCTTTTTCACAAGACCGTCACACGTTATCATCACCCCGAGGATCTAAGCTTTGAGGGTACAAAAAAAAAAAAAAAAAAAGTTTTGTGTTTGAAAGGTGATAAAAGATATGGTAGGGTAGGTGCTGGGATATGGGTGTCAGTGGAGGAGAAGGAACGGTGGTGTAGGACTTTTTTTTTATGGCGGAGTGAACCATAAAAGGAATCTGATTATATCTATGCAAAGTGTATAAATCTCCGGCTTTAGGAGACACCTAGATACTTCCATGTCAGTTCGACATCAAGAGAAAGCAATTAACATTTTAAAGATCTCCAGAAGCTCACAAGAGCTTGAAGGCACCTTTCCAAATGAATTTGAAACTCTCGCAGGTATCACAGAAACACCTTCTGCACATTTCATGCTATGTATCTCAGTGACTGAAACTTAGTGAACAGTGCCACGCATCACAATTAATTAAACATGTGTAACTATCTCATCCAGATTAAAATCATTTTTGCCATTGATTGCATAGATGATTGATGATGATATCTCAGACCAATGGGCAGTTCACCAGTTATCAAATCATATTGCTGTTAGCAACATTAGATAGTAGACCTAGCAAGGAGGAAACTGAAATCATGACATTATAGTAGATAGGTACAGAGGTTTCTTTAAAGAACGAAGTGGGTAAGTAGGCGCCAAACAATCCTTTGGGCGCTCTGAACTTGTGTTTTGCCTAAACTAGCAAATAGTGAGATAGAGCCTGAAGATAATACGAACAAACAGCAGCATCCTCCCGATTCCAGGGCTTGGTGTTTTAATTTTATTTTTTTTTTTAGTAGTCAGCTTTGTTTGGTAACCAAAATTAATTTGGTAACCAACCAAATTTGGTAACCATTTATCCTTCACAGTGGCTTCAAGGCTGGCAACTTTAGTAACTTAAAGCATATGAAAAGTGTCTGGAATTTTTCTTGTAATTTGTCCAAGGCTCACACTTCCTCCTTCCTCTGTCCATGTACTCACCTGGGACTGGCACCTTTCACGTCTTTATGCCCACCTGTTAGCATCACCTGTCTCCGTTTATGTACCATATGC
Source organism: Sardinella longiceps (assembly GCA_027497455.2). Classification (NCBI taxonomy): domain Eukaryota; kingdom Metazoa; phylum Chordata; class Actinopteri; order Clupeiformes; family Clupeidae; genus Sardinella; species Sardinella longiceps. The sequence goes on along the minus strand of JAODXP020000028.1, from coordinate 11,296,531 downwards.
CACAGATGCCCACTGCCAATAATCACCAAGTAATCCTCTTGCTGGGATTACTAAATGTCTTATGTTTTTCATTATGCATGATTTGTTTTATTTTGTTACGTTTTTTTTCCAGCATTTTTGTTATGTTGACTCATTGTTGTTTATTCTACAAGTGCGCACACACACACACACACACACACACACACACACACACACACACACACAAACACTCACCCACACTTGTGAATGATCTGAATGATCTTGCATTTGTTTTGCCATTTAGCCAATTGTGGCTCCCTTGTGTATGGGTAGTACCTCGACAAGCAGCCGGGGTCAGCTCCTCTTCTCCACACTGGAGTAGCACAAAGCTCGAAACTGATACATGTACGTCTTGTTGCTATGATAGGCTTGATTCGGCTTAACCGCTAACTCAACTTTGAGCGTTTTTTTTTTTTAGTCGCTTGCGTTTTTTTCTCCTTGCGCCTAGCGCATTTCTATGCGAGGTGCATATCAGCGGTCAAGTCCCATCGTTCCATAGGGAAACAATTCAATTTGAACGCCTGGAGGTGAAAAAAGCATGTCAGTGTGAACGTCCCCCTAACAGGGGCAAGGATTTTTTTTTTAGGAAGAAAACTTGGGAAGATCCTTGTCTCATGGGCTCAACCTACCTGCCAGACAGACAAACAGACAAACATTACACACACTGTAAAAAAAAGAATTTGTATTGGTTACTTGAAAAATGTGTGGAAAACTCATTGCCTCAAATGAGTGAAATAAATATGAATTAATTTACATCTAAAAACAATAGTAATATTTACTGAACTCATTTGAGGCAACGTGTTTCCACACATTTTTCAAGTAACCATTACAATTTTTTTTTTTTTTTTTTTACAGTGCAGGGGATTTGGATGGATGTGGGTGCTACGTGTGATAGCAACCCGGGGCGTTAGCGCTTTTACAGGTTTGACGATTTCAATCGATAACAGCTAATTGTGTGGAATTAATTGCTTAATGCAGGTGTGCAGTGCTACCTCAATCTGTCACCTGTTGTCTCACTTTCCAGGTGTGACTGTTGTTCCACATTCAGTGTGTAGAGGCAACAACACAACGGCTTGACAAATTAAAACGAAGAGAAATTAATTGTAGAACACTGCATTTTCATTTGCGGTGTTTAGTAATAGTAAAACACATTGTTTGCACACTTGTCAAATAATTTTTTTATTTTACACTATACTAGCACATGATATTATGTAAATATAAACAGAAACCTACATGGTTGCACACACACATTCAGTACACACGTAATAATTGGCATTCTTCTGAAAGCCATGTGATGGATTGCATATATGAATATTATAGTTTGACTCTAGCAAAAATGTTCTCCACTCTGTGTGTGTCGGTGTGTGTGTGTGTGTGTGTGTGTGTGTGTGTGTGTGTGTGTGTGTGTGTGTGTGATGTGCATTTGAGACAGGGTCAAAACACTGACTGCTACAAGGCTTCCTCCTCCTACAGGCCAGCTCAGAAAGTGCTTATGGTCTGGAGCATCATGGCCTATGTGTGTGTGTGTGTGTGTGTGTGTGATATCAACCTTAGTGAGAGGGTCAAACACATAGGCCAGAAAGTACTCATGGCCTCGAGTCTTATAAAAAAAGCTTATTTCTCTATTGGCATTTTATACTTTTTTTTTGTTTTACCATACTGCATAGGCAACATCTTGTGGCCAGTCGTGTAGGGCTTCAGATTTTTTATTTATGTATTTTATTTCACAGGTGCAAGGAGGCTTTTAAGTAATAGTGTGGTATTGTTTTTATTTGTGTGTGTGTGTGTGTGTGTGTGTGTGTGTGTGTGTGTGTGTGAGTGCGCTGTAGATGTGTGTGAGTTTTGGCTTGTGTGTGTGTGTGTGTGTGTGTGTGTGTGTGTGTGTGTGTGTGTGTGTGTGAGTGCGCTGTAGATGTGTGAGTTTTGGCTTGTGTAGTCCATGTGTGTGTGAGAGAGAGGGAGGGAGAAAGAGCGCCTCTTTTTTTTTTACCATGTTGTGCAATCCATGAGTCCTTGATGAAATGTTTATTGTGGCAGTCTTTCGAGCTGTGCCTGTCTGTTTGTTTGTTTATTTGTTTGTTTTTTTTGTTTGCGCAAGAAGGCAAGGTAACCTTGAGGGGGAGAGAACAAAAAAACATGCTGAAATCAAAGTGAAAGCAACTTGCCATGAGGTTCCTTCAAGAACGAAAGTCTGCAATAAAATGTGTTTCTGAAACTGCAAATTCAGTTGAAGACTGATGGGAGAGAGAAAGAGACTGAGAGAGAGAGAGAGAGAGAGAGAGAGAGAGAGAGAGAGAGAGAGAGAGAGTCTGCGAGAATGGAGACAGATCGCAATTGCCAAGGTTTCTGAATCAGTAGGGATGAACCATTGCCTTGCTGGTAAGATGATTATGTTGTTAAATGAGATAGGGCAATACTCTTGTAAGCGTATAATCCAAGGATCTTAGGCTGCTATGCAAATGGCCCAGATGTCAGCGACTGTGACACAAAGCTTCGGAGGATTTCTTCCCACGTTTGCCAGACTATGGCTGGCTGGCTGGCTGTTGTTTCTGCTCAGGCGCTGTGCTTGTGCTGCATGCCGCTACAGTCTGAGTTTCTATCATGGCTCTCACCTCTAATTCGATGGCATCCTTCAGGATGTAGTGTATTTGTAAACACCTAGGTTTTGTTAGGTTAAGTTAAAGGAACACTTGGTAACTTTTCACCACTGTTTTCTATCAGAAAATTAGTTTTGGTACCATCTGGTACAAATTAATTTGAATGACATACATTTTTGCTATCAGACATCATTAGCATGTTCCAGTAGTACCAGAAACACTCAGAAAATGTCTGTATGCTTTCTAAATGGCTTGGTCACTTAGCCTGGGAGTTCCCATGCTCCTTTGCACGCTTATTTCATTTCACTCTGCAAAGCAGCATGGTGACCATGGCCGATTTTCTCGCCTGCTTTCGGTATCCAATCACAGAACAAAAAGGGTTTTGCACGGCCCTCGAATGCATTTTACTTCACGTGGTGGATCTGGTATTGGCTCTTAGCTATGTACAGACGCTATGATAGACATTCGTAGCGCCCAATAAACGGCTCTGGACAATCATAAACGATGCTTCCGCTACGAGAGATGCAATAAGTAGGTCTCCAGACTAAATATCACTCGTGATTTTTAGTTTGGCATTCACCAGGCTATAGGTCACTAGTCTTACAGCAAAAAAAAACAGCACAATGTCCCTTTAAACTGTGTCAACTGCGGTACATCCACTTTGATTTTATTGGATTGTTGCTGCCGTTCTATCTCCATGCTTAGCTAGCTTTATGTCATCACAACCCGACATGATTAATTACAGATCCACTGTCAATGTTCCTGGACAGCTAAAACACTTTCAACAAAGATCTGGGACAAATTAACATGTTAGGGGAGTAATTATGAATCCACTAGAGGATATCTTCCAATTCATTCATTCATTCCTTCATGTATTCATTCATTATTGTGTCTCATTTGTCTGTCTGTCTGTCTGTCTGTCTGTCTTGGAGAAGGTCGGGTCCGTGTGAACATTGCCTTACAGTACAAACATAAATTCCCCTCCTAATTTATTTAATGCATGCTATTTATTTTATTGCCTAAGTTCAATTTATGCCCTCTAATAACTATTTGAATTAGTCCAGAGTTATTGTAGCATGCCAAAGCAGTAATTGCAATTTAGTCCCGCACTCTTACTGCTGCATTGCGCACACACACACACACACACACACACACACACACACACACACACACACACACACACACACACACACACACACACAAACTTAGAAAACACACCTTCCTCTCTCTCTGCCCGCCATTAGGCCCTGACCTTCCGTAAACTGCTAAAAGTCACTTGATTGACAAACTACTTTCGTTCCTCCTCAGAAGTTTCACTCTTTCGCTCTCCTCTCTCTTTCTCAGTCTCTCTTTCTCTCTCCTTTCTTCTCTTCTCTTCTCCTTCCTTCCTTCCTTCCCTGTTTCTGTCTATCCCCAGGCGGGCCGATCGGGGTGGGTGGACCGCGTCGGAGCCTTTCGTCTCCCTGGCGATGGTTGCGGGAAGTGAAACGTCTGGTTTCCCCGGGAGGCGGCTATTGACGAAATGACGGCAGTGGAGCATGCGGTTGGTTCAGTCCACCAACCCCCTCCCACACACACACACACACACTCACACACACATAGACATAGACACACACACATACACACACAAGTCAGATAGCGTGATAATTTCACCTAATTTGCTATCACTCCCCCTAATTGCTTGTGACTGGCTTTCTAGAGAGTATTGTAACTCTGCTAATTTGCTCTAAGTGCGTTTGATGAAGTGTGCTTAAAGACATTAATGCTGGATGATACGCCATTTTGTTCCTCACTTTGTTTGTTGTCTACACCCCACCAACGCCCCCACCTACACACACACACACACACACACACACACACACACACACACACACACACACACACGCACACACACAAACACTCAAAAACACACACACACACACACACGTATGAAAGGGCCACAAAGCTATAACACTTCACTCAGGATACAATAAATAAATAAATAAGCAAATACCTTTTTATGCATCCCTTTTTTTCTGTAAATTCTTTTGGTAATTTATTTATTTATTTTGTACAAATGTAAAGACTTCTGTGTTAGGTGTCTTGAGATTACAGTACAGATCCAAGCAAGAGCACTATTTTACTTGAATCAAAGTTCTTACATAATTGTGTATGGAACATGTGAAAGTGTGAAACCATGATCCAGAATATTCTGAGTTATGGAGGAAAAACCAGGTCAAAATGCTTTCACCTAAGTTGTAAGCAAATAAGTTCATTCAATTACGACCCACTATACAAATTGGAACTTTAAATTGAAAAAAAAGAGCAGAAATCGCTTAAATGTCAGTTTGATTTACATTTTTCCCCCCATGCCTATAATGACATGGGCTCTCGTCTCTCTGATGTTAATCTAATGACCTCTTTTCCTCCATCCTCAGATCTCCCTTTTTTTTTCCCCTGCTGCTCTTTTAACGCCGCTTCTCTTGGCCCTTCATTTCTTCATCACAAGCCGCTTGGCGCTGACAAGTTGTCACCTATAATAAGTTTGAATTCCCCATGAGAGACTGCACCCCCCCACCCCCCAACCCAACCCACACACACACACACACACACACACACACACACACACACACGCACACGCACGCACACACACACACGCACGCACGCACGCACGCACACACACACACACACACACCACCCCCTCAACCCCCACCCCTGCAATCCCTCCCCTCTCTCTTAATTCCTGCTGTAATTCTCTCATCTCCAGTGTAAATTAGTGACAAGAGGCGAGGACAGGACGCCAGGGGTGAGGGTTTCTGACGTGTGTGTGTGTGTGTGTGTGTGTGTGAGTGTGTCATTTTGCAAGAGTGTGTCCATGTCATTGCACTTTTTCCTCTGTGATGATATGCTTTTAAAGGCTTCAAGAAAGGAGAGCCAGAGCAAGGTCAAACACATGAGCCCAACTTAAATCAGGGTACTAAGTGCTCAGATTGTGTTAGAATCTTGGCAATTATCTCTTTTCTAGTGGTTCTTTCCTATCTATCTATCTATCTATCTATCTATCTATCTATCTATCTATCTATCTATCTATCTATCTATTTGTTTTTGTTTACAAATATTGAGTAAAACTATCACACATGGAGATGGTAAGCATGTTTTTAGGCTACTGTAATAGAGAAGTAGGTTATACAATTTTGGAAACAGCATGTATGTGTGAATAGTTCCCTGTAAGTTAGATCTGGTCTCCAAGGACACCACTCCAAGGTCTGATTAGGGTTAGTGTTTGTCAATGACATGACATGACATGACATGACATGACATGACATGACATGACATGACATGACATGACATGACATTCAGATAGTGAGATGAAGTTCTTAGTTATATCTTTCCTATCATGATCTTTCAACTGTCAGTCCATATAATCTTTAGTTTCTCAGTCGGTAACCTAAAAGCAAAATGTGGTTGCCTAGCAATGGCAAATAAAATCTACACCTCAAAAAAATCTGCAGAAATCTTCACTCTGTCTGCTAAATGTGAAGTCAGAAGATACAAAGAGCAGAGGAGCTGTGGTGTGGTAAAGCAAGAGTCCAGATGGTGACTATTGTCCTGGCTTGCACTGAAGGAGAAGTAAGAAAGTAGCGTAACACTTTATTTGAAGGTACCGTCATAAGACAGACATGACACTGTCACTTGACGTTGTCAAGAATCTGTCATAAGCTTTATAAACTTGTCATGACTTCTGACATACCCTAACCCTAACCATGACAAATACAAATAAGTGATGACAGGTGTATAAAGTTTATGACAGATTCATGACGTCTTATCATAGTTAATGACAGTGTCATATCAGTCTTATGGGGGTACCTTCAAATAAAGTGTAACCAAAGTGGCTATGAAATGATTGAAAACTTGTGCAATTTGAATTTGTCATACAAGAAGAGCAGTATTTTCTGCCTGGAGTCAGTTGTACTTTACGCTAGTTGCTAAAGGCAATACCATTACTTGCCTGTAGGGGATCCCTTGAGCAAAACTTATAATGGATAGCTTTACTGTAAAGTGTTGGTCATGCCAGGCCGAATTTTTTCATCAGACCACTTTGCCCTCTCATCTCTTCTGTGTTGTCTTACTTTCCTTCTTTCTTTCGTTCTTTCATTCACTTAGTCCCTGTGGCTCTTCTCTTCCTGTTCAGCATAATGAGACTTTCAGCTTCCACCCAGGGCCAACCTGAGAGAGAGAGAGAGAGAGAGAGAGAGAGAGAGAGAGAGAGAGAGAGAGAGAGAGAGAGAGAGATTGGGAGAGGGGAGAGAAGAGGAGAAAGGGATGGAGGAAGAAGAGATTGGAAGAGAGGGGGGAGAGAAGGAAGGGAGAGATGGAGTGTGGGAAAGTGGGAGAGATGGTGACAAGAGAAGAGGAGAAAGAGAGGGATGGAGGGAGGGAGAGATAGTGAGGGAAGGGGAGAGGAGAAAGAGAGAGCGAATGGAAGAGAAAGGGTTGGAATGAGAAGTGAATGAGGGAGGGAGAGAAGGTGAGGGAAGAGGAGAGAGAGAGAGAGAGGGATGGAGTGAGGGAGAGCAAAAAAAAGAGCAAGGTGGAAAGAATGATGGAAGGAGAGAGTGAAAGAGAAAAGGATAGAGAATGAGAGGGAGGAAGAGAGTAAGAACGAGCTAGAGTTAGAGAGTGAAAGAAAATGACAGAGAGAGAGAGAGAGAGAGAGAGAGAGAGAGAGAGGGTTGGCAGGCTGGATTTCACGCCTCTCCCCCGGTGGAGCCGCAGCAGAGCCCAGAAGGCAGGGCTCACACAGCCAGGGGCGCCCTCTGGTTTGGAGGGATAAGTTGGCTAGCCTAGCCTAGCGGGGGGGATATTTGTGCCCTGCTGAATGTTAACATGTAACCTGCTCTCTCTCTCTCTCTCTCTCTCTCTCTCTCTCTCTCTGGCTAAGCCATTTTCTTTCTCTCTATTTTCACTCTCTCTCTTCCTGTCTGTTTGTTTGACTCCTCTCATTCTCATTCATTCTCTCTCTCTCTCTCTTCCTCTGTCTGTTTATCTGAATCATTTCTCTCTCTCTCTTTCTCTCAGTCTCCCATTCCTCTTTTCCACTTGCTCTCCTCCTCTCTCTCCTCCTCTTTCATGCTCTCCTCCTCTGGTTGTCTCTCTCTCTCTCTCTCTCTCGTGTGTTTGTTCCCATCCTCAGATGGATGCTTAGGCATTCTGTCTGGTAATGAATGCAGCTACGCTGGAGGCGAGGAAAGAAGAGTGGAGAACGAGAGAGAGAGAGAGAGAGAGAGAGAGAGAGAGAGAGAGAGAGAGAGAGAGAGAGAGAGAGAGGTGGCACTGTCCAAGTCCTGGTGGAGAATTTCCCTTTCTTCTTCTGCATGCCACCACAGAGAGGTGCACTACAGTTTTCTTTTTCTCTGTTTTTTTTTCTCAGATTTTTTTTTCTTACATCCCCTTTTTTTTCTTTTTTTTTTCCCGCTTCTCTGTTCATGAAAACTCTGTAGACACGGGGATTGCAGAGAGAGACGAAGAGGGTGCTGTGTGTGTGCAAGGTTTTTGGTGGAAAAAAGCAGGGCACACATGTCTTGAATAAGAACGAGAGCCAAGATCTTGTACAGAAACTTGTGTATGTGTGTGTGTGTGTATTTTTATTTTGTCAATTCCCCCACTTCCACTTCAGTCACCCTCTTGACTTGCAGAAGCCCAGAGTGGGACCTCACTGGTGATGTATTCTCCATACTGAGCCTCAGAGCTCGTTAGCTTTTACAAATTCCCATGTTGGTGAAGTGAAGCCAGGGCTAGTTTGTTTTCTTAATCTAATCATAGAGCTGACATACTGTCCATACTGACGCCTTAGATGTCAGGATATTTAATGATTGCATATTCTACATATGTCTGTACTGTATATGAAAATAGGGAAAATATTGTGCGTGTGTGTATGTGTGTGTGTGTGTGTGGGCGAGTGTGTGTGTGTATGTGTGTGTGTGTGTGTGTGTGCGTATGCATATCCTTATATGCTTGGATACATGAGTCCAGCTGTGTGTGTGTGTGTGTGTGTGTGTGTGTGTGTGTGTGTCTGTGTGTGTATGCTCATCCTTGTGCTTGAATACATGAGCACATCTGTGAGTGTGTGCATGTTGGTGTTTGTGTGTGTGTGTGTGTGTGTGTGTGTGCTTAGATACATGATACATGAGCATGTCTGTGTGCGTGTGTGTGTGTGTGCATCCGTTTTTCTCCCCTACCCAGCAATCTTGGCAAAGGTCTGCCTCACCCTTGGAGAGCCCTGTAGAGATGCGGGGAGCAGCAATTGGATCTGTGGCGTTGCAGGTAATGAAAAGCAACACTCCCACGCACCTCTGATGGACTGATTTCCCAGAATGCCCCTCTCTCTCTCTCACTCCCGCTCCCGCACGGCGCTGAGAAATATTCTCACCGCCAAATACAGCACCGGAAGACGAGGAGCGAGGGGATGGAGGGAGGGAGGGAGACGATGCGTCTGACATCACCGCTACAGCTTGTGTGTTGGTTGGCCAATGAGCCAATGACATAAGAGATGTAATTAGACCGAGTTGTATCCCAGTCTGACTGAAGACTAGGATTTGAATGAACCTGAATGAATCTCGTTCACCCTCATGCCATACACAAGATGTGTGTGTGTGTGTGTGTGTGTGTGTGTGTGTGTGTGTGTGTGTTCTGCTTATTTCTTATCAGGCCCAACAGGTCTACTGCTGTCATGCACACACAGAAACAAGAGTATGCGTGTGTGTGTCTGTGTATGTGTGTATGTGTGTGTGTGTGTGTGTGTGGTGATCCATCTGTTGTTGATGTGCAGAGGCGTACAGAACCCTCAGCATTGCCATTGATCTGATGCTGTGACTCCAGCTGTGCGCTGACCAACACAGAGTCACTCACTCACACACACCCCCACTGCGGACTCACTGAGTGAGACACTGAGTGAGTGGGTGGGCGGCTGGGGAGAAACAAACAGACCTACAGTCATTATCTACAACCACTGGTGACACACACACACACACACACACACACACACACACACACACACATTCAGTGTCAGTAGTGCACCTTCATAATGTCTGATAAATATTAATTTGTGGCAATTTACATATATGTTTTTTTAGGACCTGAAATAGGTTTTGCACAAATATGATATGCATAAAATACTTAGTAGAGACATATACTGTATCCATGTAGCGTATCCAGGCGTATGTGTAGGTAGGGTCTGTATGAAGGAATGTATGTATGTATGAAGGTTTGTTTGAATGTACAGAAAGTATAGGCATGTGTGCTTGCTTGTGTCCATCTAACACTTTATAAATCTACACCAATAAGCAGCCAATGAGGTACAAAAGAGTCAGGTGTTGTGAATCAGTACTCACTCGGTGTGTTTGTCGTCAGGGGAGAACCTTCAAATTGTTGGGGGGAACGTTCAAACTTGTCGCTTCTCACCTGCCTCCCCTCACCTGTGAATATCACTTTCTTCGCCCCTGAATTCAAAACAAAGTTTTTAGCATAAAAATAAATAAATTAAAAAACAATCTGGAGTTCAGGCTGAGATTCCTGAAAAGTTACACCACCACAGAAGCTCCCGTAGCACCCATGTCCTGGAGAACACCACCAGTAGTGACGAGAAAACGATTTAGATCATTCACCATTTATTCATTTTTTTATTATTTTTATATATTTTTTTATATCTCAAACACTTGAGAATCTCTAGTAAAGAGGTAAATAAATAAATTAAAAAAAAAGGTTGGGGTGGAGAGAGAGAAGAGGAGGGGAAGAAAAGATTGAAGTTCTAAGGCGATGTGTGTTCCTCAGCTTCTGAATTATTTAACGGCGGCTGTCAGCCCAAGCCGGCGCTGATAAAAGCACACACACGCACGCACACACACACACACACACGCCGCAAGAAGAAAGTAGACGGGGGCCGTGCCGACTTCGCCCGACTCCATCGACGACAGCCGCCGCAGCCAGGTAAGGGCCCGGCTTTTCAAAGGAAAGTTTTTAAACGGGCTATTAAGGCGCAGAAGCCTCGTTTGATGGCGGAGGTGGGGGGGTGTAAAGTGCTAG
>JAODXP020000028.1:11268355-11270855 GCA_027497455.2 Sardinella longiceps | reverse complement strand
TTAGAGAACCCGGTGTAATGAGCCGGTACAACATCAATACCGAGCGATGGCATGACTACGCGTTCTCCCGAACGCCTGCAGAGTCTGATATGGCAGCGAGACACACTGCCTCCTCAAAGCGTATTGTCGCTCTGGCCCCTAACGTTTAACCCTGCTTTTGTGATGATATGATAGCTCTCCTTTTCACCTTTCCCTCTCCGGTTTCTTTTAACAAATGTTGGAGGCTCTGTTTCTTTTGTGTGTGTGTGTGTGTGTGTGTGTGCAGTAGGTGACTGATCGATGCTGAATGTTGACTCATCGGTGACTTAAACACCTCCCCTAACGAGTCATTAGTGGTCAGAAGCTCTCTTGGCTTTTCCGGAATTTCGAGATAGTCACGACGCCCATCGATTTTAGGGTTGGAGGAGCACAAAGCTCTGCCGTATTTGAAGTCTACTTTTACCCTTGGGAGGGTATCAGTGCTAAGGCCTCTATTTTATCCTCGTCTTTAGAAATAAAAATAAGAAAATGTAATAAATAAAATAAAATACAATAAAATAAAATAGAAGCAGGCTGAGATTCACCACTCTATTGTTTGTGCTCCTGTCTGTCTTGCTCCTTCGGGTGCAAGGCTCTTGGCCGAGGACATGAAAGCTGATGCCCGTGGGCTTGACTTTTCACACACCGGCCTTCTTCTCAACACTGATAGGTCTGCTCACCCTGAATCTGCTCTGTGTTAAAAGTGGTTAGATTTGCCAAGGATTAGTGATGGAATGGAAAATACTAAGTGTGAATGTGTGAATTGGTGATGCTAAGGCTCACAATGGAGGCTGAAATCTCATTGGATCTCAATCACCAATATTTTCTTAAGAATTTTCTTACATTTGTTTTTAATGTTTCATTGAAAACCCTCTAAGTGCTGGTTACATGTAATAGAAATCTTCTTAAAAACTGCGTAAGTGTGATTTAAGAACAAATTTCTTTGTACTGTAAGAATGGTTGGTGAATGAGGCCCATTTAGACCTATATCCAAAAACTACTACGCAGTAGGCCAAGTACTTGTTGACTTTGGGGTCAACAAAGTTTCAAGGGACCTCTTTATGAAAATTGGTTATTCACTCTCTTACCTGGAGTTACATATGTGGGTAAAAGCATTTTGGTCTCAGTGCATGCGTTGTTCTAGTCTGGCAACCCCAATTTTACCTTTAGCTTAGCATAGACACTGGAAAGTAAAGTTGCCAAAGAATTGCTATCTGGCAAATTTGCATTTCAGCGCCTATGCTAAGCTAAAGCAAAAAAATGGGGAAAATTGGTAATGCCATACTAGGAAAACACAAGCAATGAGACCAAAATGCTTTTACCCACATATGTAACTCAGAGTAAAGAGGTGAATAACCAATTTTCATAAAGAGGTGAACTATTTCTTTAACAAACAGAGCTTCAGACATTTGGTCATTATGAGTAACAAAAACTGGAACTATATTTCCACTGAGCTTGCTATACTACACTAATGCTACATTAGCTATGCTACGCTACCAGTGGTCATAATTATGCCTGTGTCTCCTCCCTAGACAAACACAGCTTCTGACGTCTGGTTCTTATGAGCGCGGTTGAACCTTTTAGCCTCCTCTTTCGGTGAGCAATGTAATGTATGTCTCTCTGGCGGGGAGGGGATGTTAATTTCGTTAGCATCAATGCCTCTCTAGCATGACCTTGGGAGAGCAAGAGGCCCTCCAGGCATGTTTGAGTTTAAATAAATGGAGAGACGGTTAAAATTAGATGAGAGGCGACTCATTTATTAAAAAATAAAAAAAATAAAGAAAGAAATACGTGCCTGATGTCTGACCAAGCCTGCTGCTTAGCCATCTCTAGTCTCCAGAGAGATATGATCGCACTCGTTTTTCCAGCACGTACTGTAAGTGCATGAAGAGCGAGCCGCATGAATCTGGAGGGGGGAATAAAGGACAAGGCTGCTGCTTGATATGGCAAGTCCATAGAATCCTGCCTCGCTACTACGGAATTGTGTTTGTGATCATGGCATCAATGTGAGAGAACAGGAGAACAGGCACAGCTACAGATACACACACACACACACACACACACACACACACACACACACACACACACACACACACACACACCCCTCTGGCCACACCTTTTCCTCTATTCATCCTGATGGACGGTGTGCATGTGTGTGTGTGTGTGTGTGTGTGTGTGTGTGTGTGTGTGTGTGTGTGTGTGTGCGAGACAAAGTGACACTGCGCCGTAGGTGTTGAGGCCCTCTGCCTGTCACTGTCCGTCTCAGCTGACTGCCTTTTGTGGCTGTGGCCGTGAGGAGCACTGTGTGTAAGAACACAACCCAACACCTGATCCCACAGCCCTTCTTCCCCTCCTCCTTCCAGGCTGCTGGCTGCCAACACTCAGGGTGAGAAGGAACTTGCAGCAGGAAAATATATTAGATGTAAGAAGAATGGCTGCAGGGGCGCCGCTAGGGGGGGGGGGGAAGTTAGGATGATTCTAA
>JAODXP020000028.1:11260855-11263355 GCA_027497455.2 Sardinella longiceps | reverse complement strand
CCTCTTAAATAAACAGGAAAGTAGGAAAGACATAAATTAATGAATAAATTTAAAAAGACATGACAATAAAAAAAAAAAAATATATTCACCATATAAAACAACTACCAAGCCTCTTCACACCTTCCATGTTTTGACACTAACATTTACAGATGAGTCTGTTCTGAGTGAGACAACAGACACCAAATGTCCCTGATCAAATGATAATTGATGTGTCTTTCTTGTACAAAACATGTTAGTCTAGTCAAGACATGCTCTACACTTCACAAGTTACAAGACTAGCCAATCAAAGACATGATCAAAATCATGAACCTACATTGCAAAGCATCGGAAATAATGTTTGAGCAACCATTTTTGCCCTGTTTCTATAAAAGACCGTATAAAGCCATCTGCACACTGGCTCCGACCAACATTTTGTTCCATTGTTACAAGGAGGTTATGTGTTTCGCTGGCGTGTGTGTGTCTATCTGTCTGTGTACAACATAACTCAAAAAGTACTGCATGTATTTGGATTCAATTTTTGGGCAACGTGTGTATTGGAACGAGTAAGAACTGATTCGATTTTGGTGGCGATCAGTGATCCAGAACACCATCTGTGACCACATTGCCTTGGCGGAGGTCTGCACTCTCTGAGCGCTTTTGTAGTTTTCAGTGCAACCTTGCACACCAGTGCCGAACTCCTCCGCCATCAACTGTGAATTACGATTGAATTCTATTTTGTCGGAGCCGTCCATTGACATCCATTGTTGATTCCAAAGGCTACTAGATTCATTGTGAAATATTCTAATTTGAAAGTGCTCCGCAATGCTGTCAGAAACGGTGTGCGGAGGGCTTAATCCTGAACAGAAATACCGTATGAATATCACAGACTCATACAGATGTGCTCCATGAGGCGGGCCAAGTGACCGTTTCCCAAAAGCATAGTTGCTAATCAGTTAGCAGCTTAATTAGTTGGCAATGGGAAGTTGCATTGCAACAAACAAAGTTGCTAACTTAGGAAATGGATCCCGGATTAGTGCATGGGCCTTTCTTTCGAGCTGACCACACAGTCAACAACACGATACTCCCGACAGATTGGGCTTTTTAAAGAGGCCATTTGGCCAGAGCCAGAAATGCATTTTAAATAGGCCGTATAAAAAGAGGAGTTTTCGAGCGAAACCCTTTTTCGTGGTAAATTATCCGACGACTTCGTCTACACCTGCACTTGGCCAGCGAAATGAGATCATCAGCTTTCAGATACTGCAGCCTGTGCTGCTGCCATTTCTGCTTATTCCAGCACATTCTGCCTGCCTTTACTGTGGGGCACAGCTTGTTCCTATTTATTTATTTTCTCTAAGTGTGTGTGTGTGTGTGTGTGTGTGTGTGTGTGTGTGTGTGTGTGTGTCTGTGTGTGTGGTTTGAGTGTTTGTGTGTGAATTTTTGAGTGTGTGTGTATGTATGTATGCGTGAGTCTGTGTGTGAGAGTGTGTGTGAGAGAAAGCGATAGAGTGTGTGTGGGTATGTGAGCAAGAGAGAGAAAGTGTTTGTGGGTATGCGAGAGAGAGAGTTGTGTGTGTGTGTGTGTGTGTGTGTGTGTGTGTGTGTAGTGTGTGTGTGTGTGTGTGAGTTACCTGCAGTCCAGGAGAGGCACGGGAGTCGTGCTGAGCTCACTGAGAGATGATTAAGATGGGGTCTGACTCATGGCAGCTGCCTGTGAGAGTGTGGGCTAAAGTGGAGAAAGAGAGAAGAAAGGGGGGGAGAGAGAGAGAGAGAGAGAGAGAGAGAGAGAGAGAGAGAGAGAGAGAGAGAGGTGGGGATAGAGAAAGAGAGAAAGGTGGGGATAGAGATGGAGAGAGGTATGGAGGGGTAGAGAGAGAGAGAGAGAGAGGAGAGAGAGAGAGAGGAGGGAGAGAGAGAGAGAGAGAGAGAGAAAGGTGGGGAGAGAGATGGAGAGAGAGTATGGAGGGAGTGGAGAGAGAGAGAGAGAGAGAGAGAGGAAGGGAGAGAGATGATAAGAGAGTGAGAGAGAGAAAGGTGGGGAGAGAGATGGAGAGAGGTATGGAGGGGTAGAGAGAGAGAGAGAGGGAGGAGAGAGAAGAGAGAGATGTTAAGAGAGGAAGAGAGAAAAGGGTGGAGAGAGAGAGATGAAGAGAGGAGGGAGCGGGTGGAGAGAGAGAGAGAGAGGAAGGGAGGGAGGGAGAAAAGAGATGGAAAGAAAAGAGAGAGAAGAAGGGAGCCAAGGAGGGAGGGAGGGAAGGAGGGAGAGAAAGAGGCCACTCCTCGCCCAGCCTTGCGATCAGCACTTTCCCAAAATGCACTGTGCCACCCAGCGCCAAGCACTCGTAAATCACAGCTCCCTTCTCCACACTCATCTGCATCAAAGGGGGAAACCCCTCACCCCAGGAGGGGAGAGCAGATTGGTGTGTGTGTGTGTGTGTGTGTGTGTGTGTGTGTGTATGTGTGTGCATGTGCATGTGTGTGTGTGTTTGAGTGCAGGAACATAGACCAAACCTTATGTGTGCAT
>JAODXP020000028.1:11253878-11260755 GCA_027497455.2 Sardinella longiceps | reverse complement strand
GAATGTGTGTGTGTGCAAATGCGTGTGTGTGTGTGTGTGTGTGTGTGTGTGTGTGTGTGTGTGTGTGTGTGTGTGTGTGTATAGTCCAGGCCACTGGTGCATGAGGGATGGCCTGAGGCTGGACCAAAGCCTGATCCCTGCCTACATGCCACACTGTGACATTGATCTGCCTGCTGCTATGCACTCCCATCAGTGGCCACTCTACACAAAGCACAGCTCAGCACAGGCACAGCACAGCACAGCACAGCACAGCACAGCACAGGCAGCCTGCTAAATGTGGAACACAGCTAAGGCACCTGGGAGAGAGGGAGGGAGGGGGAGAGAGAGAGAGAGAGAGAGAGAGAGAGAGAGAGAGAGAGAGAGAGAGAGAGATTGTTATTTCTATTACTAGCCTACAACTACAAGTACTACTAATCTGTTCTTTCCCTGTTCGTATCTGTAAGTTCATCTTATGTACTGTATATATTGATATCATTGCTTTGGCAATACATACATTTTGTTGTCATGCCAATAAAGCACCTTTAAATTGAATTCAATTGAGAGAGAGAGAGAGAGAGAGAGAGAGAGAGAGAGAGAGAGAGAGAGAGATGGGGGGGGGTGGATGGATAGATAGATGGATATAAGGATAAATAGAGAGAGAGAGCTACAGAGAGAGAGAGTGCACGGATAGCATGGATGGATGCATGAAAATAAGGATAGAAAGAGTGTGTGTGGATGGCTGGATAGATGAATGAAAATATGGATAGGCAGAGAGGAACAGTGAGAGAGAGAGAGAGAGAGAGTGGAAGAATGAATGAAGGTATGGATAGAGAAAGAGGGAGAGAGGAACAGAGAGAGTGCAAGGATGAGTGGATGGATAGATAAATGAATGACAATACAGAGAGAGAGATTAACAGAGAGAGAGAGAGAACATGGATGGATGGATGAATGGATAGATGAATGAACGTAGGGATGGAGAGAGATACAGTAGTTTAAATGTATAATGTCTAAACAATGCCTAAACTACTCTTCCTCCTCGATGGCTGCCACTGCCCTTTCCCCTCTGAAGCGCCCTCTGTAAACTCATCTGTAACTTCTCTGGTTCAAATCATCACTCAAAACTAAACGTACCCTAGCAGCGGCAAATAGATTTGTTCAGCCAGTAGCAAAGAAAGTTTGATTGGATGACACAACACTCTATGTGTTTAGGGCGGACTCTGCCGAAACAATGGCCTTCTGAATTGGTGTTTACATCTTGTTCATTCCTCTGATTGATCATAGGCTATCCTACTGTGTGCCCATGATTGAGTTCGGTCTATCTATGCCAGACTAGATTTTAATGTTATAAGATGGCTTACCAGGCTACATACTTGTTCATTTCACTGTCCCATAAGTTACTGTTTAATTGGCTTAAACTGCCTCCTGAACATATTCTTTATCTCTATAAAGTGTTGTTTGGTTGTTTGAATACAGCAGACAGAGCCACAATAACATATTGAGAGTGATTCCATTAGATATAAATACATACGTATATACACAGACATTAGTATCAACATCCTTGTCTGAGTGACTCACAGTACACAGTGTTGTTGTATTACATGTACTGTATTCAACTTATTTCATGGACACTTGGTCCTTCAATATACAGTATATTCTGTGTATTGAATTAGCCTATGTGTACAGAGACTTCAGTATGAGAATAAGTGCAGTTTGTGTATTGCTGTTAAGTGAAATCAGATCACTGAAGAAGTTATGTGTGGTACTTTTCCATTCAAATCTCCACAATGACCTCCAAACACCAACAGAGTCTGAAAAATGAACTATATTGACGTTCTCTCAGAAATACCTAAGCACATATCTCCAAATATCATGTGCATCAAATGATCATACACATCAACTATCTTGGATTCAGCTCCGAAGATCACATTGTAACATTGTAACCTTCTGACATTGGAACATTGGCATTCTATGCATGGCAGCTGAATTATACACACCGACATGCACACACATGCACAAACTCTCTCTCTCTCTCTCTCTCTCACACACACACACACACCCACACACACACTGACATGCACACACTCTGACATACACGCGCACACACACACACACACACACTGAGTATGTAGTGGACAGGGGGCCAGGAGGAGGAGGCGCCTCTATATCTGAATTGTTTTAACCTCACCACCACAGTGACCCTGTGAAGACAGCATGAATATTCAACATGGGCTTCTATATGAAAGCAAGACAAACTGTGTGTGTGTGTGTGTGTGTGTGTGTGTGTGTGTGTGTGTGTGTGTGTGTGTGTGTGTGTGTGTGTGTTTGTATGTATGCGGGTATGTGTGTGTGTGTATGTGTGCATGTGGGTCTGTGTGAGTGTATGTGTGATGTGTGTACATGGGCGTGTGTGTGAGTGTTTAGAGTGTGTGTGCGTGTGTGTGTGTGTGTGTGTGTGTGTGTGTGTGTGTGTGTGTGTGTGTGACTATTTGGACACAGATCCCAGCCCCTCCCTATGGCCATACACTCCAGTATTGATTTTCTATCAGTGAGGAGACTGGCGTAATCCTGTGTACTCTTAGTATTCAAAACCAATCCAGTATTGTTTGACTTTGCCAGGATCCCCGGAGGAAAATGGAAGTCTGTCTGTGTGTGTGTGTGTGTGTGTGTGTGTGTGTGTGTGTGTGTGCACATGAAGGGGCAGGGGTGTGTGTATGCTTACAAGGTGCTGCAAAGCCCTATCTTTCATGTGACACACACCGACGTTGTAGGAACTTTTTCTCTCGTCCCACTTTTTTTTTCTGAGGTGAAGTTTAATCCATAGTCCATCAAGTACAGCAATAAATTAAAGCCGCAAGCGGCGATGACGGGCCCTCGCACCAGGTGCACCGCCAAGAGTGCATACCGGAAGAATGTTACACAGTGAATGCACATTAACTCGGAACGGCTGTTATGTCTTTGTGTCACCCTCATTTTTTACACTCGCACACACACACTCACTCAGTCTGCCTTTTACACTATTTCCCTTAGTAGGGGCGCTACATAGATTTACATAAGTCATCCTGCATGATCAGAAGATGGTTCACAGTCTTTGTACCAACTTTGGCTATGATAGGTCAAACCGTTTCCAAGTTATAGTGTTCGACCACAAGGGGGCATTAAAGAGTTTCGATTCATGGTTATGCGTGGTCAGAACACGGTCAGGAGTCTATATACCAAGTTTGGATAAGCTATGTCAAACCGTTTCCAAGTTATCATATTTGACCACTAGAGGGCGCTAGAGAGTTTCGATTCATGGTTATGCGTGGTCAGAACACGATCAGGAGTCCACATACCGAATTTGGATAAGCTACATCAAACCGTTTCCAAGTTATCATATTTGACCACTAGAGGGCGCTACAGAGTTTCGATTCATGGTTAGGCGTGGTCAGAACATGGTCAGGAGTCCATATACCAAGTTTGGATAAGCTACGTCAAACCGTTTCCAAGTTATACGTTTTGACCACTAGGGGGCGCCAGGGAGTTTCAGTTAATTGTAATGCGCGGTCAGAACACAGTCCGGAGGCACGCCCATGGGGTGTCTTGATATCATTACAGGCACACCATCTATGAACCAGTGAAGTTTCAGATCAATCAGGTAAAACGTTGTCAATTTCTGGCACATTTCCTGCTTGACCAGATGGTGGCGCTATAACAGGCACGCCCACAGGGTGTCTACATATCATCACAGTCATACTATCTATAAGCCAGTGAAGTTTCAGATTAATCGGGTAAAGCATTATCAATTTCTGGTACATTTCCTGCTTGGCCAGGTGGTGGCGCTATAACAGCCACGCCCCCAGGATGTCTAGATATCATCACAGTCATACCATCTATGAACCTGTGAAGTTTCAGACCAATCGGTTAATGCTGTGTAATTTTATGACACACTTCCTGTTTCGTGATGAGCTATTAAAATCATACAATTTCATAATATTGTTATTACAACATATTACGAAATATCAAAAATCCGTTCGCAATTTAGCATCAGCAGCATCTAGAGGTCATGTACACCAAATTTCACTTGAATCTGACATACATTGTCCGACGAGTACGTTAAAGTTCACTGTGCGTCCAAATTTTTACACTCCTTAATACCTCACTTCCTGTTGGGCGTGGCTAATGCAATGTAATACAAAAATTGTTCGTCTTGGGGAGTCCCACACACCTACCAAATTTTGTGCGCGTAGCTCAAAGTATATGCCAACCATGGCACTTAATGTCAATTTCTCTAGTGGTTCCACCTTGCCAGATGGTGGCGCTGTAATAATCACGCCCAGTAAGTGAATGGATATCGTGGTAATCATAAGATCTATAAGCGGTATGAGTTTCAGGCGATTTTATCAATCCAGTGTGATGTTATGCCACATTTCCTATTTTTCATTTTTTCTCTTATTTCATGCATCCGCCATCTTGAATTCGTAAAAGGTATGAAAAATCCCTTCGCAATTTGACATGAGCAATGTCTTGGTATCATATCTACCAAATTTCACAGGAATCTGACAAACGGTGTCCGAGGAGTATGTTTAAGTTCATCATGAGACCGCCCCATAGAGCCCAAGGTATTTTTTTACTTTAGGGGGCGCTACGGAGTCCCTGGGCCACACCCGGGTCTATACCTCTGTAAACCTCCAGTGTTCCAGACTTCCAAGGTGTGTGCAAAATTTCGTGAGTTTTCATGCACGGGAAAGGGGTCAAAAATGGCCGGTTCCAGGGGAAGAAAAATAATAATAATAATAATAATAATAATTAAAGCCGCAAGCGGCGATGACGGGCCCTCGCACCAGGTGCACCGCAAAGAGCGCATATCGCAACAATGGTACACAGTGAAGGCAGTTTCACTCGGAACAGGTGTGCTATCTTTGTCTCACCCACATTTTTTACACTCGCAGACACTCACTGTCACACACTCACTCAGTCTGCCTTTTAAACTTTTTCTAAGTCATACTGCATGTTCAGAAGGTGGTCCACAGTCTGAGTACCAACTTTGGCTATGATAAGTGAAACCGTTTCCAAGTTATAATGTTCGACCACAAGGGGGCATTAGAGAGTTTCGATTCATGGTTTTGCGTGGTCAGAACACGGTCAGGAGTCCATATACCAAGTTTGGATAAGCTACGTCAAACCGTGTCCAAGTTATCATATTTGACCACAAGGGGGCATTAAAGAGTTTCGATGCATGGTTATGCGTGGTCAAAACATGGTCAGGAGTCCATATACCAAGTTTGGATAAGCTACGTCAAACCGTTTCCAAGTTATCATATTTGACCACTAGAGGGCGCTACAGAGTTTTGATTCATGGTTATGCGTGGTCAGAACACGATCAGGAGTCCACATACCATGTTTGGATAAGTTACGTCAAACCGTTTCCAAGTTATCATATTTGACCACTAGAGGGCGCTAGAGAGTTTCGATTCATGGTCATGCGTGGTCAGAACACGTTCAGGAGTCCATATACCAAGTTTGGATAAGCTACGTCAAACCGTTTCCAAGTTATCATATTTGACCACTAGAGGGCGCTACAGAGTTTCGATTCATGGTTTTGCGTGGTCAGAACACGGTCAGGAGTCCATATACCAAGTTTGGATAAGCTACGTCAAACCGTGTCCAAGTTATCATATTTGACCACTAGAGGGCGCTAGAGAGTTTCGATTCATCGTTATGCGTGGTCAGAACATGGTGAGGAGTCCATATACCAAGTTTGAATAAGCTACGTCAAACCGTTCCCAAGTTATCATATTTGACCACTAGACAGTTTCGATTCATGATTCTGTGTGATCAGTACACGGTCAAGCGTCCATATACTAAGTTTGGATAAGCTACGTCAAACCGTTTCCAAGTTATAATATTTGACCACTAGGGGCGCTACATAGTTTCGATTCATGATTATGCGTGGTCAGAAGATGGTCAGGAGTCCATATACTAAGTTTGGATAAGCTACATCAAACCGTTTCCAAGTTATAATATTTGACCAGTAGGGGCACTAGAGACTTTCGATTCATGGTTATGCGTGGTCAGAACACGGTCAGGAGTCCATATACCAAGTTTGGATAAGCTACGTCAAACTGTTTCTAAGATATATTTGACCACTAGGGGCAATCGGGTAAAGCATTGTCAATTTCTGGCACATTTCCGGCTTGACCAGGTGGTGGCGCTATAACAGGCATGTCCATGGGGTGTCTAGATATCACCACAGTCATACCATCTATGAACCAGTGAAGTTTCAGATCGATCGGGTAAAGCATTGTCAATTTCTGGCACATTTCCTGCTTGACCAGATGGTGGCGCTATAACAGGCACGCCCATGGGTCATCTAGAAATCATCACAGTCATACCATCTATGAACCAGTGAAGTTTCAGATCAATCGGTTAAAGCATAGTCAATTTCTGGCACTTTTCCTGCTTGGCCAGGTGGTGGCGCTATAACAGCCACGCCCACGGGTCGTCTAGAAATCATCACAGTCATACCATCTATGAACCTGTGAAGTTTCAGACCAATCGGTTAATGCAGTGTGATTTTATGACACACTTCCTGTTTCGTGATGAGCTATTAAAATCATACAATTTCATAATATTGTTATTACAACATATTACGAAATATCAAAAATCCGTTCGCAATTTAGCATCAGCAGCATCTAGAGGTCATGTACACCAAATTTCACTTGAATCTGACATACCGTGTCCGACGAGTACGTTAAAGTTCACTGTGTGTCCAAATTTTTACACTCCTTATTACCTCACTTCCTGTTGGGCGTGGCTAATGCAATGTAATACGAAAGTTGTTCGTCTTGGAGAGTACGACACACCTACCAAATTTTGTGCGTGCAGCTCAAAGTATATGTGAACCATGGCACTTAATGTC
>JAODXP020000028.1:11233878-11246378 GCA_027497455.2 Sardinella longiceps | reverse complement strand
TGTGTGTGTTGGGGTCTTGTTTGGGATTTGTCATCAGTGTGCCCCCTAGGGTGGGAAGTCCCTTTGGCCTTGACTGTCCTACTGGGCTACTGTGTCCCTGAGCAACTGAAGAATTTCAACCCTACCACAGCTATCATGCTCACTCTCACATTGTCCACACACACACACACACACACACACACACACACACACACACACACTCTCTCTCTCTCTCTCTCTCTCTCTCTCTCTCCATTTGTCTCTTTTCTCTATCTTTTACCTGCCTCTCTCTATGTATATCTTTTACCTGTCTCTCTCTCTCTCTCTCTCTCTCTCTCTCTCTCTCTCTCTCTCTCTCTCTCTCTCACTCACACTTTTTTGTCTCATTTTCCCTGACTTTATCTCACCCACACACACACACACACACACACACACACAGACAGACACACACACACACACACACACACAAATATGCGCGCACGCACACACACACACACACTCACACAAATACACACACACGCACACACACACACATACACAACCAAAAAGATGTATTCCTGTTGCATCCTTCAGACTCACACACACGCGCACACACACACACACACACACACACACACACACACACACACACACACACACACACACACACACACACACACACACACACACAGTTGGTTAGCTTTGCCCAAAGGCATTAACCCGATTAGCTCTTTCCTGCCAGTGCTGTGCCAGCTGGCAGAGACCTTTATCATTATTATTTATTAGTAGAATTAGAATTCACAACAGTGCCCAGTGTGTGTGTGTGTGTGTGTGTGTGTGTGTGTGTGTGTGTGTGTGTGTGTGTGTGTGTGTGTGTGTCTGTGCTTGTTTGTGTGTCTGTGTGTATGTGCGGAATGAGTGTGAATGTTTGTAGGTGTGTTTGCTTGTGTTGATGTGTCCATGTGAGTGTTTACTTGTGTTAATGTGTTTGTCTGTGTATGTGTTGAATGTGTGTGTGTGTGTGTGTGTGTGAAAGAGAGAGAGAGAGAAAGAGAGAGAGAGAGAGAGAGTTTGCTTGTGTTAATGTGTCTGTGTGTGTTTGCTAGCTTGTGTAAATGTGTCTGCCAGTCTATGTGCACACACATGTGTGTGTGTGTGTGTGTGTGTGTGTGTGTGTGTGTGTGTGTGTGTGTGTCTGTGTGTTTCTAGAAGTTTGTTGAAATTCCAGTGCAAATGTAGGCCGTCCGGCGAGACGCTTGGTCTACATCTCTAATAGTCTCTTACAAATTAGACTAAGCTTGAGCCTGGCAGTGGAGCGGTGCGGAGCGGTGCTGACAAGACTTGGCTAAATCTGCCTGGCATGCGTAAGCTCTAATTGGTTTAATGTAGGATGAAATAGTGTTTCTGTTTTTCATTCCACTTAAATCAAGTAGTTTTTCCCTCCTCTGCTTTTTTTTTTTTTTTTTTTTTTGGGGGGGGTACAGTCTGAGTTCTCTCTCTCTCTCTCTCTTTCTCTCTCTCTCTCTCTCTCTCTGTTCTCTCTCAGATTTAAATTCAAAGGGTGCTTTATTGGCATGACAAAATAGTGTTGCCATTGCCAAAGATATAATACAGGATAGTGTATAGAAAAGCATAATAATACATTTACTTGGCAACATCCCTAAAATTAACAACTTTATAGGTAAGACCTTTAAGAGCAATAGAATTAATAAGGTTAGTGTCTTTAATAGAGTTATAGATCATTGAGTGATCTCTCTCTCTCTCTCTCTTTCTCTCTCCCTCCCTCTCTCTCTGTGTCTGTATTGAGTTCAAAGGTATTACTGTACATGTAACTACATTTGTCACCTCCAACAGCCAGAAGAATAGGACCCAATATACTGTAAATTATATGGAATAATAGCAGGGACTGTGAAAAGATTTGTAGTCATTAACTTTTCCTTTCTGGTGCAGAAAATGTCAAAACTCTACATTTGACTTGTAGTTGTAACTTGGTGAAAGTGAAAGTTGTCCATTCCTTCTTGACTGGAGTTATGGTTGTGATTCAAAAATAGTTGAGTTGAGCCCGCTTAGATCTGTGCTGCTTTTTTTTTTTTTGAAGGGGGATATAAATTGGTCCTGAATGCATGGCATGGCTGTAGAGGCCTGTGCAGGTCTGACTCAGGCAGGATGTCCATTAGACTCACAGGTCAGACTGAATCCACACCTTCCTTCCTTGTCTGAACCGGTCAGAAATAGACCAGCTGGATCCCAAAGCTCCTTCCAATTGTGTGTCTGTAAGTCACCCTTATTTATCTATTTACACATAGGGTTACTTACTTTGGGGTAAGGGATGTGCAAAAGCCGAAAGAAAGAAAGAAAAAAAGAAAGAAAGAAAGAAAGAAAGAAAGAAAGAAAGAAAGAAAGAAAGAAAGTGAGTAACAGGAAAGAAAAAAAATTAAATACTCATATGCTTGAGGGAGCCAGAAAATTGCCTGCTAAAATAAACTCAACCTTGACCCCCCCACTCTCCCCATCACACACACACGCACACACACACACACACACACACACACACACACACATTCGCAAGTTAGAGAACCCGGTGTAATGAGCCGGTACAACATCAATACCGAGCGATGGCATGACTACGCGTTCTCCCGAACGCCTGCAGAGTCTGATATGGCAGCGAGACACACTGCCTCCTCAAAGCGTATTGTCGCTCTGGCCCCTAACGTTTAACCCTGCTTTTGTGATGATATGATAGCTCTCCTTTTCACCTTTCCCTCTCCGGTTTCTTTTAACAAATGTTGGAGGCTCTGTTTCTTTTGTGTGTGTGTGTGTGTGTGTGTGCAGTAGGTGACTGATCGATGCTGAATGTTGACTCATCGGTGACTTAAACACCTCCCCTAACGAGTCATTAGTGGTCAGAAGCTCTCTTGGCTTTTCCGGAATTTCGAGATAGTCACGACGCCCATCGATTTTAGGGTTGGAGGAGCACAAAGCTCTGCCGTATTTGAAGTCTACTTTTACCCTTGGGAGGGTATCAGTGCTAAGGCCTCTATTTTATCCTCGTCTTTAGAAATAAAAATAAGAACATTTAATAAATAAAATAAAATACAATAAAATGAAATAGAAGCAGGCTGAGATTCACCACTCTATTGTTTGTGCTCCTGTCTGTCTTGCTCCTTCGGGTGCAAGGCTCTTGGCCGAGGACATGAAAGCTGATGCCCGTGAGCTTGACTTTTCACACACCGGCCTTTTCACACACCGGTGGTTAGATTTGCCAAGGATTAGTGATGGAATGGAAAATACTAAGTGTGAATGTGTTAATAGATGCTGCTAAGGCTCACAGTGGAGGCTGAAATGTCATTGGATCTCAATCACCAATATTTTCTTAAGAATTTTCTTACATTTTTTTTTAATGTTTCATTGAAAACCCTCTAAGTGCTGGTTACATGTAATAGAAATCTTCTTAGAAACTGCGTAAGTGTGATTTAAGAACAAATTCCTTTGTACTGTAAGAATGGTTGGTGAATGAGGCCCATTTAGACCTATATCCAAAAACTACTACGCAGTAGGCCAAGTACTTGTTGACTTTGGGGTCAACAAAGTTTCAAGGGACCTCTTTATGAAAATTGGTTATTCACTCTCTTACCTGGAGTTACATATGTGGGTAAAAGCATTTTGGTCTCAGTGCATGCGTTGTTCTAGTCTGGCAACCCCAATTTTACCTTTAGCTTAGCATAGACACTGGAAAGTAAAGTTGCCAAAGAATTGCTATCTGGCAAATTTGCATTTCAGCGCCTATGCAAAGCTAAAGCAAAAAAATGGGGAAAATTGGTAATGCCATACTAGGAAAACACAAGCAATGAGACCAAAATGCTTTTACCCACATATGTAACTCAGAGTAAAGAGGTGAATAACCAATTTTCATAAAGAGGTGAACTATTTCTTTAACAAACAGAGCTTCAGACATTTGGTCATTATGAGTAACAAAAACTGGAACTATATTTCCACTGAGCTTGCTATACTACACTAATGCTACATTAGCTATGCTACGCTACCAGTGGTCATAATTATGCCTGTGTCTCCTCCCTAGACAAACACAGCTTCTGACGTCTGGTTCTTATGAGCGCGGTTGAACCTTTTAGCCTCCTCTTTCGGTGAGCAATGTAATGTATGTCTCTCTGGCGGGGAGGGGATGTTAATTTCGTTAGCATCAATGCCTCTCTAGCATGACCTTGGGAGAGCAAGAGGCCCTCCAGGCATGTTTGAGTTTAAATAAATGGAGAGACGGTTAAAATTAGATGAGAGGCGACTCATTTATTAAAAAATAAAAAAAAATAAAGAAAGAAATACGTGCCTGATGTCTGACCAAGCCTGCTGCTTAGCCATCTCTAGTCTCCAGAGAGATATGATCGGACTCGTTTTTCCAGCACATACTGTAAGTGCATGAAGAGCGAGCCGCATGAATCTGGAGGGGGGAATAAAGGACAAGGCTGCTGCTTGATATGGCAAGTCCATAGAATCCTGCCTCGCTACTACAGAATTGTGTTGTGATCAGGATCAAGTGAGAGAACAGGAGAAAAGGCACAGCTACAGATACACCATACACACACACACACACACACACACACACACACACACACACACACACACACACACACCCCTCTGGCCACACCTTTTCCTCTATTCATCCTGATGGACGGTGTGCATGTGTGTGTGTGTGTGTGTGTGTGTGTGTGTGTGTGTGTGTGTGTGTGTGTTTGTGTGTGTGCGAGACAAAGTGACACTGCGCCGTAGGTGTTGAGGCCTCTCTGCCTGTCACTGTCCGTCTCAGCTGACTGCCTTTTGTGGCTGTGGCCGTGAGGAGCACTGTGTTAGAACACAACCCAACACCTGATCCCACAGCCCTTCTTCTCCTCCTCCTTCCAGGCTGCTGGCTGCCAACACTCAGGGTGAGAAGGAACTTGCAGCAGGAAAATATATTAGATGTAAGAAGAATGGCTGCAGGGGCGCCGCTAGGGGGGGGGGGAAGTTAGGATGATTCTAAGGGCCCAGCACTGACAGGGGGGCCCAGAGAAATTTTTAATATTAAAATCAATATTGGAGGGGCCCAACATATTTTTTTGTCATAAGGCCCAAAATTTCTAGCAGCGCCCCTGAATGGCTGTGTCTGAAACAGGAAGGTGGTGACTTGCTGCCTTGCTGTCTTCACTGTTTACGACACGGGTGGGCAATTATTTTGGCCAGAGGGCCACATTGGCTTTTATATTTGTACTAATGGGCCGGGTGTTAACAGTCAACAGGTTGATGCCGGTACATTGAAGAGTCTCAAACCAGTATCCCCACTATTCTTCAGAGGACATGTTAACATGCAGGATTAAAAGGGGGATTTGTATTTCATGAATACAACAAATTTGTTAAATCAGGCCTATAATCTAATTCACCTTGGCTAAATGAGAAATTATTCTGTTTTGGGAAGGCTCCGCGGGCTGGATTAAATAGCTCAACGGGCCGCATGTGGCCCTCGGGCCTTAGTTTGCCCAGGTCTGGTCTACGAAGTATCAAGGTATCTTCTAAAAACTTTGTGTCTGACAACCTTGCAAGATAGCTAATTAGAATGACAGTCTTTTTTGTTATTTTAATGTCCAGGCGCCGTTGCCTAGATATAGTCTATAAAATGTTCAATGTTGAAGGTAGCGTGAAGGATATACTCAAGGTAGGAAGGAAGGAGGGAAAGAAGAAAGGACATCTGAGTGAATAAGAATGAGTGAGTGAGTGAGTGAGTAAGTAAGAGAGAGAAAGAATAAGAGACAAGTTAGAAAGGGGATAGAGGGATAGAGAGAAATGGAACGAGGGAGGGAGAGAGAAAAGAAAGGGGGTAATGTAGCAGGTTTTTAAAGGAGGCTTCAGTGCCCTTGCCAAGCCTCAGATTACACACAGGTCTCTGGAGTGGATGAAGAGAGGAGAAGAGAGGAGAGGAGAGAGGAAAAAGGGGAAGCGAGGAGAGGAGAGAAGAGGAGTCTGTCCTTGCTCATGTGAACGTGACCAGATGAACACAGGAGGGCTCACACTCTGTCTGCCAGCATGAGCTGGATTGTTGTGTGTGTGTGTGTGTGTGTGTGTGTGTGTGTACGTACAGTATATGGGTGTGCCTGTTATCACAAGTACGTGTGTGTGTGTGTGTGTGTGTGTGTGTATATATATATATATGTATGTATGTACAGTGTAAGTGTGGACTAAAACTGGACTCCATGGACAGTCCTCAGGCCTGACAAGCCTGAGCAGTAGGATAAGTTCTCAAGCTGAACACATCGATTGTGAACTGCAGAAAAACTGAAAATGGATGAGGAGCATGCCTTTGCCATTAAAACAAAATACTAGGAAATGTTCTCAAATTCTTTTTGTAAACACTCTTTTTTTGTTGTTATCTTCCTTAGGATTCCAGGAAGTCATATAGTCATATGCAGTTATAGCCTACATTTATCCCCATAACATGACATCCCAAGGAGAGAGAATAAACTACTCAATATTTTCATAATAATAAACTTAACAGAAAAGAATAGAACACCTCGGATTAATAAAACACTCGAGCACGGTGCATTCCTCGAGCACATGTCTTCTCGGTGTGTGTGTCTTCATCTCTGCTCGTCCCTGCGGAGAAATGGAATGGCAGACTTCATAGGCAGCGAACAGGAGCAAGAGCGAAGCCGTAAACAGCAAATCTTTGAAGCCGCGGCGGCGGTGGCGGCTGCTGCTGGCTCGGGAATGCCGCAGGACACACACACAAGCCGGCGATGTTGGCGAGCGCTGGAAATTAGACGGTGTAAGTATGTGGAAGGAAAAGAAATGAACTGCATGAGTTGGCACAAATGGAGAACAGGCCACTGGGAATGGGCTAAAAAACCCAGAGGGGTGGAGGAGTGAGGGATTGAGAGAGAGAGAGAGAGAGAGAGAGAGAGAGAGAGAGAGAGAGAGAGAAAAAGACAAAGAGAGGGAGGCAGTCGGAGAGAGGGAGAGAGAGGGAGGCAGTCGGAGAGAGAGAGAGAGAGAGAGGGGAAAAAACAAAAGAAGGGAGGCAGTCGGAGAGAGGGAGAGAGAGAGAGGGAGGAAAAAACAAAAGAAGGGAGGCAGTTGGAGAGAGGAGAGAGAGAGAGAGAGAGAGAGAGAGAAAGACCAAGAGAGGGAGGCAGTCGGAGAGAGAGGGAGAGAAGGAGAGGTGTCAATGGCTTCAGATTAATGCATAATGAATGCCTAGGCCATGTTGTGGCCAATAGGTTCTGTCTAGCGTGCTTCAAAGCTAGCAGCTCAGGGAGCAGGTGTAATTTGGGAGCATGAGGCCATCAGGCAAACCCGCTCAATCCACCTCTCTCTCTCCCTCTTTCTCTCTCTCTCTCTCTCTCTCTCTCTCTCTCTCTCACACACACACACACACACACACACACACACCTTCACCCCCAACACCACCTTCACCGAAGGCGCGGTACCATTCCATTACAGCCTGACACACAAACACACACACACACACACACACACATACACACACTCACATTTCCAAATATAACTCCATCCTTCCCTGAGAAAGAACAAGACAAAAAGAAAAGAAAAAAACCTACTCAGAGGGGAAGCAGGCTTATCCATATCCCTGGCCAATGTGCTAGGAAGGTCAGCGCATGGAGCCCTGACATTTGTATTTCACAAGACCAGATGCAGACATATTTCCAGGGAGTCAAAAAAGGTGACATACTAACAACTCCGCAGGTCCCTGTGAGCTAACAGCCCTCTCTCCCTCCGTCTCTCTATCTCTCTATCCCTCTCTCTCTCTCTCTCTCTCTCTCTCTCTCTCTCTCTCTCTCTCTCTCTCTGTCGGAGACCCTTTCAGCTGAACACCTTCATTTCATTTGTCATATTTCTGCACAGGTATTTGGGAGGGAGGTGAGAATTTATGGAAAGGTATCAAAGGTGAAAATTGGCTGCGAATGCTGCAGACCGAGACCTACAGTAGATATAAATGGCTTGTTAAACTAGTTGCTGGAAACTTTGTGCTACGACGGAGCCATATGTCTTCTCGGCTAACAGGGCCCTGCCTATTTGGCTATGCATGGTGCAGGGTTTCATTGTTTCCTCTACTTCTTCTGGATACGGCAACAGGACATATCCGCTTGACACATGAGAATTGCATTGAATCATTAAATAAGAAACAAATACAAAAATACACAGGAAACAAAGGCAAAAAAAGAATGATTGAGAGATTTGACAAAAAACTACAGTGATTCATCTGTTTATTTTTTGTTATCTTGATGAGTGTTTTTCTTTTTCTTTTTCTTTCTTTCTTTTTTTTTATTTTTTTTTATTTTTTTTACGGAGGCGCAGCTACAGGCCCTAAAGCATGGCTTTCAATGCGTGTGCAGCAAATTGCGCCTGACAAGACCTTCTTTCATTTGCAGGTTGTTTGTCTCACTTGTTGTGAAGGAATATCAAACGTCTCTTTTTCCCAGTGAAAAACTGTAAACGCTTGCAAAAACAACGAGACTAGGCGAGAGAGTAGAAGAGAATGGCAATACCTTCAGGCTCTTTGTTTGATGAAGACGGCACACACACACACACACACACACACACACACACACACACACACACACACACACACACACACACACACACACACACACACACACACACACACACACACACACGGCGTACAGTGAATTAAACTCTCTTCCTTCCTTATCTTATTTGTGCAGTTGCTGTGAGTATTTTCCCAAACTTTCTGGCTCAGGATCATAAATCAATGCAAAAGGAGATAGTGGGGATGAGCAAATCAGGGGGAATATCATTACAAGCGACTAATGAAAGAAACCAGCCCTGGCAAATGACCTGCAGATCAGCGCCGATACCGACTGCACACTGTCATTGAACAACATGAGACAGTTCTCCCTCATTCTCTTTTTGTTTGTCTGCTTTCCCCTCCCTCCTCCTCAAACACACACACACACACACACACACACACACACACACACACACACACACACACACACAGAGAGAGAGAGAGAGAGAGGCACACACACTCACACACACACACACACACACACACACACACACACACACACACACACACACACACACATATATACACACGAGAGAGAGAGAGAGAGAGAGAGAGAGAGAGAGGCAAATAGTTACGAGCTGGCCTTCACAAGATAAGGGCCTCATGGCAATACTCGTTCTTTTGTCCGCCCCTCTCCTTTATCGAGCTGCACACTATTTTCGGAATCGGCTGTTTGCTTCGCCTGCCGCTGCTGCTGTTGAGCTCTACTACACGCAAGAAGGGTGTGTGTGTGTGTGTGTGAGGGTGTGGGGGGAGGGGGAAGGGGAGAATCCCAAGCTAGATTTGTGGGTCCCCGAGGTGATACGCATTTAAGTGTAAATATGCAATACAACCTTTTTCTTGGGAATAAATTAGCATGTTTATCATTGTTATTTCCTCTTTCAGAAGACCTCCAAATGATCAAAGCCCGGTGTTTGTTTGAAGAACCAAACATTCAGCATATTTTAGCGCTAACAAGAGCTGAAGTTCTCCTACATCTGTTGAGCCGGCGTCAGTGGTGAATTGTCAGCTTTTTAATCGCCCCCCCCCCCCACAACCAGCAACCCCCCTCCATCATTGTCAACCTATTTTACAAATTTGAGGAGTGTTTGGTTCGTAAATGAGAGGGCCTCGTTAGCTGTGATTGACATGTTAAATCACCTCGTTTGTATGTAATTGGAGTCGTAACTCAGAGAGATACACACACCCCCACCCCACCCCACACACACAAAAAAAAAAAAAAAAAAAACACTTGTGCCGAAGAGGAAAATGCTTCATTTTCTCTGTGAACATAGTACACTAAATGAGATGAAATTTCTTGGCCCTCTTAAATAAACAGGAAAGTAGGAAAGACATAAATTAATGAATAAATTTAAAAAGACAAAAAAAAAAAATATATATTCACCATATAAAACAACTACCAAGCCTCTTCACACCTTCCATGTTTTGGCACTAACATTTACAGATGAGTCTGTTCTGAGTGAGACAACAGACACCAAATGTCCCTGATCAAATGATAATTGATGTGTCTTTCTTGTACAAAACATGTTAGTCTAGTCAAGACATGCTCTACACTTCACAAGTTACAAGACTAGCCAATCAAAGACATGATCAAAATCATGAACCTACATTGCAAGCATCAGAAATGATGTTTGAGCAAACATTTTTGCCCTGTTTCTATAAAAGACCGTATAAAGCCATCTGCACACTGGCTCCGACCAACATTTTATTCCATTGTTACAAGGAGGTTATGTTTTCGCTGGCGCGTGTGTGTCTATCTGTCTGTGTACAACATAACTCAAAAAGTACTACATGTATTTGGATGAATTTTTTGGACAACGTGTGTAAGTAAAACCTGATTCGATTTTGGTGGCGATCAGTGATCCAGAACACCATCTGTGACCACATTGCCTTGGCGGAGGTCTGCACTCTCTGAGCGCTTTTGTAGTTTTCAGTGCAACCTTGCACACCAGTGCCGAACTCCTCCGCCATCAACTGTGAATTACGATTGAATTCTATTTTGTCGGAGCCGTCCATTGACATCCATTGTTGATTCCAAAGGCTACTAGATTCATTGTGAAATATTCTAATTAGAAAGTGCTCCGCAATGCTGTCAGAAACGGTGTGCGGAGGGCTTAATCCTGAACAGAAATACCGTATGAATATCACAGACTCATACAGATGTGCTCCATGAGGCGGGCCAAGTGACCGTTTCCCAAAAGCATAGTTGCTATTTAGTTAGCAGCTTCATTAGTTGGCAATGGGAAGTTGCATTGAAGCTAACAAAGTTGCTAACTTAGGAAATGGATCCCGGATTAGTGCATGGGCCTTTCTTTTGAGCTGACCACACAGTCAACAACACGATACTCCCGACAGATTGGGCTTTTTAAAGAGGCCATTTGGCCAGAGCCAGAAATGCATTTTAAATAGGCCGTATAAAAAGAGGAGTTTTTCGAGCGAAACCCTTTTTCGTGGTAAATTATCCGACGGCTTCGTCTACACCTGCACTTGGCCAGCGAAATGAGATCATCAGCCTTCAGATACTGCAGCCTGTGCTGCTGCCATTTCTGCTTATTCCAGCACATTCTGCCTGCCTTTACTGTGGGGCACAGCTTGTTCCTATTTATTTATTTTCTCTAAGTGTGTGTGTGTGTGTGTGTGTGTGTGTGTGTGTGTGTGTGTGTGTGTGTCTGTGTGTGTGGTTTGAGTGTTTGTGTGTGAATTTTTGTGTGTGTGTGTATGTATGTATGCGTGAGTCTGTGTGTGAGAGTGTGTGTGAGAGAAAGCGATAGAGTGTGTGTGGGTATGTGAGCAAGAGAGAGAAAGTGTTTGTGGGTATGCGAGAGAGAGAGTTTTTGTGTGTGTGTGTGTGTGTGTGTGTGTGTGTGTGTGTGTGTGTGTGTGTGTGTGTGTGTGAGTTACCTGCAGTCCAGGAGAGGCACGGGAGTCGTGCTGAGCTCACTGAGAGATGATTAAGATGGGGTCTGACTCATGGCAGCTGCCTGTGAGAGTGTGGGCTAAAGTGGAGAAAGAGAGAAGAAAGGTGGGGGAGAGAGAGAGAGAGAGAGAGAGAGAGAGAGAGAGAGAGAGAGAGAGAGAGAGAGAAAGAGAAAGAGAGAAAGGTGGGGAGAGAGATGGAGAGAGGTATGGAGGGGTAGAGAGAGAGAGAGAGGAAGAGAAAAAGGTGGGGATAGAGATGGAGAGAGGTATGGAGGGGTGGAGAGAGAGAGAGAGAGAGAGAGAGAGAGAGAGAGGAAGGGAGAGAGATGATAAGAGAGTGAGAGAGAGAAAGGTGGGGAGAGAGATGGAGAGAGGTATTGAGGGGGTGGAGAGAGAGAGGGAGAGAGAAAGAGAGATGTTAAGAGAGGAAGAGAGAAAAGGGTGGGGAGAGAGATGAAGAGAGGAGGGGGCGGTGGAGAGAGAGAGAGGAAGGGAGAGAGATGAGAGAGTGAGAGAGAGAAAGGTGGGGAGAGAGATGGAGAGAGGTATTGAGGGGGTGGAGAGAGAGAGGGAGAGAGAAAGAGAGATGTTAAGAGAGGAAGAGAGAAAAGGGTGGGGAGAGAGATGAAGAGAGGAGGGGGCGGTGGAGAGAGAGAGAGGGAGGAAGGGAGGGAGGAAGAAAAGAGAGAGAAAGAAGGGAGCCAAGGAGGGAGGGAGGGAAGGAGGGAGAGAAAGAGGCCACTCCTCGCCCAGCCTTGCGATCAGCACTTTCCCAAAATGCACTGTGCCACCCAGCGCCAAGCACTCGTAAATCACAGCTCCCTTCTCCACACTCATCTGCATCAAAGGGGGAAACCCCTCACCCCAGGAGGGGAGAGCAGATTGGTGTGTGTGTGTGTGTGTGTGTGTGTGTGTGTGTGTGTGTGTGTGTGTGTGTGTGTGTGTGTGTGTGTGTGTGCGTGTATGTGTGTGCATGTGCATGTGTGTGTGTGTTTGAGTGCAGGAACATAGACCAAACCTTATGTGTGCATGTATG
>JAODXP020000028.1:11231169-11233778 GCA_027497455.2 Sardinella longiceps | reverse complement strand
AATCGTTATTTATTTATTGTTTAAGACCTTGACTGTCTAGTTATGAAACCCACACCGTCTTCATATAAAAGCCCTAAAAGGGAAATCAATTTAATTTCATTACATTTTTTGTCCCTTTTTCATTTCTGCTTGTGTGTCTTTTTTCTTCTCTCTGGAGGATCCCAGTCCATGTTGACTTATGAGGCCCTTCTGAATGGGGAGGGAAAATAAGCTTGTGCATAAATCAGCGTATTAATGCATTCATAACATTAATTAATAGGGTTCATGTGCATTGTAGTGTGTAAATGAATTGCTTAATTCAAAACCTTTTCAAAACAAGCATGCTTTCCCCCCAGGGAGCTTCATAATAGAAAAAAAAGAAGAAAAAAAAAAACATGTTGGAGGAGGGGGTTGCAGGGGTGTTAAAAGCCTCCTGTTTGTATGTCCAAGGTTCCAACCTATGGAACCGATTCAGGCATTGTTCTACTTCTAAGTCAGAAATAGAACATACTAGGTAACCACTAGATGCATGAGAATGAATGGCAAATTGGTAAAAGCCTTAATTTGCCTCATGCACTCAGTCAATGATGCGTTGTTAACTAGGCACATGCTAAGGAAAAAAAGGATTCCTCTGGATGTCTCTAAAATAGGATTCATTTTCCTGCATAAAAATTAATGAAGTGGTAAATAGCCTTGGTTTCCTGTCTGATGCCTCTATCAGGCCTCAACCACATGGCTTATATGAACTGAACATACTGAACTACTTAACATATAGACGGATGGGCTTGTTACCTCTACAAACAGTTACAAAACATTCCTGTCGTGCTGAGCAGGTGAAGATATTCCTGCACGTATAGACCATTATCATGTGCATTTTCAGGCATGGATTCACTGTAGGGACTCTGGTAATACTACGGCCAAAGTGTCATGCTATGGTAAGCCTTTTTAGTACTTTAAAAAAAAAACAATTTTGATGTGGGAGGGTAACATTGTAAACAGTTACAAAACATTCCTGTTGTGCTGAGCAGGTGAAGATATTCCTGCACGTAGGCCATTATTATGTGCATTCTCAGGTATAGAGTCCCTGAGTAGGGACTCTGGTAATACTACGGCCAAAGTGTCATGCTATGGCAAGCCTTTTTAGTACTTTAGTACTTAAGTACTAAACAATTTTGATGTGTGTGTGTGTGTGTGTGTGTGTGTGTGTGTGTGTGTGTGTGTGTGTGTGTGTATGTGTGTGTGTGTTTGTGTGTGTGCGGGGGGTGGGGGGGCAATGCACAGCTATGCTAATTGACACACACTCTATGGCTGTTGACAGCAATTTTTTAAAACCGACCTACTATACCGGCCTAGTTTTGATTTTGAGCAAAAGTTTGACTCGTATCCAAGATGACAAAGAGCTTTAACGGCATCAGTGCCGGAGTTTCACTTTTAAAAACCCTTAAAAAAGAGTTATCCTCCACTTGAGCTAGTCAGAAGCCATATTTCAATCGCACAAGACACATAATATATAGGAACCATTAATACCCTGGCCTGCTCACCTCATTTAAACTCTCACAAGGCAGCTTCCTGCTCTGCCATGGCTGAAAAAAAATATATATATATATTTTTTAAAAAAAACTGCCGATCTCAGTGAAAAGCTGTGGCGTAATTGGATGGGGTTGGGTGTATGAGCGAACCCGCAGGCTATAGCTCCAGGCGATGTAACCCGCAGCCATGACAACAGTCGGCCCCTCTCTCTCAATTCCTGTGCATACAGTAGGAGCTCCACTGCTGCAATGTGAGGCGCGTTAATGGGAGCGCGTGCAGATGCTGTGCCGTATTAGTCCCTCATTAGGGCCTTGCATCTAGGTAAAGGTCATCCTTAAAAGCGGGGGGAAGAAAAAGAGAAAAAAAAACAAAAAGAAGAAGAAGAAAGGTGTGTGGGGTTGGGGTTGGGGGGGGGGGGGGGGGGTGGGGATGGATAAAAGGCCACCGCTACTGAGTGCAATTAAATAGACACTCAACATCAATTCATCTCCATCTTCTTAGCTATGCTAGTGTCTCTCTTGCTCTCTCTCTCTCTCTCTCTCTCTCTCTCTCTCTCTCTCTCTCTCTCTCTCTATCCCTCACTCCCTCCCCCACCCCTCTCTTTCTCTTTCTGAGTAACTCTCCCCGCCACCCTCTCATGAGATACTCTGTGACAGGACACACACACACACACACACACACACTCACAGAGATGCCACAGACTTTTTCGGTGATTGAGTTTGACAAGCAAAATCGAGCAAAGTATTCATTGTAATCAAGCTGCAGTCCCTCTATCAGAGTGCAGGGTAGCAACGAGGTGAACACGAGTAGGCAGGCATTTCAGGCAGGAAGGCAGGCAGGCAAGACGAGAGAGGTTTCTTCTCTTCTCTTCTTCATGTTCTCAGCTCTTAATTGATTAAACCATCACTGGTTAACTGGTTCCCCCCACAAACATCAAAGGACCTTCGAGCACGGCGGAGAAGTCATCAATAACCTCATCAATAACCCGAAGCAGCTCCAGCAGCATCCACTGCTGGGAAATTAACCCCGATGTTAATTCGCCGGCTAAATTCAAGAACGAGGAGGACACTACGGGGGTCCCCTCACGAGAGACGAGGAAC
>JAODXP020000028.1:11193669-11223669 GCA_027497455.2 Sardinella longiceps | reverse complement strand
CTCTGCCCTTCCCTCACTTCTTTTCCCAGGCTTGTTAATGGCCATCGTTACCTGGGCTTTTCGCCGACGTCCTCAGGTGTTTTGGCCCGCACCTGCCAGAATGTGACACAGTTGTCATAATGCATAGCGAGTTAACATCTCACCCCACCTCGGCCCCCTGGTGACGCCAACTGTTGGCGGGTGTGAAAAGGGCTGTGAAACCCAGGATTTAACTTCTTTTTGGACTAAATCACTTTGGATCACTGTATTGGACTGTGAGTTCAGCCTCATGTCATATGCTTAAAACAGTTAGAAAGAATGGCAAGACTGCTCTTACTTTAGTGCTGACCCATTTAGATTATAATAATACTCATTATTAGTAGGATGATAACATATACCGTATACAGTCATACTTATACCGTAAGTACAGGCTATACAAATTTTTTGAGATGAGGTGCTGCACATCTAGCATAAGTGTGTGTGTGTGGGAATAGAATCCTGGACAAACGAACTTGTTAATTGATCCAGAGACACTAATTACTTGTAATATCAGATCTTGCGTAACTGTGACGTCACTGTATATTGCACAAGTGAAGTGCAATACCATGTAGTTTCAGCTTAAATGGAATTATTTGTGTATAGGAATGGGTTTAATTTTTTTTTGGTTTGTTTTATCTTTTGTTTTGTTGTGCTTTACACAGTGAGTGTTGTACTTTACACAGTATGCAGGAGTCTGTTAGACAATACTAGTAAAATATTTTGGTGTTTATACCTTTCAGGGTGTCAGACTTCCCACGCCCGACGCTGCAAGAGTGGTATTATTACATTGTTCTCAAACCTGGTCTGTAACAGCCTATAAATAAGAAACAATATGTATATACAGTATAAAAATAATATTACAAATCTTATGGATAAACATTGATTGTATGTAACAAGTTACATATTGACAATTTAGTAATCATCCAATATGGCAATTTTGATGTGGCAATATTTTTTACTCACATTCTCAGAAACCTTCACAATAGCAAAAGTAAATAAATAAATAAATAAATAAAAAGTCACACTTGCCATGTAGCTTCAAATCACTTGTAAAAGATGAGCACTGTAAAGCTCCCTGTCGTGTTTTTAATGACCAAGTGCATCAAGAAGACACTCATTCCCTTCATAAAAATGCAGAAAAGTTTTCAAGTCGTCTGAGCCTGAAGGCTTGTCATAGATATATTCTATTCTTTCCCTTCAGATGGGCAAATCAATTGAGAGGCAGACAATGCCAGGCAGCCTACCGGGAGTTGGTATCTCTATCGAAGGGTTGGAGAGAGAGAGATGGAGAGAGAGAGAGAGAGAGAGAGAGAGAGAGAGAGAACAAGAGAGATAGAAGCAAAGATGGGTGGGGAGATACAGAGGGAGTGAGAGAGATAGAGACAGGTGGAGTGAGAGTGAGAGAGAGAAAGCAAGAGAGAGTGAGGGAGAGGTGAGGAGAGATGGAAAGAGGAAAAGAGAGAGAGATAGCGGGAGAAAGAGAGATGGAGGGAATGAGAGAGACTGAGAGAGTTGGGAGTGAGAGGGAGGGGGAGAGAAATGGAAGGAGAGGGAGAGAGAGAGAGAGAGTAGATGGAGGACAGAAGCTGTTGTTCATTCCTTTCCCTGTGCCCAGAGCGGCTCCATTTGTCAGCACGGAAAGGTCACTTGTTTGATGGTGAAAACAATTCCCTCCTAAAATGTGTGCTTAATTACACCTTTACTTTCCTCTCTCTCTCTCTCTCTCTCTCTCTCTCTCTCTCTCTCTCTCTCTTTCCCCTTTTCTGCCTCCTCCTATTTCCTCTGTCTTTCTCCAAAGTGTTCTTTCATTCAGCAGTTTTAAAAACAGTTTTTCAAACTCATCTCTTTCCATAACATGTTCAATGCACTTCAGTCCTGTCTGCACATACACACACACACAGTCACAGTTAACAGCTCATTTGAACACTGCCTGGCATAAAACCTGCCATGCTTGACTATGCAGGTGCTACTCAAGATAAAGTTTCCAAACACACAAGCATGCCTGACACCCGATAGCAGATATCTCAATGTCAATGAACCAATTTGGAGATTGCAATTGGAGAGTAGAGTATGACAAAACGTGTGTGTGTGTGTGTGTGTGTGTGTGTGTGTGTGTGTGTTTTGAAAATGAATTGAAGTGGGCTGGTAGATACAGTACAGTACAAAAACTAAACTTTTTCCCATGGTGAATGAGAGAGAGAGAGAGAGAGAGAGAGAGAGAGAGAGATGAGAAACCCCTTTCTGATTGCACAGCCTAAGGCCGTGAGACTAAAAGAGAATGACAGTTTCCTTCCTCCACCCCCCCATCACCCCATCTCTCTCTTCTCTGCTTCTTTTTACCACTCGTTCTCCAGCCGTATTCAGCTAACTTCCTTTTCTTGTGGAGAAAAAAATCGTGTCACGTCGGCAGGACTAACACGCCTCAAAAAAAAAAAAAAAAAAAAAAAAGAGAAAAACTGTTCAATTGCGAATAATTACTTGGAGCATGTGATTAGAATGTCATCTGCTGACATGGGATAATTAGCATGGCCTGTCTCTGCAGTGGCGCCAGGCTCTATAGGAAAAAAGGAAGTGTGTGTGTGTGTGTGTGTGCGTGTGGGTGTGGGTGTGGGTGTGTGGACTGTGACTGCCCTGTTATGTAGACTCGCTTGTCCTCTTCAGCCTGCCGAATGAGACTCAGGCAGCTTCGGGACGTGATCACCACATAGGTGGCCATGGAGCTGAGTAGCTTGACAGGGACTTTTAATGATTTCTGACACTTCAGCAGAGTATTGTCCTTCTGTGCACAATAACTTGCCTTCAGTCAATGCTCATTACAGGCTTCACGTGAGGATTTTATCTTTTGGCCATGGTTTGTGGACCATGGTTCCCCTTTAAAAATAGCGATGTTCCCCTTTATATTTAGCATGGAGAGAAAGAAAGAACAGTGAGGAAACCTTGGTAGGCCTAACCCAGTTCCTGTTCCAAAAACCAACATTTTAAAAGGTTAGCTTATTTCCACCAGAAATATTGATTGCCACAGCCGCCCTCTTAAAACTTAAAAGAGAAAACACAAGAAGCTTTGGTCTCTGTGTTATTTTAGAATTAATCTGTCTTTCTTTCATTTTAATGTGTCTGTATGGCTTCTTGTCTTGTCTTGTCTGAGAGAGTGAGAGTATTCTTCAAGCTTTTGTGAAGTGGATCGCTCCTGATTTTTTTGTCTTGTTTTGTTTTGTTCTTTTTCCACCATCTGTCTCTCTTTTTTATCTCTCAATATGGTAGTTTGAAAGGCTTTGATTCATTTTCTATTTTTTTATCTTCAACCTCAATCAATCTTGTGAGTCATTTGCCTATTTTTCACTGCCCAGGAATATGTTTTCATCAAAAAGCCAATTGTTTGAGAAAAGACACATTTTTATACCAACAATGTTTTTTTCATTTCAATATTTGAAAAGGCAAAAGGCTCAGTTAACTGAAAGAAAGGACAATTTTATTACCAAAATGTGATTAAAACCCACTTGTGTTTAATACTTAATTTGCACATCAAACTGTCAGGTGGTTAAATCAGACCCTGCCTTAGACTCCAAAGAACTCAATCAAATTTTGATGAAAGTTTATTGTTTCATATAACAGTGCAATGCTTTAACAAACACTTGCCTTTGATACAAAGACGGAGTAGATTAATCAATGCATAATGAACCTCTCTCCCTCCATCAGCAAAATACCTCATCCGTCTCAATGTTGATCAACACTTTCTTTTTTTGTGATTTTGCATCAGGTTGTAAAATTATATGTTTGTTTCAAGAAAAGAACTTTCCATTATGAACATAGCATTTGGATCCACATGCATTCACTTTTACTCAAGGTTGCTTTACAATTAACAAACTTTTCAAAAACATTTTTTTTAAGGCAATGCCTTTGTTTGTCACCTGCCCGTCTATGCCATTGCATAAGTCAGACAATAACAAATCAGCTCAGAGTAGAGAAATGTATGTAGGTACCTGCAAAGCACATTGAGATTTATAACTTATACATCAACCCAGAGCCCTGTTGTGAAATATCACCGTCATGCATGCAGTGTGCCTCGCTGTCACCCATTAACACACTGGCCGTTTTCGAAAATGCCTACTACATACTGCTCGTATACTGATCTCTGCAGACAGCAGCGTGTAGCATGCAGTACATGACTAATATCACAGGAGTAGTGTGGAGCTTCAGTCAGGTAGAGCACCTGCAGTCAATTATTTAATGAGGTTCTTGGCCATTTTCTGCTGCTTGCATACCATGCTGCATACTGGGTAGAACAAGTAGAGCACCTGCAGCTAATTAATTAATTGTGGGAAGCAGTAGTGTGTGCTGCACTGTGTGCTGGGGCACACGCAGCATGTAGCACATGTAGTATAGCAGTATGCCATTTCGAAAATGGCCACTGTTAAGAGGCTGCCATGCCGCCAAGTCGTCATCCTACATAT
Organism: Sardinella longiceps; assembly: GCA_027497455.2. Classification (NCBI taxonomy): domain Eukaryota; kingdom Metazoa; phylum Chordata; class Actinopteri; order Clupeiformes; family Clupeidae; genus Sardinella; species Sardinella longiceps. The sequence continues at coordinate 11,219,200 of JAODXP020000028.1, read as the reverse complement.
TTGGGAGTAATGGGACACTTCTATAGGTCCAAGAGGAGCTCATATTGACCCTGCAATCTCCAAGCAACTTTGTTTGTACCAACTGTGCCACCATCTAATCGGTAGATCATTTGGTACTACATAGACTTAAATCATGAACTCTAGCTGCAAATGCAAACTGAATGTCATGAAGATAAAAAATGTGTTGTGGTTCTGCTCCTGATTAAAGGAGAAATCAGTCATTTTGACATGTTTGTGCAGGCTGGTGAGAACAGTGTTTGCTAGTTGTAGCTTCCAGGGGCACCCGGCTAGGTGTTAGTGGCCAAATTGCTGTGTTAAACCATAGAGAGGCTCAAAAGAGCCCCACTCTTGGCTGGTAGGTTAATATAATCACAGTTCCAACATTTAAAACCAGGCATTGAAAACTGTAACTGTACAGATAGCTACTTATCACCTAGCTGGGTCCCCCGTGAAGCTAAAACTAGCAAGTGGTTTTCTCCGGCCTCCACGAATACATCAAAATTTTGTTTCCCCGGCAAACATTCCAACTTTTTATGATGTTGCAATATACTTTTGGTCCTTATCACACTGGATTTCTCCTTTAACAAGAAGTTCATCCTTTAACAGTCGCAATAATAGGCCTGCAATGCAAACTGAATGGGGCAAATAAAAGTAGCGTATTAGCTGTGGTTCTGCTCCTGATAAACCACAGATTTACCCTTTACCAGTCCCGAATGCAAGTCAGGTGTTCCTATAGAGTAGGTGCCTAATGCAAACTGAATGGGGCAAATGGAAGTAGTGTTAGCTATGGCTCTGCTCCTTATGAGCTTGTTTCACACCTGAACATTCCGACATTCCATGGTAGTAAACTGAACATTCTATCATTGAAATGCATTGGATTTATGCCTCTTTCTGGCCTGAAAAAAAATGGGTAATAACATTTAAAACATGTCTAAATTCACTTTCTTTCAAATAATACACATTTGAAGCACACAAATTGGGAGTCAGAAAGAGGCATAAATTAAATTTCAATGATAGAATGTTCAGTGTACTACCATGGAATGTCGGAATGTTCAGGTGTGAAACAAGCCCATATACCATAGACTGACCCTTTAACAGTCTCGAATTCTAGTCAGGTGTGCCCATAGGTGGTGTATATCTGCAGGAGTAGCAGTGCCAAATGAGAGCGGTTGGGTGTACCCATAGGTGGTGTATATCTGCAGGAGTAGCAGTGCCAAATGAGAGCGGTTGGGTGTACCCATAGGTGGTGTATATCTGCAGGAGTAGCAGTGCCAAATGAGAGCAGTTAGGAGGCTGAGGATGCTGCTGATCCCTGTCGTCTCCCCTCTCTGCGCCGTTCTCACAACGAGGGCGGTGAAGTATCGTAGAGTCAACAGCAGTGTAATTAATTTCCCACTGCAGTGAGACAGTTAAATAAATATCTGGCGGTATTATCGAGGGGGAAATCACGCTAGTGAACTGCGGCGAGTGAGCGAGCGAGCGAGCGCTCAAGCTTGGGTGATTACTACAGGAGGCCAAGAAAAGAAAGGAGATGAGATGAGAGAGAGAGAGAGAGAGAGAGAGAGAGAGAGAGAGAGAGAGAGAGAGAGAGAGAGTTTGTGTTTTGATAATTACTTCAACATATGTCGGCAGCTGATGAGGAAGACGACACATGTGCAACAGCGGTTTGGAAACAGTGTAGGCCTAATTGTGTGACTGAAAGGTTCCTCTGTTTGTTAAATAAACAAAGTTAATTTCCCACAGTTCCCATTTGCGATTCATTAGATAAAGTGTAATGAGAAATACGACGATTAACATTTAGTCTTTATTTCTTCATCTATAAAAAATGAATACATAATACCAGATTACTCAAGGGAATGGGTAGAGATTTAATTACATCGTCTTGGAGACATTTTTTTTTTCTTATCCTTCTTAAAGGTCTTGCACTCAAATTAGTAACAGATTTAAGTACAACCATGCATTCCTAATTCCAGGATGAAAAGGGACTAGAATCCATAATGATATTTACACTATTCATCAGTTTGGTGATGAAAAAGCATCTCAGAATCTGTATCTTATAAGAGTTGTTTCAAAGTATGGGAAGACTTCTAAGTTGATATCAAACACTATCATCAACAGAGCTGTGCGGGAGATATCAGGAAGATTACGCCAACCATGACAGAGCACAACATGAGGTTTCTGATCATCAAATCCAGCCGCAGGAAAGAACAGAAGGAAGGTAAAGAACACAAAGGAGATTTCTCATAGCTACGTTGTTTACAAGAGCTCTAAAGCCCACTGGTTGCATGTAGGCCTAGTGTATTTACTGTAGTTGTGATAGAGATACCTTTGATTTGTGCAATTCAGAGTGTTGTGTAGTGTTCACAACTTGCTTTGAGTTTAGTGCTCAGATCGTCCCCAGATTGTGATTGTGAACCAGATGGTAAACCCAATCTCTCATCATGTAAAGGTAGCTCCACATCAAAGATCTGCAACTAGACGGGCTACGACGTTCTAAAACTCTGAAACTGCGTTTTGACATGTTAAATCTTTTACGACGGCTTGCAACTGCCTGCAACAACCTACGACGATTCATTCACACTGCCGCAACTCCGTTCTAAAACCGTTTCGTCTTGAATCTTCAGTCTGAATTGTCCTTAAGAAATGTCTCATCATCTAAGAAATATTAGGCCTTGCGACATGTATTATCTGACCGTCTTTACACCACAACAATGGGAATATGAGTAGTCATAAAATGTATCTTCAAATGCAGTGCGGCAAATGGGCTTTATTTTTTAAAAGGAAGTTGGGCTTGTTAGCGTTATAAGACTAGGATTGACGTGATCTTTAAATAATATGATTCTAAAACATAATAAATGTGACAGTTTTTTTTATTAAAATGTTTGTTAGATCCTGAAAATCATTTCACTTGTCAAGTTCCATTGTGGTTGCGCATCAGTGACTTCTGGGTTTGGCGTTAGCCAGGCTATTTCAGTTCCAAGCAAGCATACTTGCTAACCAGTTAGCAACTTAGTTGGTTGGCAATGGGATATTATTCTGGCAAACTATTCTTTTGGGAAATGGACCCCTGATCTCCAAAAAAAAAAAAAAAAAAGTTTGTCAGTTTCATGTAATCTTATTCCTCATTCTGCACACTCACAGTGATCTTTAGATTACAGATGCAGAGCTTGATTTTCTCCAGCACCAGTAGTGTGGAGCTGCAGAGATAGTGTGTGTGTGTGTGTGTGTGGCAACCGTTTCTCCTTTGGGAGAGGCTTTGCACTGATTTGAAATGGGTGCCTTGGAGATGTGCCCGCACACACACACACACACACACACACACACACACACACACACACACACACACACACACCTGATCCCCATGAGATTCCGAAGCCAATGAGCCCCCACAAAAATGAAAGCATACCTGCAGTGCCTAATTTAGGCACAGAAATAACAACAGCATTAAAAAAAAGAAAAAGAAAGAAAAAAAACTATATTTTAACGTGGCAGCATTTCATAATGGCCGTGATTGTCACCCAACTGCCTCCTCCCTTTGTGGATGCAAGTCAGAGCCCTTGCTGCTGCCGCTGCTAACCACACAAAAGAGAGCGCGTTGCAGCGGCGGCGGATATTATTGAATCTTGACAAGAGTTTGTGAAGGGAGGAAATGGGGGTCTCCGCTCCTGACCTGAGGCTGATGAAAGCTGATTGTGTAACACAATAAACCGTGGCGGCGTTCTATCAAACAAGCGCATCCTGGATGGACCACAGAGACTGATTTGTGCGGAAATGTAACTGGTGGAGCTAAATTGATTTGTTTCATTCCTCTTGAAATGTATCATTTTTGGCCAAATCTCTCTCTCTCTCTCTCTCTCTCTCTCTCTCTCTCTCTCTCTCTCTCTCTCTCTCTCTCTCTCTCTCTCTCTCTCTCTCTCTCTCATCTCTGTAGCTGGAGCCATCAATGTAAAATATGAAGCAAATTAAGGTCTTGATTAATCTGAGACCTTGATCCGCCCCGGAGCAATGTCTCAGGAGAGCCAATCGTGCGGACAGGAATGAAGGGGGATTTCAAATTGAGCCAGTATTGTACCTATCATTTCACACAGGGACATTAATTATATACTTGCCATTTGTTTGGAAGAATTTTAATCAATACTAAGACTGTATTGTGATGTACAGTAATGTGCTGTCTGACACTGTTTGACTTGGCATGTATCACAGTCATTGCCAACCAACTGGACTGCTGCAACTTGGGGCAAGAAAATGGACACTGAAATAACGTGTATTGCTTTTTCGGAATTGATATGACTTTGCATCAACTTAAAAAAAGGAAAAAGAGTTAGTTTTCTGGTGGTATGAGATGAGGATGATTGTAATCGTCACTGTACGCCCTCTTTCTGTCTGGTGGAGAAGTTTTATGCATGAACTGAGTGATAAAGGTTTGAAGGAACACCGCCCCCTCCACTGCCCGCCTACCCCTCCCCACACACACACACACAGACACACACACACACACACACAGACACATACACAGCCTAAAGTCGACTTTGCCAAGAATTCCACCACTAGCGGCTTTTTTCCGCGGCTGCCTTCCATTAAACAGAACCCCTGCGCTCCTCTGTCCCTCCCTCCTTGAGGAGCAGGCAGCGTAATCAAAAGAGACAGACTTTTTATTGATGTCAAGGGAGGAGAAATAAATGAATTTACATATTAGGGGGGTGAAAAACAAGACAAATAGCAGTTTTCTGCTGTCTCATTTTTGAGTCCATACTGAGAGACGGAGAGAGAAACATAGAATGACAAGACACAGAACTCCAACAAAAGCGTATGCTGTTGCTGCAGCGAAGACCTTTAATGAGTCTGAACCCCCCGCTGAGGCTGTATTTAACATCACACCAGTTCAGGTACAGTAAACATTCCTATGAATGTCACAGGAAGTGATCTCACAACCACACACACCTCCTCCAAACTCCAATCAACACTTCAGCCTTTCTCTACCCGAAGTGGTTGTGAGTGAGCTGAGTGTACAGCTATGATGTGAACGCACAGTAATGTGTTATACTAGTGGTGAGGAAGATTGTGTTTGTACCAAAATACCAATAACAACAACAGACTTATTTAAAATAAGAAAAATGGTACATTATCCAAAAGAAAACAAAAGAAATTATGAAGTGAAGCAGTAGGAGAGGCATGTGGTTCTGGATATTTCCTCTAAAATCATTGGGGCCGGCTTGACAGTTTAGAATGTCAAATCTGTTTAAGTAGCGGTAACACTTTATTTGAAGGTGCCGTCATAAAACTAACATGACACTGTCATTTACTATGACATGACATTGTCATGAATCTATCATAAACTTTATAAAATTGTCATGACTTCTGACATACCCTAACGCTAACCATGACAAATACCGGGTGACACTTAATGACAGAAGTCATGACAGGTGTATAAAGATTACGACTGATTCATGACAGCATCATGTCATAGTTAATGACAGTGTCATGTCAGTCTTATGACGGTACATCAAATAAAGTATAACCAAAGTGGCTAAGAGTAGATTGAGGAAATACTTTTGGTTTGAAATAGTCCTTTGAATCCAGCTTTGCATTCACCCTCAGTGTATTGGATACAGCAGCAAAAGCATGAAATATTCTATGGAAACCAAAGTGAAGCTGGTTGATTTGTAAAACCACTGGCCAAACCAGTGTATACAGAAGGCATTTTCAACATATCATTGATACAAATGCTTCTTCGCATTTAGCTGCTGTCTCTATAAGTCATTCGCGGGTAATTTTTCCTTATTTAAACTGTACCCTATAACCAAGGAACATGCTCTGCTTCAACCCTCTCTGCTCGAACTATTAGACATACCAAAGCTCTGTGATTTGATACATTATGAGATACATTTGGTAGCTAAGTTCACAAAAATGCTAATGCTAAGCTATTCAAAAATGACTCATATTTCTGTCCTCTCTGACAGACTGGACTCTTATCCCGTCAAGGTATTAATTCTTATTGTGTAAATATATAATAACAAAAATAACACATAATGTAACTGTATAATAAAAATGTTATAGTCACTGCTGTTACAATGACATTCTCATCATTATTTTGCAATATGTTTGTTTTTTTGATGCAGATTGTGTTGCTGCCTCAGCCGTATCTTGTTGTCCATGCAGTACACACAACATTAGGCTACACACAACGTTACACACAGCGCCTGCGGCGACGCTATGGGCAAACAAACAGTTGACACGCCTTCTCTCCTCCGAACCGCACCACTTCGGGCCACCAGGGATTCTCTGTCGGAGAACTGAGGGGGGGGGGGAGTGGTTCTGGTGATGCCAGAGTGGAGGCAGTGTTGTTTGTGACTGTGTGTGTGTGTGTGTGTGTGTGTGTGTGTGTGTGTGTGTGTGTGTGTGTGTGTGTGTGTGTGTGTGTGTGTGTGTGTGTGTGTGTGTGTGTGTGTGTGGCAGGGGAAGGTGGTGGGGCTGGAGGTAGTGTTTGTGTGTGACTGTGTGTAGGTGTGTTTGTGTGTGGCAGGAGGGTGGGGGCGGAGGTAGTGTTTGTGTGTGTGTGTGTGTGTGTGTGGGAGGGAGGTGGCGGGGATGGAGGAGGCAGTGTTTTCTGTGTGTGAGTGTGTGTGTGTGTGTATGGGAGGGGGTGTGTGGGGTGTGGGAAGCGAGGCGGGTAATTTTCTGTCTTACCTGTGACTTTTAAAATGCATTCAGACAGATTCACGCTCGAGTCCTTCTCCTCCTCGCTCTCCCTTGGAGCCAAATGAGATCCCTGCAGGCCTGTCAGCGCCGCACATCCAATCACTAAACAACATGATGGAGTGAGAGGAGTTGTGTGTGTGTGTGTGTGTGTGTGTGTGTGTGTGTGCGGGGGCGCTGGGGTTTGTTTGTGTGTGTGTGTGTGTGTGTGTGTACTTTGCATGCGTTGCAATGTCATGGCATGGTATGTAGGTGTCTTATATTTGTTTAGCTATGTGAATGTGTTTTCTGTGGTGTGTATGTGTGTGTGTGTGTACTTTACATGCGTGTCAGTGTGACATGGTAGTGCTTGTGTGTATGTAGGTGGGGTATATTTGTTTAGCTATGTGAATGTGTTTTGTGTGTGTGTATGTATTCTGTGTGCACTTTGCATATGGCATGGCAGTTCTTGTGTGCATGTAGGAGTGTCTGTGTATGTGTGTGTGTGTGTCTGTGTATGTGTATGTGTGTATACCTACAAGCACACAAGAGTGCTTTTGGGTAGCTCTCAGTAAATGTTTTTGTTTTTTTATTTTAGTCAGTGTATCAGTGTGAATATGAGTTTCGACAGGTATGCATGTTTGTAAGATATGAGCGTGTCACACACACAAACACACACACGCGCGCGATGTTTGTAGCAGCACGGAATACAAGCGATAGAGCAGTTCTAAATGATAATTCCAAATGACGTGTCCCTGACTTCCTGCTGTCTGTCTGTCACCGATAAAGTTCCGGACTTCAGACGTCCCTTCAAATGGGAATGCGTGTGTGAATGCGTGTGTGAATGCGTGCGTAAGCTCACATCAGGATAACTGTCTGATAGGGATTTGGAAAGGGGGGGAGGGGGGATGGGGAGTGAAACACATGCAAACGCCACCGACATCAGGTGGCTTGAGTACACAGTAGGAAAAGAGAAGAGAGAGAGAGAGAGAAACGGTTTCTTTTTTTCTCCACCGACACATTAAGCGGCGATAAGTTGCTAATCTCCGTGTGACGCCCGGGCTTCTAAGCTGATGTTGCATAGTCTCGTATTGTTCAGGACACTCCGGGTTGGAACAAGAACGAGGTGGTTGTGTGTCTGTGTGTGTGTGTGTGTATGTGTGTGTGTGTGTGTGTTGTTGGGAGGTACCTCGGGCTGTGTGGATTGAGCTGACAAGTTGTGTGGCACACAGCAGATCTTCCGAGCACCACACTGTCATTCCGTAGGACTTCTAATCCTTTCGTTTGTCCTCGAGACTGGAATGTGTAGTGTGTGTGTGTGTGTGTGTGTGTGTGTGTGTGTGTGTGTGTGTGTGTGTGTGTGTGTGTGCGTGTGTGTGTGTTCAAATACTCTTGATACAACATGAATTCTAGAATTCCTGACAAATTCCTTCGTTGAATAATCCACAAATATGCATTAACAATCCATAAATATACATTAATCTCAATGTTCCCAAAGATCTTTTTTCGCCTTTTTCAGTTCTTTTTTTTTTTTTTTTTTTTTTCAAGTGATGGTTCCTCCCAGTCAGTAGTCACTTCCTATATCAACAATGACAATGAGCTAAAAATCTGGGAAGGTTCTGTCAGATGTCAGTACCTACCACTAGCATGCTAAGCTAAATCGTTTTCAAAATGACAAAACGTTACTAAACGTTTTATACATCACCCATAGGGATGAATGGAAACCGTAGGAAAATGTTTCAAAACGTTCCAACCGATGAATTTGCCCGAGCTGTCTAAGCAATTTTACTGCTTCTAAATGCACTTTGAAAAGTTAGGCAAAAATGACAACTGCCAATCATTGTCATAATATGTTACATTTTTCATCTGTCTTTTATTATGTTTCGAAATAACATATACAATAACATTTTAATACGTTTTATATGCACTGTAGCAAAATGTTTCAAAACATTTAGAGGGAAAACGATTGCACCTCTCGGTGGAGGTAACTCCGTCTCCGCATGAGCGTGTCGCCGGAGATCTAAACCTCGACCTCGGAATTACTTTGGTAGAACTTGTCACCTCGTCGGCCGTTATCCCTTACATATATCCCTAGGAAGAAATCAGTATATGAATATGCTGTGATTTAGACTTTAAACATTAGAATTCATGCCTCACCAATCAGTAGTGGGCGGGTTGATTGAGGTGATTGAGGTCATCAAACAGACATTTCCTTACAAAACAGGAAAGAAAATACACTGATCTGATGAGAACATTCACAAAGCACCCATTTAACCAGACTAGGCCTAATAAAAGAGTGTCATTGTTACCAATTTGTAGGTCTGTTTTTAACAGATTTAACAGATGTCTGAAATATTAATTTAAATGATTATGCAAAGGAGGAGTAAGGTGTGTCACATCAACAAAAAGGAGAAGTAATCCAGGGGTGAAAAACGAGGGAAGTGAATGAAGAGATGGACAATCTTAAAAAAATAATACAAAATAAAATCCAGAAGGTTTAGTATTCCTAACGGCTCACTTTCAGCTTCTCAGAGCGTCAGTATGAAAGCTTCAGAATTAATTCCTTCAGTCAACTCCAGCCCTCGCGGCAGAGCAAACTCCGCTTGCTTGCCGTTCCCCGTATTGCCAGTTTGCTTTACGCATGAGCCGCCTGACACAGGAGAATACCAGGGCACTCCGCCACCGCCGACGCCACTGACGTGAGAAAAAAAAAAAAAAAAACCCGGCCAGATCGACAAGTGGCACCACATAGTCAGACCTCATACCCAAACACAATGGAATGGAATTCAATAAATGCCATCTAACAAGAATTTACATTTCCGCCTCTGTGTGTGCGCGCGCGTGTGTGTGTGTGTGTGTGTGTGTGTGTGTGTGTGTGTGTGTGTGTGTGTGTGGGTTGGGGGAGTCTTTCTACGTCTATAGTGAAGTCTGTTCTATTGCTCCCAAAGCCATGTGGATATGAATTACATTGAGTTAACTGGATTTTCCTTCCCCCACGGATCCCATTATCACCTGAACTGTCTGCCTCTGAGGAACAGTCCCGCTGTATGTTGTTGTCACCCATTCACAGATACACAAATAGACAGCATAAGCGGATGTATGTTTGCGGTGTGCTGTGCTGGGGTGGGGGTGGGGGGTGTTGGAGGAGGGGCGGGGGTGTGTGTCAGTGAGACAGGGGAAACAGGGAGCTATGGAGAGGCAATTGTTGTTGTTCATTCTCCCTGGGGAATCGCATCTGCCAAATTGGGGGCATCTTGTGCTCTTTTGCTCGGGTCTTTTGCTTTCGTGATTCCGTGTTTGTCGCCGCCGCCGCCACCGTTGACTGAATCCCATTTAGGCAGCAGTCTATAACAGGCCTGGGAACCAAAGCCAATGAGAGGGAAAAGGAAGCAAGAAAAAAAGTCAGAGAGAGAGAGAGAGAGAAAAAACATATCAAACATATTTGTTATTCTGTGGTCAACACCAAGGATAATTGGACTTGTGTTTTTCCCCCTCACCAATTCAGCAGCTTGCATCAAATTTGCATCCAATCCTGTCCCAAGTTACAAGAGAAAGAGGGGGAAAAAGCACACTTGAAAGGGTGTACGTGTTGTTAAATGGACTGAACTCATGCTATAATGAGTTATATACTGAGATCAGGCCATAGCATAGCTGTAACATGAAAAAAAAAAAAATAATAAGTTCAGTCTACTGCAGTGCATTTCAAGATCTTTTTTATTTATTTTTTTTTTTTTAACTGATCACTGTTGCTCTTGACGGAATTGTGTGTGTGAGCTGTCTCCAAAACATATACCTGTACTTTTCATTGTCCAGGAATCTATGGGACACATTTGTGGTTCTATTCTGGGTCCTTTGCTTGTGGTTCCTTTGGATATATTAATTCCTTTCAAATCTGCCTTAATATTAGACAAATGTTCATCTCTGATTCACATTTCAGCACAATATTGGGAAATCTTTCTTTCTTTCTTTCTTTAAATCTCAAAGCAGATTTCTGATTTATCCTAGTCAAGCGTTACTCAGAAATTGGATTGATTACCAAACAACAGAATTGGAAGGAAACTAAATTGATATGCTAAACGCTAAAATGCCGAAATGGGATAGGCAGGAAGTCTCAGTGTTTTTGTTGAGCTGCGCCACTCACTGCAACTGTATACACAAAGGCAGAACTAATCAATCTAGCAGAGGGGTCTGTTTCACAAAACATCACCAGATATCCATTCAGACCCCCAAAAAACTTTGACAAATTAGCATTTCTCTATTCTTCTTCATGCTAGCTTAATCAGACTTTAAACAATGCTCTCTCCTCTCCCTCCTTCTGTTTGTTTATAGACATCCATATTTTCTTCCAAGTAGCAATCCAAATGAAGCTTTGAGAAGGGAGCTGATGCAGAATGAAAATCTTCCCAGATGGAAACACCTGTCTGGCAGGCAAGGTTGTCGCACAGGTGCTTTGTGTCAGCACAATTTAGTTAAAGCGGTCGCAACTTTCTTGTCAAACCCTAAAGTTTTTGTGCATTTCTGTGAGAGGCTGTCAGTTGGTGTTATGAAATGTTATTTACATCTTTTGGGGGATGGGGCCGAGGCAAAGTGAGTTGTGTTCTCAGCATTCATTGAATCATTCTTCCATTTCGTACATTGAGGGGTATATAGGCAGGGAGAGAATATGTTGTTATTTTGTCTCTTCGTTCCTCAGTGGCTCTGCAGCCTATTCTACTGGCTTGCATTTGTTTGCCAATGAGTTATTGGCATATTCTCAAAAGCCGCTTTGCCACGACTCCGTGGCTCGTGCTTGGGGCTCTGTTTGGCGCAGTCGCAATCAATCACCAGCTCCTACGGCTTCCAACTCCTTATTGTTTAGTATTCCCAGCCTCAGCTGGCAAGACAATCTCCCAAGGCTGCTTGGGGGGCTCTACCCCAATACTAAGTTACATCTAGTTTCCAAATGCAAAATCTGCACAAATAAATAAACAAACAAACAGCAAAAAAAAAAAAAAAAAGCAACAGGACAGAAAAAGTTTTTGTATAATTGTTGCATTTTGAAAAACTACTATAGGAAATGTAAGGACAAGTGGGATTTTTTGCACAAAATATTTGTATGAAATAACACAGGTGATAGATTGCATGTCCTCTTAAAACGTTGCTCCGGAGTGATTTTAAGCATACCTAGCCCTGTTGAACGAGCCTGCTAAATGCACTAGTTAGCGAGTTGAACAAAATAATATTGTGTTCGCATTCGGTCTATGCTGTTCCAAATTCTTTCATTCCATGTGCTCTCTAGTGCTGTTAGAAGGCTCATGCAACAGTGTTATGCTTAAAATTGTCCCGGAGCTACGCTTTAAGAGGCCTTACACACTAAGCATGAAATTTTGCACGTTTTTTTTTTTGTCAATAACTATCACATGATGTTGTCACGAATCTGTCATAATCTTTTTACACCTGTCATGACTTCTGTCATTAAATGTCACCCGGTATTTGTCATGGTTAAGGATAGGGTATGTTAGTAGTCATGACAGGTTTGTAAAGTTTAAGACAGATTCTTGACAACGTCATGTCATAGTTAATGACAGTGTCATGTCAGTCTTATCACGGTACCTTCAAATAAAGTGTTAGGCCCGAATCACACACAAACTGCGCTTCCGCAGTGCGGGGCGGTCCGTAAGCGGTCCGTGAGCAGTGCCTGTGGACTTGGGCATTCACACAAGAAATTGTCCCGCTTACCGCGCTGAAAACGCTTGGAAAAATAGAACTTGTTGAGCTGCGCGGTTCACCGCTCAGAAACCGGACAGGAGCTGCGCAGAACACGCGTGCAGTCTGAATGACCTAACCTATTAACATGTAGTCTAAATGAAATCGCCCCCTAAAACCGCACCCGCACCGCTTATGCGCCGCTCACGCACAGGTTTGTGTGTCAATCGGCCGTTACAGCAAAAATTGAAGTTGTTTTAAACTGTTACAGAGTTGTTGAAGCAATTGTTTCTCCCTGTTAGATTACCAGACCCTCTGTAAAAAAAAATGAAGTGTAGCACGAAGGACTGGTTTTATAGGCTAATATAGACCCAGCCAGAAACCCAGCAGAGCAGAGCATCATTTATCTCCAGCTAACCTTTTTTTAGGAAGTGCTTGTGGGAAATAGATATCATTGAAACTGATTGTGTAAATAATTGCTAATAATGCAGTTTGACCTTCAGGTTGATGCATTGTCATAGACAGACAGCGCTTACTAAAACACATCCTGAGTGTCTCCTGACACCCCTGCAATAAATATACAGTGGCTATGCCTGCACTTCACAAATACAAAAGGGACACATTTAGGTCTAGTCTATTCAAACAGTTTATTAATTTGTGTTTGGATAAGAGGTATTTCACATACCATCATGCGTGGCAATGTGCTGGGGCATCCCCACTTGCAGTGATGACTACACATTCTGCATTGTACTGTTCTATTCATTCAGAAACTGGGCAGCGATTTCATAATTTTATATTTGGCATTTATTGAGTTGAGTTGCTTGGCTCCAGAAAATGTCTGGCATGATAAAGACTGGAATTTTAGTTGGAGGATGAAACAAAAACAAATAAGTAACAATAATATGCTATTCATAAACATAAAACATCAACAGCAAATTTGTAATAGCAATAGTAATATGTTGTTTATAAACACATATTATTAGTTGGGGTATAGATTTGGTCATCTGTGCTTTAAGAAAAGTTATATGGCAAGTAATATGCTATTCATAATGAGCGGGTAGAGAATTAGTAGATGGTAGTTGATCAAAAGCAATAATGGTACTTGTGGTCATAATCGTGTTGGAAAATCTATTTCTACAGCTTGAGACGTACAGTGCCCTTGGACAAAACATAATTAAAGGGATACTGCACAACTTTTTACCACTGTTTGAGGTGGCAGACAATTTGATTTGGTATACCATCTCCAAATTCATTTTATATGAAGGGTGGAAATTGAAATTGAAGCTTGTTATTCCCATCAGTCATCAGGATAAACACTGTGTAGTTCTGGATAGGGTGTAGGAAATCACCTCAAAATAAAAGGAAACCTAGTAACAGCATGACATTGCTCACATTTGTTTCTATCCGATATCATCAGCATGTTACAGCAGGGGCAGTGAAACTTTGGAAAAGTTTGGAAGGTTTTCTGTGTCTTTTATGTAGCTAGATCACTAGTAGCAAAAGCTGCATGATGTCCCTTTTAGACCCCATAGCGTACTGTATACCAACCCCACTCTCGCCCATGCCTCACTAAGAAGACACCAGGCATGTCTGGGATTTATTTTTAACTAGGGGACTGCTGGACCAAATAAAACTGGTCAAAGTATAAATCATGATTTGAAGGGTGGATTCATTTCTGAGGAGAACTTTTTTTCCTGGTTATAGGGACAAACTGATCTTTAAAACTGTTAGTGTGTGTGGGAAATAAAGTCTTGGCCTTATTCTTCAAACCAGTAATTCTAATACCTCTACTTGTCTAAGGCATTCATTTTCAGTGTGCCTCTCTCTCTCTCTCTCTCTCTCTCTCTCTCTCTCTCTCTCTCTCTCTCATCGTCTTTCCCTCTTCCTCTCTCTCTGTCTCTCTGCTCGCTTTCTTTTTATGTTTTCATAAGCTGTCAGCATTTTCTTTTGTGTGCGTCCGACGTGAAAGAAGACATTTAAGCCCCTTAGTAGGCAGACCTCCATTTTAGAAGGGCTCTCCCTGCATAAATGTCTTGTTAGGCTTGGAGTGTATTTTGTGTTGGATAACTATCCTTGCCCACGCCGCGTGATTGGTCCAGAGAACTGCGAGATGGAGCAGCAACCCACACTTGGGAAAGAGAAAAAAAAAGAAAAAAAAACAGTCAGAGATAATGCCCACAAAATGGAAAGGGTGCTTTGTTACCAAGGAAACGGGGACACAATGTTTAAAGCTGGATTGCTCAAGAGAGTACTGGACAAGAGAGGGAGAGAGAGAGAGAGAGGGAGAGAGAGAGAGAGAGAGAGAGAGAGAGAGAGAGAGAGAGAGAGAGAAATGATACAGTGAGGGAAACAGAAAATAAGTCAGATGCGGCACTCTTCAAGTGCTTACGGATGACGCTATTGGTGACTGTTGTTAATCAGAGTCTTGTGGCGCACAAGTTTTGATTCATTGAATTGGTCTGATTGAATTGGCTTGAGAAAATGAATGTCCCTTGATGATGTAATTGCATACACAAGCACCAGTCATTTAGACGATCTCAAGGTAACGGCGTTAAAACAAGAATGATTGGGCTGTTATAGGACAATCACACGAGCACTTTCAATGGTTGCTATTATTCAAAGCATCATATTTTTTTTTTGTTATAGAGTGTTAAGCCCTTAGCTTGTTATCTACCACACAGTTCAAAATATCCATATCCTGTAAAAACAGCAGTTGATAATAATTCCAGATCTGACTCAAAAGGCATGTAATCTGCGTCATAGAAAAATAATGCAGTGTTTTTTTTGTTTGTTTGTTTGTTTTTTCTTTGTATTTTTATCAATTCAGCTTTCATCCTGTTTGAAGTGTGTGCAGTTGTGTTTTACAGTACCTATGCCTATTAATTCAATTTTAGAAATTTAAAAATGTAATTGAGAGAAGGAAGAAACACTTGAGGCAAGCTAAGGCCACACTGGCTAACGATTATAACATACTTGCTTCATGAGAGCCTCTTGCCTTTCTGCAACTGGATTAAGGCCTTCGTATGAAAAAAAAGACAAATGGCCATGCATATCCTTGAAATGATTACAATTCCAAGAATTAATACAGCTCATTGCAATTACGGACTCTTTGTTATGTCCACAGCTATTTCTCTCCTTCTTTGAAAAAGAAAAAAGAGCTCATTGTCGGACACACAATGTACCTGAGGAAACAGCCACTCTGCTAGCAAGGGCGCCTCAATACCGTACAATGGTTTCTTAAACTCATAAGCTATACGAATGTTTAAGTCGACGGAACACTCTCTCTCACCCACACACTCGCGTGCACTCACACACACACACACACAAAGAAAGAAAGAAAGAGAGAAAGTTGTGTGCCAAAACTTTGTTGGAAGATTAGATGGCTTTACTGAAGGGGACTCAGTGAAACCAATCACAGATCTGATTAGCTCTTCTCTTTCTTTGCCTTTCAATCCATCATTCTATCGCTCTTGCTTTTCTTTTCTCAAACACTCTCATTGTTGCTATTCCCTCTCTCCGTGGCTTGTGAGTGAGAAATAAAGACGAGAAGAGAGAGAGAGAGAGAGAGAGAGAGAGAGAGAGAGAGAGAGAGAGACGGGCAACAAATTAGTCTCTAATCATTTTAAATGGATTTGTTTGAATGGTGGTCTGAGAAATACATTTAGGAGCATCCATAAAATTAAATACTGTTTATTATTTAAGCTAAAGAACACTGACCACATTTACACATCATATGAATAAACATCATGACAAACAAATAAAACATGGAGAAAGTTGGAGTTTATTTATTTATTTTTACTTATTTTTAAAAAGAAGTATCTGCATTTGACTCGAAGTGGTTTTGAGTGAAGTTGGTTGGCTTACGAAGACTGTATTCTAGAGAAAGAAACACTGAAATTTAGTGAAACAACAGCATAGTTTCTTACTCAAAGACAAGTCTATAGTTTGGGTATAGTTTGGTTACAGTTACATTTTATTTCAACGTTTGCAACTTCGCTCAACACCTCCGAACCACCACCACTGCTGCCTATGGTATATGGTGGCAAATGGAAATTCAGAAAGTCTTCTGAATTGCTGTCCTTTCTCATTCTCTGTGAGATAAGAAATATTTTCCCACTCTGGTTTTAGCTTAAATAGACAAGTAATACCGGGTACCATGGAGCTAGTGAGTAGACAATAACATGTTAGGTGTGCTGTAGACACAAGCGTTCACACCAGCATACCATTGCTGAGAACATTAAATCTATCCCACAGCAGTCTGAAACTGGTGTTTGTGTGTGTGTGTGTGTGTGTGTGTGTGTGTGTCTGCACACGGGTACACACACCAGGTTATTTATACAGATGCTGTTTGTATGCTAGAATGATATTTTATTCTTAGACAATGCACAGATGTGTGAGTGTGTGTGTGTGTGTGTGTGTGTGAGTGTGTTGCGGTGGGAGGTGGAGGCGGCCCACGGAGGCTAATAAAGCCATGGTTACAGGTTCCCATCTCCGCTGGGGAGACAAAAGCGTGGATCAGGGCAGCAGGAAATGATGCGATGCTCGTCCGACGGGACTCCTCGACCTCCTCCTCATTCTTCCTGAAGATTACCGTGGCGATATGAAATGTACATAAAGCCTCAAACTCCAAGACACCTCTGGGGTGTGTGTGTGTGTGTGTGTGTGTGTGTGTGTGTGTGTCCCTCGGAGTGATACTCACATATCTGCTGGAGATGGAAAACCTCAGGGAGGCTTGGAGCCAAACATATGGAGGAAGTCACAGTGGATCAGAGGTTCCCCACCCTCTCATCATGTCACAATACATCATGAAAACAGATATTACGCCTGTGCAATTTATCACCGAGGGTGTGCATGTGTGTGTGTGTGTGTGTGTGTGTGTGTGTGTGTGTGTGTGTGTGTGTGTGTGTGTGTGAGCAGTATTCACAGTTGAGCTCGACAATTCCCCCCTCCTGACTATACAGAAACGATGCGAAGAAGCAGCAAGATCCTCAAAAGGTCAAAAGAAAAAGTTGTCTGGCACCTAGTCAACACAAGTGGTTTCATTATTTTCCTTTTGATCTATTAATACATCCATATTTAAACATAAAAACAAAAGTGCGCTGCTCCGGGCGCTTCCTTCATTGCGCTACTTAAAGTAAAAACAAGCAAATTAAGAGCTGCTTTGGAGAACCTTTTGGCAGAACATAAAAGAAAAGTGCTTATGGCGATATGACCGCGCTGCACTGACCTGAGTGGGCCTAACAAGAGCGATCCATTAGTCCAGCGGAACGCAGCGTTCGTTCGCTCGCTTGCTCACTCGTTCCTTCAGAGGGAGGTTTTTGTGCCTGCCCGCCCGAACACTGTGGTTGATTGCCCGTGATGGTAGATACGCTCGCTCGCTCGAAACAGCAAACTGTCGTGTCACTGTTATGATAACCTGTCCTCGGGCGTTTGAATCCTTAAAACCTTCTCATCACTGTTTATTTTTATTTATTTATTTATTTATTTATTTATTTTAAGTATCAAGATGTTATCTTTGTATCTGTGGTAAGGTTTGTTAATTTCATTCTGGATAAACAAGGTATCTATGTATTTATCTGTCTGTCTATCTATCTATCTATCTATCTATCTATCTATCTATCTTATTCTCTCTTGATGTACTATATCTCTCTCTACAGTATGTATGTATGTATGTATTGTATGTATGTATGTATATCCATCTATCTATCTACAGTATGCATGTATGTGCCTATGTATTTACAGTATCTATATCCATCTATCTATCTTCAGTCTGTATGTATGTATGTACTGTGTGTACTGTCTGTATGTATATGAAGAGTTCAGATGCAAAACCCCCTAAACACCATTTTTGTGAAAACTGAGTTAATGATATTGTGTGAATCCTGTATAAATGTAGAATATGTAAATGAAATGTTTTTGTGAAAAAATAAAATACAACCTGCTCCCAGCCATGTCTAAAATATCTGTTTACAATCAAAACACTGTAAACGCCTGATAAAAAAATGGCCTTTTTCTCAAAAAGTGGTCAAGTGGAGTTAGGGGGTTTTGCATCTGAACTCTTCATATCCATCTATCTATCTATGCTAAAGTGGTTTGTCCTTAGTCATGTGACCCATCACCTGACACCTGAACTGGCTCACCTTTGCAACCACACTGTTCGGCGTGTGTAAACTCGGCCCATAAATCTTCCTCGCCTTGTTTGTTATTATGGTATGGCAAGCAAGCGAGCTTGTTTTGGTGGAAAATAAACTGGAGTGTTTTTTCGACAATGCTGACTTCTCCTGGAATGGCGTGCTCAAATCCCTTAACCATGACCGATGTATTCACATCATTCACTCCGGAGGTGTTGAGACATCAGCAGTGTTTGACATTCATTTTCTAGGAGAGGTACAAAGTGAACTTGTTTTTTGTTTTTATTTTTTGTTTTTGAATTTGTGTTCTTATTTTTTTCAATTTCTGTCCAACACACTTCCAAACCACCCAGCTTTACCTAACACACCTCTACACTGTCCTATCTGATTAAAGGCAAAAAAGCTAAAAAAAAATATTTAAAACAAAAACAAAGGTGGATTATCCCTTTAAGATAACAGATGGATGAACTGGCTATTGAGTTTCTGCTAATGGACTGAGTCTCTGCCTTCACTACATGTGCATACAAATATACGCGCACTTAAACACACACACAAATGCACTATTCAACCAAATACATCTATGAATCAACATCCTAGAGCAACATCATGCAGCAGGCTGGACCGTGAGATTAGAATAAATTTCACCTCAACACCTTCAGCATCTTGCCGTAACCATGGTGAGCCGTGTGCAGCAGCAGCAGCAGCAGCATCAGGACCACAGGCCGAGTCGAGCCGATCGATTAAGGCCATGGACAGCTGGGCCCCTCATTCTGCACACACTTTTATTAACTTCTCCCTCCGGCAAATAACAATTAGAGGCACACACAAGCTGACCCGACACATGTTAACTACTGTAAAGAGCTCAATGCACAAATGGCCAGCATGACATTGAAGACTATTTCAGCTGCGGTCTGTTATGGCCATACCAGAGAGGTTTTTATTCTATAAAAAGTGTGCCAATCAGTGGAGCGATATGGATAGCAATAATACCAAAGATCATGGAATACTGAGCAAGATAAGGCATCATAATACATTTCAATGGGAGCAAACTGGAATACTTCCTGTCTGCATAAATGCATTACATCACAATAAGAAAGATTCTTTAAGTCTGCATAAATCATTACATCACAATAAGAAAAGATTCTTTAAGTCTGCATAAAGGGGGATTTTTCCCCCCTCCCCCTTGCAAAAATAGAACCAGGAACTGAACCAGCGTTGACACCTCTCGCTCCGCTTGAATCCTCTCTGATAATACTGTATAGCTTTCACTTAATTACTCTATGTGTTTGATTCATATTAGTGCCATTAGATAGAAGTATAGTTACCATAGCTATAAGTATAATAAGTCATATTAAGGTATAAAAATCTCTTATAGCATAATTTAGCAAGATCAAATCATAAAATCAACCTATGCCACTCATTTGTGTCCAAAGAGAACCCAGCTGCAATCACACACACACACACACACACACACACACACACACACACACACACACACACACACACACACGCACACAGTGCACAGAGATGTTAACCACTCAGGTGGGTTGTGGATGCAGTCTATCCTCAAGGCTATCTATGTTCCTAACTATCATGTTTCATTCAAGGTAATTACAGGAATCCACAAACATAAATGTACCCCAGCATTTGGTTTGAAACTGTTTAGTTCTTCTAATAGAGGAGTTTGATAGGATCCCTCACTTCTCCTCCTGTTTCCAACTATGCCACAGTTGCTAACTAGACTGATTATAGTCTAGAATGTAAAAGTGGATTTCCTGGCTTGTTTCATGTAGCTAATAGATTGCAAATGGCTAACAGTGCCAGAGAAAATTAAAGAACGCCAGGCTGGTGCCAACTGCTGTAGTCTTGGGCCAAAAACACTTTGTAGAGTCCTAAAGTATTGTTTTTCTCCCCCTCTTTGTTTCAGCTTGGTCTTGCATGTAGGCTACTCCCTTGGACTCATTCTTGGGAGCTCTGGGAGAATTTCACAAAGCTGTGAGAAAATAGAAAACTGTAAACACTTTCTTGGTTCCCAAGCTATTGGAAGTTTAGTTATGTCCAAATAAAAGCCAGAAGAAAGTTATGGGTCTCTATATAACTCCTGCATTCTCTTTACAACCTTCTCATAAGTGTGCTTTTTAAACCAAACTATGATGATACATCACTGCACCATTACCTGGGCCTTCTGTCTGTTGCAAGGTACTTAGGGGGCCTCAAGCAAACATAACACCCCCCATAAATACCTACATGAATCACATTGTTATAATCTTCAAGCATCTTTCATTCATTATGACTAGCGTAGCGGTCATATAGTGATTGTCAAAGATTTTTTTTTTTTTTGTCTCTCTCTCTCTCTCCCGTCATCTACGTCAACGATTCCCGGGACACTGTAACACAGGGGCACATGAAACTTGGTGGGCATGTAGCCCCAGTAGACTTTTACAGAAAAATTTCGTTTGGTCCCCGGGGGCCACTCCATCTTTGCGGATTACATTTACAACAAGTTTGGCATTGATCCCGGAGTCTTAATTACTTGGTGATATCAGATCTTCCATCTGTGTACATGGCGTATGGTCTACCTGTGTCTGTGTGTACAATCCATTCAAATGGGTCATTGACACTCATGTAGCTCAGTAGCTCCTGGGTATAGACAATTGCCTCTTTCCACTGCTTCATAGGACATATATAAGGCCAAAAGTTATACATCATATCAGATAGAAGAAAGTGATCATACTTGTTTCAGAGAACTGGACAAGTTTTCTTGCGCTACTCGCACACCTCTGCTGTCACCTTGCAAGGACACTCACGTAGTTCAATTCAAATCTGTTCTTTTTCAAGTGTCTCGCCAAGCAGGGTACGGGGGTGGGCGACTGCGACGGTGATGGGCAAGAGAGAGGGCCATCTCCTCTCCAACCTTTGTGATAACAAAATCGCGACGGCTTGGGTTTGTCTGACTGTGTGTATGTATGAGTGTGTCTGTGTGTGTGTGTGTGTGTGTGTGTGTGTGTGTGTGTGTGTGTGTGTGTGTGTGTGTGTGTGTGTGTGCCCTTCCAATCAAGAATTTTCTGATTGCTTGCTCTTTTCCCCATTTTTCTCTAAATTTCTCCTCCACAGTTATCGCAGTGGAGCCCAATCACAGGCAGCTCCTGATTAAAGGTTATAATTAGAAACTTCAAAATAACACACCTGTTCTTCAGGAAGGAAACACACTGACTGACTTCTACCCCTATGGAGACTTCAGCTTTTTGTTTGTGTCTCGGCCAACTGTCTCTTCAGCGGCCCAAAATAAATAAATAAATAAATAACTAGATAAATAGATAAATAAATAAAGATGTACTAACCAACCCATAGGTCTCTATGGCTACTCAAGTACGGGTGGTGGTGGTAGGGGGGGTACTTTAGAAAAAATGACCTGGAAAATTGTACTTGTTGTTATTGCTCTAGGGCAGAAATAGAGGGATAATGGCGTGTCTTTTTCCTCCCTCTCTCTCTCTCTCTCTCTCTCTCTCTCTCTCTCTCCCCTCCTCTCTTCAGCTCCAGGGGTGATTGGTATGGTGGTCTCAAAGTCCATGAAGTGGCTCTTAGAGCGAGACCCCACACTGAGAGAGGGCTGGGCCTTGGGCCTCATGTGTCAGAGAGTACTCAGGAGTCAATCTGTTTGTAAGTCAGCTTATGGAAATCAGGGTTCTCCCAGAGTGCTATGCTTTTATTATTACTATACACTACTGTACACCATCACAACATAATTATCCTGTGTGCAGACATATCAGCACCATAACAAGCATAAACAGACATACAGTAGTGCCTAATGAATACCCTTTTCAGTCAGCCATTCTCAGAGCATTTTAATTGGATAACACAAGAGATTGAGATGTTAATATGGAGTGTATTTGAACCATTTGTTGTTTAACCATTGTTCATTCATCAGTACCTACTAACAACTATGTTGACTGCAGGTTGCTTTCTGTGATATATTTACTGTATTTTTTTATATTTTATTATATATGCTAAATATTTTGCCTGGTTGCTTGATACATCCACCCATTTCACTAATATAAGTTCAACGCCTGAGCAGTCTCTTTGGCAATGTCCCTGCCATGATTCTAGGGAGCAATTGGGTAGAAAAATAAGTTATTTTCGGCAGAGCTAAGGCCTCTGGTGGCTGTTTTTCTTTTCCTTTTTCTTTTTTTTTCTATTTTTTTTTTTTTTTGCCCAAAATGCGTGCTGGTTTTTCCAAGAGGCGAATTTGGTTCTTCAAGTGGTACCAATTTGGAGTAAACAAGCTGGGATGTTTTCTTTCATTGATGACTCAGATTTAAAAAAAAAAAAAAACAACAGCATTTTAAAAGCATAGTTTTTTAAAAAAAAATTATGGGGTGGGGTGGAGGGGAGGTTAAAAAAAAACAATTGAGTGAAATGATGGTCCTTTTAAGTGTGCCTTCTCTAAAGTGCCTTCATCAAGTGTCATGTATCTACACTACTCTATCAAGGGCCTTTGTTTTTCGTGTTGATTTCTCTCTATCCCCCTTTATTTATCTTGCTTTGAGTGAAACGCCTTTTGTCCCCTTGTCAAAGACGTGCCTCTGCCGTAGCAGTGGCACCCAAAGAAATCATGCTCATTAGACGGCAGATTCTTCTTCACCAACTACTGAGTCTGTCATTATTTCATGTAGCTTTAAAACGCTCCTTTTCTTTCAATCCCGATTTGCTTGACTGTAACCTTTCATACCTTTGGGACTTGTTAAATGTTCAGAAAGTGAATTGTCTACATCGCTTATGACACCAGTGTTTCACTTGGATCATTGCTATTCAAGCATTGATATTTTTTGTAAAAAAATAATAAATATCTATTTTTCAAAGATGCTATGTTTTGCACTCCCATCTGGCAATTCTACTGCATGCTGATTAGAAACAGCAACTTCTTCACAGTGAGTGTGGATTAACTCTCCTGTTCGAAATACATTTTCTTATCTTGTATTAATAACATTTATGTTCTCATGACTGAAACATTTATTAGAAAAAAGAAGTCATACAATAACCAGCTTCAATGATTTTTTAAGCATTTTTATTTGATTAATTAAAGTTAGGGTCCTACTGTATGTTAGAGAACCACAGTTGTATATTTATCACAATTGATTCAGGGTTTGGATGTATCAGACACAATTCACTTTCTTTCAGTTGTTCTTGTTTGCAAAATTGTGCTATCTTTTCATGAGGTTCAGATAATCCACTTTACAGTTATGTTACCGCATATTTATTTTCTGTTTAAATGTTGCATGCTGAATCCACCCAAGTCTTTCAGACTGCTGAGGTCTGACACAAGGGCAGAGGAATGACTGCCTCAAACACACCCCCCACACACACACACACACACACACACACATCACTAACTCAAGCATGCACACACACACACACACACACACACACACACACGCCACATCCACGTCTTCAGACTCACACACACACACACACACACACACACACACACACACACACACACACACACACACACTAACTCAAGCATGCACACACACACACACACACGCCACATCCACATCTGCAGACTCTGCTTGACTGCTTTGAAGTTTACCTTCAAATGCATCTAGCTTTGCAGCTTTTGTCGAGCTGTGTCATTCTCTTCCCCCATTACAAAGAGCAGCACAAATGAATAAATGATCACCAATTTTCGCACCGCAAGTCAGCCACATCGGCGGCCCTTATTGTTCAGCTGTGTACACGTTCCGCATTTGCACGTTCCACAAAAAAAAAAAAAACCTGATACCAACACATTCCTGGCATAACAAAAAAATCAAAACAATCACGTACCAAACTCCTGATCTGCTGTGTTCCTGTGG
Source organism: Sardinella longiceps (assembly GCA_027497455.2). Lineage (NCBI taxonomy): Eukaryota > Metazoa > Chordata > Actinopteri > Clupeiformes > Clupeidae > Sardinella > Sardinella longiceps. The sequence goes on along the minus strand of JAODXP020000028.1, from coordinate 11,194,854 downwards.
AATTTTATATCACTATCCAATTTACCTGTTGTGTGCTACACCTGTGATTAAATCTAAAAAAGCACATTATTTTTTGAGATTGCATCAATTTCTGAAGCATTATGTTTCAAGTGAGTAGGGAGATCTTCAGTTCATTTTAGATCTTCTTGGCTGGTAACTTTTTGTTTTTTAATGATTTCTGCTTCAAAGAAGGTATGTTTAATAACTTAATCTCTTAAGCAGCTTAATGCAGATGCTGTGACTTAATTATGTTTTACGTGTTTGCGAAACTGTTCTTCTGAAAATTGGAGGTGGCGGGCGAGAAAATAATGAAAAGAGTTTTAGGTGAGTTCTCTCCCATCACACACACACACACACACACACCCCAGACCCCCCACCCCCACCTCGAACACAAAATCATTTATCTAGGCAATTCCTTTCCCAGACACAGAAAAAAAGACCCACGCTGAGAGGCTCACTGATATTAAAAAGTTGGACCTGGACACCTAATGAAAAAGCTTTAGTTCCAATAAAGTGGGTGGGTTTTGGTGTAAGTGTTTGTGTGTGTGTGTGTGTGGAGTGTAGGTATGGCGATGGTGATGGTGCTGATGTGGTGTGTGTATGGGTGGCCCAAAATAATGGATCAGAATCTTCATGATCGACTCCCCAAACCCCAAAAATGTTTTTTTTTTTTTTGTTTGTTTGTTTGTTTGTTTGTTTGGGGGGGGGGGGGTCTACTCTAACCATAGGTGAACTGATTGATCTCGTTCTCTTGTGGGGGAAAAGAAATAGCCACATTGTAGACCACTGGAGATCTACAACAGAGTGCAATGCTGAAGAGGCAACAAGCAAAACATGTGATTTGCTCAAATAGTATAATAACATAATGAATAATCAAAATCAAAATCAGTGCAAGCCTTTTCAGTGTGTGGTTGGTACTATCAATTCTTTACATCATCCTGTCACAGCTATGATAGTTGTCCTACATAAACAAGCATAGCCTGATGGTGGCTGAACTTGAACGATTGGACCCAGTAGGCCTTACCCCAGCTGTGTTTGGCAGCAGTAACTCCCATAGACAATCAGAGCCCGGCTAGTTTGCTGTTCACAGCCTGAGTCTGTCTGCCGGCAACACCGCTTCATTGCTTATGCATTCCAATGTACCCCCTGAAATGCAGAAATTCAATCTGTGCAAAAATGACTTTT
>JAODXP020000028.1:11179550-11189550 GCA_027497455.2 Sardinella longiceps | reverse complement strand
CTCTCTCTCTCTCTCTCTCTCTCTCTCTCTCTCTCTCTCTCTCCCTCTCTCTCTCTCTCTCTCTCTCTCTCTCTATTCTCTCCATCCTACAGTGAAGCCTTTCACAGTCGGTGGTAATGGTGCTATTTTTAAAAATAGGGCTTTGTCGTCTGTCTCCTTCTCTCTCTCTCCCTCCCTCTTTCTCTGTCTATCTCTGTATATCTTCATCACTCTCTCTCTCTCTCTCTCTGCCCTTCCCTCGCTTCTTCTCCCAGGCTTGTTAATGGCCATCGTTACCTGGGCTTTTCGCCGACGTCCTCAGGTGTTTTGGCCCGCACCTGCCAGAATGTGACACAGTTGTCATAATGCATAGCGAGTTAACATCTCACCCCACCTCGGCCCCCTGGTGACGCCGACTGTTGGCGGGTGTGAAAAGGCTGTGAAACCCAGAATTTAACTTCTTTTGGACTAAATCACTTCCGATCACTGTATTGGGCTGTGAGTTCAGCCTTGTGTCATATGCTTAAAACAGTTAGAAAGAATGGCAAGACTGCTCTTACTTTAGTGCTGACCCAGTTAGATTATAATAATACTCATTATTAGTAGGATAATAACATACATACTGTATCTAACTTACATACATGCAGTCATACTTATACAGTAAGTACAGGCAATACAATAGTTTTGAGATGAGGTGCTGCCCGTCTAGCATAAGTGTGTGTATGTGTGAATAGAATCCTGGACAAACGAACTTGTTAATCCAGAGACACTAATTACTTGTAATAGCCCTATCAGATCTTGCGTAACTGTGACGTCACTGTACATTGCACAAGTGAAGTGCAATACGTACCGTGCAGTTTCAGCTTAAGTAGAATTATTTGTGTAAAGGAATGGGTTTAATTTTTTTGTTTGTTTTATCTTTTGTTTTGTTGTACTGTACACAGTGAGTGTTGTACTTTACAAGGTATACAGGAGTCTGTTAGACAATACTAGTAAAATATTTTGGTGTTTATACCTTTCAGGGTGTCAGACTTCCCACGCCCGACGCTGCAAGAGTGGTATTATTACATTGTTCTCAAACCTGGTCTGTAACAGCCCATAAATAAGAAAAATATGTATATACAGTATAAAAATAATATTACAAATCTTATGGATAAACATTGAATGTATGTAACAATTTACATATTGACAATTTAGTAATCATCCAATATGGCAATTTTGATGTTGCAATATTTTTTACTCATATTCCCAGAAACCTTCACAATAGAAAATAAATAAATAAGTAAATAAATAAAAAATCACACATGCCATGTAGCTTCAAATCACTTGTAAAAGATGAGCACTGTAAAGCTCCCTGTCGTGTTTTTAATGACCAAGTGCATCACGAAGACACTCATTCCCTTCATAAAAATGCAGAAAAGTTTTCAAGTCGTCTGAGCCTGAAGGCTTGTCATAGATATATTCTATTCTTTTCTTTCAGATGGGCAAATCAATTGAGAGGCAGACAATGCCAGGCAGCCTACCGGGAGTTGGTATCTTCATCGAAGGGTTGGAGAGAGAGAGAGAGAGAGAGAGAGAGAGAGAGAGAGAGAGAGAGAGAGAGAGAGAGAGAGAACAAGAGTGATAGAAGCAAAGATGGTGTGAGGGAGTGAGAGACAGAGACAGGTGGAGTGAGAGTGAGAAAGCAAGAGAGCAGAAAGAGTGAGTGAGAGGTGAGGAGAGATTGAAGGAGGAAAAGAGAGAGAGAGATAGAGGGAGAAAGAGAGATGGAAAAAATGAGAGAGACTAAGAGAGTTGGCAGTGAGGGAGGGGGAGAGATGGAAGGACGGAGAGAGAGAGAGAGAGAGAGAGTAGATGGAGGACAGAAGCTGTTGTTCATTCCTTTCCCTGTGCCCAGAGCGGCTCCATTTGTCAGCACGGGAAGGTCACTTGTTTGATGGTGAAAACAATTCCCTCCTAAAATGTGTGCTTAATTACACCTTTACTCTCCTCTCTCTCTCTCTCTCTCTCTCTCTCTCTCTCTCTCCCCTTTTCTGCCTCCTCCTATATCCTCTGTCTTTCTCCAAAGTGTTCTTTCATTCAGCAGTTTTAAAAACAGTTTTTCAAACTCATCTCTTTCCATAACATGTTCAATGCACTTCAGTCCTGTCTGCATATACACACACACACAGTCACAGTTAACGGCTCATTTGAACGCTGCCTGGCATAAAACCTGCCATGCTTGACTATGCAGGTGCTACTCAAGATAAAGTTTCCAAACACACAAGCATGCCTGACACCCGATAGCAGATATCTCAATGTCAATGAACCAATTTGGAGATTGCTATTGGAGAGTAGAGTATGACAAAACGTGTGTGTGTGTGTGTGTGTGTGTGTGTGTGTGTGTGTGTTTTGAAAATGAATTGAAGTGGGCTGGTAGATACAGTACAGTACAAAAACTAAACTTTTTCCCATGGTGAATGAGAGAGAGAGAGAGAGAGAGAGAGAGAGAGAGAGAGAGAGAGAGAGAGAGATGAGAAACCCCTTTCTGATTGCACAGCCTAAGGCCGCGAGACTAAAAGAGAATGACAGTTTCCTTCCTCCACCCCCCCATCACCCCATCTTTCTCTTCTCTGCTTCTTTTTACCACTCGTTCTCCAGCCGTATTCAGCTAACTTCCTTTTCTTGTGGAGAAAAAAATCGTGTCACGTCGGCAGGACTAACACGCCTCAAAAAAAAAAAAAAAAAAAAAAAAAAAAAAAAAGAGAAAAACTGTTCAATTGCGAGTAATTACTTGGAGCATGTGATTAGAATGTCATCTGCTGACATGGGATAATTAGCATGGCCTGTCTCTGCAGTGGCGCCAGGCTCTATAGGAAAAAAGGAAGTGTGTGTGTGTGTGTGTGTGTGTGTGTGTGTGTGTGTGTGTGTGTGTGTGTGTGTGTGTGTGTGGACTGTGACTGTCCTGTTATGTAGACTCGCTTGTCCTATTCAGCCTGCCGAATGAGACTCAGGCAGCTTCGGGACGTGATCCCCACATAGGTGGCCATGGAGCTGAGTAGCTTGGCAGGGACTTTTAACGATTTCTGACACTTCAGCAGAGTATTATCCTCTCAAAGACATGGTTAGAGGCTTTCTTCTCAAAGATCTGTGCACAATAACTTGCCTTCAGTCAATGCTCATTACAGGCTTCACATGAGGATTTTATCTTTTGGCCATGGTTTGTGGACCATGGTTCCCCTTTAAAAATAGCTTTGGACCGTGATGTTCCCCTTTAAATTTAGCATGGAGAGAAAGAAAGAACAGTGAGGAAACCTTGGTAGGCCTAACCCAGTTCCTGTTCCAAAAACCAACATTTTAACAGGTTAGCTTATTTCCACCAGAAATATTGATTGCCGCGGCCGCCCTCTTAAAACTTAAAAGAGAAAACACAAGAAGCTTTGGTCTCTGTGTTATTTTAGAATTAATCTGTCTTTCTTTCATTTTAATGTGTCTGTATGGCTTCTTGTCTTGTCTTGTCTGAGAGTATTCTTCAAGCTTTTGTGAAGTGGATCGCTCCTGATTTTTTTGTCTTGTTTTGTTTTGTTCTTTTTCCACCATCTGTCTCTTTTTATCTCTCAATATGGTAGTTTGAAAGGCTTTGATTCATTTTCTATTTTTTTTTATCTTCAACCTCAATCAATCTTGTGAGTCATTTGCCTATTTTTCACTGTCCAGGAATATGTTTTCATCAAAAAGCCAATTGTTTGAGAAAAGCCACATTTTTATACCAACAATGTTTTTTTCATTTCAATATTTGAAAAGGCAAAAGGCTCAGTTAACTGAAAGAAAGGACAATTTTATTAGCAAAATGTGATTAAAACCCACTCTTGTTTAATACTTAATTTGCACATCAAGCTGTCAGGTGGTTAAATCAGACCCAGCCTTAGACTCCAAAGAACCCAATCAAATTTTGATGAAAGTTTATTGTTTCATATAACAGTGCAGTGCTTTAACAAACACTTGCCTTTGATATATATAAAGACGGAGTAGATTAATCAATGCATAATGAACCTCTCTCCCTCCATCAGCAAAATACCTCATCCGTTCTCAATGTTGATCAACACTTTCTTTTTTGTGATTATCTTTTGCATCAGGTTGTAAAATTATATGTTTGTTTCAAAGAAAAGAACTTTCCATTATGAACATTGTATTTGGATCCACATGCATTCACTTTTACTGATGTTTGTCACACTAAAAGTGTTTGTCACCTGCCCGTCTATGCCATTGCATAAGTCAGACAATAACAAATCAGCTCAGAGAAATGTATGTAGCTACCTTGCAAAGCACATTGAGATTTATAACTTATACATCAACCCAGAGCCCTGTTGTGAAATATCACCGTCATGCATGTGCAGTGTGCCTCGCTGTCACCCATTAACACACTGTTAAGAGGCTGCCATGCCGCCAAGTCGTCATCCTACATATTTGGGAGTAATGGGACACTTCTATAGGTCCAAGAGGAGCTCATATTGACCCTGCAATCTCCAAGCAACTTTGTTTGTACCAACTGTGCCACCATCTAATCGGTAGATCATTTGGTACTACATAGACTTAAATCATGAACTCTAGCTGCAAATGCAAACTGAATGTCATGAAGATAAAAAATGTGTTGTGGTTCTGCTCCTGATTAAAGGAGAAATCAGTCATTTTGACATGTTTGTGCAGACTGGAGAACAGCGCTGGCTAGTTGTAGCTTCCAGGGGCACCCGGCTAGGTGTTAGTGGCCAAATTGCTGTGTTAAACCATAGAGAGGCTCAAAAGAGCCCCACTCTTGGCTGGTAGGTTAATATAATCACAGTTCCAACATTTAAAACCAGGCATTGAAAACTGTACAGATAGCTACTTATCACCTAGCTGGGTCCCCCATGAAGCTAAAACTAGCAAGTGGTTTTCTCCAGCCTCCAAGAATGCATCAAAATGTTGTTCCCCGGCAAACATTCCAACTCTTTATGATTTTGCAATATACTTTTGGTCCTTATCACACTGGATTTCTCCTTTAACAAGACGTTCATCCTTTAACAGTCGCAATAATAGGCCTGCAATGCAAACTGAATGGGGCAAATAAAAGTAGCGTATTAGCTGTGGTTCTGCTCCTGATAAACCACAGATTTACCCTTTACCAGTCCCGAATGCAAGTCAGGTGTTCCTATAGAGTAGGTGCCTAATGCAAACTGAATGGGGCAAATGGAAGTAGTGTTAGCTATGGCTCTGCTCCTTATGAGCTTGTTTCACACCTGAACATTCCGACATTACATGGAAGTAAACTGAACATTCTATCATTGAAATGCATTGGATTTATGCCTCTTTCTGGCTTGAAAAAAATGGGTGATAACATTTAAAACATGTCTAAATTCACTTTCTTTCAAATAATACACATTTGATGCACACAAATTTGGAAGGAAGTCAGAAAGAGGCATAAATCCCATGCATTTCAATGATAGAATGTTCAGTTTACAACCGTGGAATGTCAGAATGTTTAGGTGTGAAACAAGCCCATATACCACAGACTAACCCTTTAACAGTCTCAAATTCTAGTCAGGTGTGCCCATAGGTGGTGTATATCTGCGGGAGTAGCAGTGCCAAATGAGAGCAGTTAGGAGGCTGAGGATGCTGCTGATCCCTGTCTTCTCCCTCTGCGCCGCTCTCACAACGAGGGCGGTGAAGTTATCGTAGGAGTCAACAGCAGTGTAATTAATTTCCCACTGCAGTGAGACAGTTAAATAAATATCTGGCGGTATTATCGAGGGGGAAATCACGCTAGTGAACTGCGGCGAGTGAGCGAGCGAGCGAGCGCTCAAGCTTGGGTGATTACTACAGGAGGCCAAGAAAAAGAAAGGAGATGGAGAGAGAGAGAGAGAGAGAGAGAGAGAGAGAGAGAGAGAGAGAGAGAGAGAGAGAGAGAGTTTGTGTTTTGATAATTACTTCAACATATGTCGGCAGCTGATGAGGAAGAAGACACATGTGCAACAGCGGTTTGGAAACAGTGTAGGCCTAATTGTGTGACTGAAAGGTTCCTCTGTTTGTTAAATAAACAAAGTTAATTTCCCACAGTTCCCATTTGCGATTCATTAGATAAAGTGTAATGAGAAATACGACGATTAACATTTAGTCTTTATTTCTTCATCTATAAAAAATGAATACATAATACCAGATTACTCAAGGGAATGGGTAGAGATTTAATTACATCGTCTTGGAGACATTTTTTTTTCTTATCCTTCTTAAAGGTCTTGCACTCAAATTAGTAACAGATTTAAGTACAACCATGCATTCCTAATTCCAGGATGAAAAGGGACTAGAATCCATAATGATATTTACACTATTCCTCGAGTTTGATGATGAAAAAGCGTCTCAGTATCTTAGAAGAGTTGTTTCAAAGTATGGGAAGACTTCTAAGTTGATATCAAACACTATCATCAACAGAGCTATGCGGGAGATATCAGGAAGATTACGCCAACCATGACAGAGCACAACATGAGGTTTCTGATCATCAAATCCAGCCGCAGGAAAGAACAGAAGGAAGGTAAAGAACACAAAGGAGATTTCTCATAGCTACGTTGTTGACAAGAACTCTAAAGCCCACATGGTTGCATGTATTGTATTTACTGTTGTTGTGATTGAGAAACCTTTGATTCGTGCAATTCAGAATATTGTGTAGTGTTGATTTGAAATTAGTGCTCAGATCGTCCCCAGATCATAATACAAATAGATGGTAAACTCAATCTCTCATCATCTAAGAAATCTCTCATCATCTAGGTAAGAAATATTAGGCCTTGCAACATATGACCGTCTATGCGCCACAACAATGGGAATATGAGTAGTCATAAAATGTATCTTCAAATGCAGTGCGGCAAATGGGCTTTATTTCTTAAAAGGATCCCCAGTTGGGCTTGTTAGCGTTATAAGACTTGGACGACGTGATCTTTAAACATGTGATTCTAAAACATTAAAAATGCGACAGCGTTTTTTATTAAATTGTTTATTAGAACCTGAAATCATTTACATCGTCAAGTTCCATTGTGGTTGCGCATCAGTGACTTTCTGGGTTTGGCGCTAGCCAGGCTATTTCAGTTCCAAGCAAGCATACTTGCTAACCCAGTTAGCAACTTAGTTGGCTGGTTGGCAAAGTGAGATTATTCTTCTGTGAAACTATTCTTTTGGGAGACGGACCCCTGATCTCAAAAAAAAAAGAAAAGTTTGTCAGTTTCATATAATCTTATTCCTCATTCTGCACACTCACAGTGATCTTTAGATTACAGATGCAGAGCTTGATTTTCTCCAGCACCATTAGTGTGGAGCTGCAGAGATAGTGTGTGTGTGTGTGTGTGTGTGTGTGTGTGTGTGTGTGTGTGTGTGCGTGTCGTGTGTGTGTGATGATGGTGTGTGTGTGTGTGTGTGTGTGTGTGTGTGTGTGTCCTTGGAGAGGCACTTTGCACTGATTTGAAATAGGTGCCTTGGAGATGTGTGCGCACGCACGCACACACACACACACACACACACACCTGATCCCCATGAGATTCCAAAGCCAATGAGCCCCCACAAAAATGAAAAAGAGCCTATACCTGCAGTGCCTAATTTAGGCACAGAAATAACAACAGCATAAAAAAAACCAAAGAAAAAAAAACCTATATTTTAACGTGGCAGCGTTTCATAATGGCCGTGATTGTCACCCAACCGCCTCCCTTTGTGGATGCAAGTCAGAGCCCTGCTGCTGCCGCTGCTAACCACACAAAAGAGAACGCGTTGCAGCAGCGGCGGATATTATTGAATCTTGACAAGAGTTTGTGAAGGGAGGAAATGGGGGTCTCCGCTCCTGACCTGAGGCTGATGAAAGCTGATTGTGTAACACAATAAACCGTGGCGGCGTTCTATCAAACAAGCGCATCCTGGATGGACCACAGAGACTGATTTGTGCGGAAATGTAACTGGTGGAGCTAAATTGATTTGTTTCATTCCTCTTGAAATGTATCTTTTTTGGCCAAATCTCTCTCTCTGCCCTTCTCTCTCTCTCTCTCTCTCTCTCTCTCTCTCTCTCTCTCTCTCTCTCTCTCTCTCATCTCTGTAGCTGGAGCCATCAATGTAAAATATGAAGCAAATTAAGGTCTTGATTAATCTGAGACCTTGATCCGCCCCGGAGCAATGTCTCAGGAGAGCCAATCCGTGCGGACAGGAATGAAGGGGGATTTCAAATTGAGCCAGTATTGTACCTATCATTTCGCACAGGGACATTAATTATATACTTGCCATTTGTTTAGAAGAATTTTAATCAATACTAAGACTGTATTGTGATGTACAGTAATGTGCTGTCTGACACATTTTGACTTGGCATGTATCACAGTCATTGCCAACCAACTGGACTGCTGCAACTTGGGGCAAGAAAATGGACACTGAAATAGCGTTGTATTGCTTTTTCAGAATTGATATGACTTTGCATCAACTTAAAAAAAAAAGGAAAAAGAGTTAGTTTTCTGGTGGTATGAGATGAGGATGATTGTAATCATCACTGTACGCCCTCTTTCTGTCTGGTGGAGAAGTTTTATGCATGAACTGAGTGATAAAGGTTTGAAGGAACACCGCCCCCTCCACTGCCCCCCTCTCTCCACACACACACACAGACTCATACACACACACACACACACAGACACACACACACATACACATACACATACACAGCCTCAAGTCGACTTTGCCAAGAATTACACCACTAGCGCCTTTTTCCGAGGCTGCCTTCCATTAAACGGAACCCCTGCGCTCCTCTGTCCCTCCCTCCTTGAGGAGCAGGCAGCGTAATCAAAAGAGACAGACTTTTTATTGATGTCAAGGGAGGAGAAATAAATGAATTTATATATTAGGGGAGAAAAAAAAGACAAATAGCAGTTTTCTGCTGTCTCATTTTTGAGTCCATACTAAGAGGAGACGAAGAGAAACATGGAATGACAAGACACAGAACTTCAACAAAAATTTATGCTGCTGCAGCGAAGACCTTTAATGAGTCTGAACCCCCCGCTGAGGCTGTATTTAACATCACACCAGTTCAGGTACAGTAAACATTCCTATGAATGTCACAGGAAGTGATCTCACAACCACACACACTCCAATCAACACTTCAGCCTTTCTCTACCCGAAGTGGTTGTGAGTGAGCTGAGTGTACAGCTATGATGTGAACGCACAGTAATGCGTTATACTAGTGGTGAGGAAGATTGTGTTTGTACCAAAATACCAATAACAACAACAGACTTAACAGAAAAACGGTAATCAAAAGAAAACAAAAGAATTTATGAAGTGAAGCAGTAGAAGGAGAGGCATGTGGTTCTGGATATTTCCTCTAAATTCATTGGGGCCGGCTTGACAGTTTAGAATGTCAAATCTTTAAAAGTAGGCTTAGCTAAGAGTAGATTGAGGAAATACTTTTGGGTTTGAAGTAGTCCTTTGAATCCAGCTTTGCATTCACCCTCAGTGTATTGGATACAGCAGCAAAAGCATGAAATATTCTCGGGAAACCAAAATTGAAGCTGGTTGATTTGTAAAACCACTGGCCAAACCAGTGCAAACAGTAAGCATTTTCAACATATCATTGATACAAATGCTTCTTCGCATTCAGCTGCTGTCTCTATAAGTCATTCGCGGGTAATTTTTCCTTATTTAAACTGTACCCTATAACCAAGGAACATGCTCTGCTCCAACCCTCTCTGCTCTGACTATTAGCCATACCAAAGCTCTGTGATTTGATACATTATGAAATACATTTGGTGGCTAAGTTCACAAAAATGCTAATGCTAAGCTATTCAAAAATGACTCATATTTCTGTCCTCTCTGACAGACTGGACTCTTATCACCTCAAGGTATTAATTCTTATTATGTAAATATATAATAACAAAAAATAACACATAATGTAACTGTATAATAAAAATGTTATAGTCACTGCTGTTACAATGACATTCTCATCATTATTTTGCAATATGTTTGTTTTTTTTGATGCAGATTCTGTTGCTGTCTCAGCCGT
>JAODXP020000028.1:11142050-11174550 GCA_027497455.2 Sardinella longiceps | reverse complement strand
TTTCTTGTCAAACCCTAAAGTTTTTGTGCATTTCTGTGAGAGGCTGTCAGTTGGTGTTATGAAATGTTATTTACATCTTTTGGGGGATGGGGCCGAGGCAAAGTGAGTTGTGTTCTCAGCATTCATTGAATCATTCTTCCATTTCGTACATTGAGGGGTATATAGGCAGGGAGAGAATATGTTGTTATTTTGTCTCTTCGTTCCTCAGTGGCTCCGCAGCCTATTTTACTGGCATGCATTTGTTTGCCAATGAGTTATTGGCATATTCTCAAAAGCCGCTTTGCCACGACTCCGTGGCTCGTGCTCGGGGCTCTGTTTGGCGCAGTCGCAATCAATCACTAGCTCCTACGGCTTCCAACTCCTTATTGTTTAGTATTCCCAGCCTCAGCTGGCAAGACAATCTCCCAAGGCTGCTTGGGGGGCTCTACCCCAATACTAAGTTACATCTAGTTTTCAAATGCAAAATCTGCACAAATAAATAAACAAACAAACAAAAAGCAACAGGACAGAAAAAGAGTTTTTGCATAATTGTTGCATTTTGAAAAAATACTAGGAAATGTAAAGGACACGTGTGGGATTTTTTGAACAAAATATTTGTATGAAGAAACACAGGTGATAAATTGCAAGTCCTCTTAAAATGTTGCTCCGGAGTGATTTCAAGCATACATAGCCCTGTTGAACAAGCCTGCTAAATGCACTAGTTAGTGAGTGGAACTAAAGAATTTGGAGCAGCATAGACCGATTGCAAATGCAGAAGCAAACAAGCACCTCACACTGAATCAGTGAGCTGAGGTTCTTCTGGTGACTCAATGTAAAGTGCTTGTTCGCCATTGTGTTCGCATTCGGTCTGTGCTGTTCCAAATTCTTTCATTCCATGTGCTCTCTAGTGCTGTTAGAAGGCTCGTTCAACAGGGCTATGCTTAAAATTGTCCCGAAGATACGCTTCAAGAGGCCTTACACACTAAGCATGAAATTTTGCATGTTTTTTTTTTTTTTTCCCAACATTTTCACGTTTGAGAGTCTGGACATCCAGGTGTTGAGAAATTATTGAAAAGTGTTTTCAAAAAGATTAGATCAACACTTGACAGTTTTTCGCGTTGCATTCAATCTGTTCTCTGATTGGCCTGGATGAAATGCCTCCTTAGAATTCAAGCTGAATGGGACAAATCCCAGGAGCACTCCAGGGAGATGAGAATTATGGAAAAGCGGAAGGAAGGCAATGGTCAGATTAGTGATACATAAATACCAAAATGGTTACACTTTATTAGAAGGAACCGTCATAAGACTGACATGACACTGTCAATAACTATCACATAACGATGTCATGAATCTGTCATAAACTTTATACACCTGTCATGACTTCTGTCATTAAATGTCACCCGGTATTTGTCATGGTTAAGGATAGGGTATGTTAGTAGTCATGACAGGTTTGTAAAGTTTAAGACAGATTCTTGACAACGTCATGTCATAGTTAATGACAGTGTCAAGTCAGTCTTATGACGGTATACCTTCAAATAAAGTATTACACAAAAATTGAAGTCGTTTTAAACAGTTACAGAGTTGTTGAAGCAATTGTTTCTCCCTGCTAGAAATGAAGTAGCACGAAGGACTGGTTTTATAGGCTAATATAGACCCAGCCAAAAACCCAGCAGAGCTGAGAAGCATTTATCACCAGCTAACCCTTTTTTTAGGAAGTGCTTGTGGGAAATAGATATCATTGAAACTGATTGTGTAAATAATTGCTAATAATGCAGTTTGACCTTCAGGTTGATGCATTGTCATAGACAGACAGCGCTTACTAAAACACATCCTGAGTGTCTCCTGACACCCCTGCAATAAATATACAGTGGCTATGCCTGCACTTCACAAATACAAAAGGGACACATTTAGGTCTAGTCTATTCAAACAGTTTATTAATTTGTGTTTGGATAAGAGGTATTTCACATACAGCACCATCATGTGTGGCGATGTGCTGGGTCATCCCCTCTTGCAGTGATGACTACACATTCTGCATTGTACTGTTCTATTCATTCAGAAACTGGGCAGCGATTTCATAATTTTATATTTGGCATTTAGTGAGTTGAGTTGATTGGCTCCAGAAAATGTCTGGCATGATAAAGACTGGAATTTTAGTTGGAGGATGAAACAAAAAAAAATAAGTAACAATAATATGCTATTATGCATAAACATAAAACATAAACAATAAGTAACAATAATATGCTATTCATAAACATAAAACATCAACAGCAAATTTGTAATAGCAATAGTAATATGTTGTTTATAAACACATATTATTAGTTGGTGTATATATTTGGTCATCTGTGCTTTAAGAAAAGTTATATGGCAAGTAATATGCTATTCATAATGAGTGGGTAGAGAATTAGTAGATGGTAGTTGATCAAAAGCAATAATGGTACTTGTGGTCATAATCGTGTTGGAAAATCTATTTCTACAGCTTGAGATGTACAGTGCCCTTGGACAAAACATAATTAAAGGGATACTGCACATCTTTTTACCACTGTTTGAGGTGGCAGACAATTTGATTTGGTATACCATCTCCAAATTAATTTTATATGAAGGGTGGAAATTGAAATTGAAGCTTGTTATTCCCATCAGTCATCAGGATAAACACTGTGTAGTTCTGGATAGGGTGTAGGAAATCACCTCAAAATAAAAGGAAACCTAGTAACAGCATGACATTGCTCACATTTGTTTTCTATCCGATATCATCAGCATGTTACAGCAGGGGCAGCAAAACTCTGGAAAAGTTTGGAAGGTTTTGTGTGTCTTTTATGTAGCTAGATCACTAGTAGCAAAAGCGTGCATGATGTCCCTTTTAGACCCCATAGCGTACTGTACATCAACCCCACTCTCGCCCATGCCTCACTAAGACACCAGGACACCAGGCATGTCTGGGATTTATTTTTAACTAGGGGACTGTTAGACCAAATAAAACTGGTCAAAGTATAAATCATGATTTGAAGGGTGGATTCATTTCTGAGGAGAACTTTTTTCCTGGTTATAGGGACAAACTGATCTTTAAAACTGTTAGTGTGTGTGGAAATAAAGTCTTGGCCTTATTCTTCAAACCAGTAATTCTAATACCTCTACTTGTCTAAGGCATTCATTTTCAGTGTGCCTCCCTCTCTCTCTCTCTCTCTCTCTCTCTCTCTCTCTCTCTCTCTCTCTCTCTCTCTCATCGTCTTTCCCTCTTCCTCTCTCTCTGTCTCTCTGCTCGCTTTCTTTTTATGTTTTCATAAGCTGTCAGCATTTTCTTTTGTGTGCGTCCGACGTGAAAGAAGACATTTAAGCCCCTTAGTAGGCAGACCTCCATTTTCTAAGGGCTCTCCCTGCATAAATGTCTTGTTAGGCTTGGAGTGTATTTTGTGTTGGATAACTATCCTTGCCCACGCCGCGTGATTGGTCCAGAGAACTGCGAGATGGAGCAGCAACCCACACTTGGGAAAGAGAGAGAAAAAAAAAAAAAAACAGTCAGAGATAATGCCCACAAAATGGAAAGGGTGCTTTGTTACCAAGGAAACGGGGACACAATGTTTAAAGCTGGATTGCTCAAGAGAGTACTGGACAAGAGAGGGAGAGAGAGAGAGAGGGAGAGAGAGAGAGAGAGAGAGAGAGAGAGAGAGAGAAATGATACAGTGAGGGAAACAGAAAATAAGTCGGATACGGCACTCTTCAAGTGCTTACGGATGACGCTATTGGTGACTGTTGTTAATCAGAGTCTTGTGGCGCACAAGTTTTGATTCATTGAATTGGTCTGATTGAATTGGCATGAGAAAATGAATGTCCCTTGATGATGTAATTGCATACACAAGCACCAGTCATTTAGACGATCTCAAGGTAACGGCGTTAAAACAAGAATGATTGGGCTGTTATAGGACAATCACACGAGCACTTTCAATGGTTGCTATTATTCAAAGCATCATATTTTTTTTTGTTATAGAGTGTTAAGCCCTTAGCTTGTTATCTACCACACAGTTCAAAATATCCATATCCTGTAAAAACAGCAGTTGATAATAATTCCAGATCTGACTCAAAAGGCATGTAATCTGCGTCATAGAAAAATAATGCATTTTTTTTTCTTTTGTTTTTCTTTGTATTTTTATCAATTCAGCTTTCATCCCATTTGAAGTGTGTGCAGTTGTGTTTTACAGTACCTATGCCTATTAATTCAATTTTAGAAACTTAAAAATGTAATTGAGAGAAGGAAGAAACACTTGAGGCAAGCTAAGGCCACACTGGCTAACGATTATAACATACATGCTTCATGAGAGCCTCTTGCCTTTCTGCAACTGGATTAAGGCCTTCGTATGAAAAAAAAGACAAATGGCCATGCATATCCTTGAAATGATTACAATTCCAAGAATTAATACAGCTCATTGCAATTACGGACTCTTTGTTATGTCCACAGCTATTTTTCTCCTTCTTTGAAAAAGAAAAAAGAGCTCATTGTCGGACACACAATGTACCTGAGGAAACAGCCACTCTGCTAGCAAGGGCGCCTCAGTACCGTACAATGGTTTCTTAAACTCATAAGCTATACGAATGTTTAAGTCGACGGAACACTCTCTCTTACCCACACACACCCACACTCGCGCACACACACACACACACACACACACAAAGAAAGAAAGAGAGAAAGTTGTGTTTCAAAACTTTGTTGGAAGATTAGATGGCTTTACTGAAGGGGACTCAGTGAAACCAATCACAGATCTGATTAGCTCTTCTCTTTCTTTGCCTTTCAATCCATCATTCTATCACTCTTGCTTTTCTTTTCTCAAACACTCTCATTGTTGCTATTCCCTCTCTCCGTGGCTTGTGAGTGAGAAATAAAGACAAGTAAAGAGAGAGAGAGAGAGAGAGAGAGAGAGAGAGAGAGAGAGAGAGAGAGAGAGAGGAGACGGGCAACAAATTAGTCTCTAATCATTTTAAATGGATTTGTTTGAATGGTGGTCTGAGAAATACATTTAGGAGCATCCATAAAATTAAATGCTATTTATTATTTAAGCTAAAGAACACTGACCACATTTACACATCATATGAATAAACATCATGACAAACAAATAAAACATGGAGAAAGTTGGAGTTTATTTATTTATTTTTACTTATTTAAAATAGAAGTATCTGCAGTTGACTCGAAGTGGTTTTGAGTGAAGTTGGTTGGCTTACGAAAACAGTGTATTCTAGAGAAAGAAACACTGAAATTTAGTGAAACAACAACATAGTTTCTTACTCAAAGACAAGTCTATAGTTAAGGTATAGTTTGGTTACAGTTACATTTTATTTCAACGTTTTCAACTTCGCTCAACACCTCCGAACCACCACCACTGCTGCCTGTGATATATGGTGGCGAATGGAAATTCAGAAAGTCCTCTGAAATGCTGTCAGTCGGAACTGCCTTTCTCATTCTCTGTGAGATAAGAAATATTTTCCCACTCTGGTTTTAGCTTAAATAGACAAGTAATACCGAGTACCATGGAGCTAGTGAGTAGACAATAACATGTTATGTGTGCTGTAGACACAAGCGTTCACACCAGCATACCATTGCTGAGAACATTAAATCTATCCCACAGCAGTCTGAAACTGGTGTTTGTGTGTGTGTGTGTGTGTGTGTGTGTGTGTGTGTGTGTGTGTCTGCACATGGGTACACACACCAGGTTATTTATACAGATGCTGTTTGTATGCTAGAATGATATTTTATTCTTTGACAATGTATGATGTGTGAGTGTGCGTGTATGTGTGTGCGTGTGTGTGTTGCGGTGGGAGGTGGAGGCGGCCCACGGAGGCTAATAAAGCCATGGTTACAGGTTCCCATCTCCGCTGGGGAGACAAAAGCGTGGATCAGGGCAGCAGGAAATGATGCGATGCTCGTCCGACGGGACTCCTCGACCTCCTCCTCATTCTTCCTGAAGATTACCGTGGCGATATGAAATGTACATAAAACCTCAAACTCCAAGACACCTCTGGGGTGTGTGTGTGTGTGTATGTGTGTGTGTGTGTGTGTGTGTGTCCCTCGGAGTGATACTCACATATCTGCAGGAGATGGAAAACCTCAGGGAGGCTTGGAGCCAAACATATGGAGGAAGTCACAGTGGATCAGAGGTTCCCCACCCTCTCATCATGTCACAATACATCATGAAAACAGATATTACGCCTGTGCAATTTATCACCGAGGGTGTGTGTGTGTGTGTGTGTGTGTGTGTGTGTGTGTGTGTGTGTGAGCAGTATTCACAGTTGAGCTCGACAATTCCCCCCTCCTGACTATACAGAAACGTTGCGAAGAAGCAGCAAGATCCTCAAAAGGTCAAAAGAAAAAGTTGTCTGGCACCTAGTCAACACAAGTGGTTTCATTATTTTCCTTTTGATCTATTAATACATCCATATTTAAACATAAAAACAAAAGTGCGCTGCTCCGGGCGCTTCCTTCATTGCGCTACTTAAAGTAAAAACAAGCAAATTAAGAGCTGCTTTGGAGAACCTTTTGGCAGAACATAAAAGAAAAGTGCTTATGGCGATATGACCGCGCTGCACTGACCTGAGTGGGCCTAACAAGAGCGATCCATTAGTCCAGTAGAACGCAGCGTTCGTTCGCTCGCTTGCTCACTCGTTCCTTCAGAGGGAGGTTTTGTGCCCGCCCGCCCGCCTGCCCGAACACTGTGCTTGATTGCCCGTGATGGTAGATACGCTCGCTCGCTCGAAACAGCAAACTGTCGTGTCACTGTTATGATAACCTGTCCTCGGGGCGTTTGAATCCTTAAAACCTTCTCATCACTGTTTATTTTTATTTATTTATTTATTTATTTATTTATTTATTTATTTTAAGTATCAAGATGTTATCTTTGTATCTGTGGTAAGGTTTGTTAATCTCATTCTGGATAAACAAGGTATCTATCTATCTATCTATCTATCTATCTACTTATCTATCTATCTATCTATCTATCTATCTATCTATCTATCTATCTATCTATCTATCTATCTATCTATCTATCTATCTATCTATCTATCTATCTATCTCTCGTTTAGTAACTGTATATATGTATATCTCTATCTACAGTATGTATGTACAGTATGCACATGTATGTAAGTGATAACGGCCGCCGAGGTGTCCCGATATAGAGAGTAATGGACGACGCGTATGGCGAAGAACAGCCCGACGGCGAAGCCGATGTAAGTCCATGTATCTCGCTGTGTCGGGACACGTCTAGTATGTATATGCAAGAGTCATCAGATTGCAAACCCCCTAAAACATCATAGATGGTGAAGCAAGTGTTTGAAACATAAAGATATTGTGTGACTCCGTTTAGAAATGTAGAATCCTGTTCGGATGGAATACTATTTTCTTATGAAAGAAGATCCGCAAGGCTGCATTCTAAAGAGCATGTGATAAAGAACATCTGTTTACAACTCTTTAACCAACACTGCCTCAGGTGTCCTGTTATCTAGAAATAATGGACATTTCCTGACAAGCCAATCAGTAAAATCAGTAGTTCCATTCCACCGGGTGATACGTATCTATATCCATCTATCTACTGTATGCTACAGTAGTCTATCTATCTATCTGATCTATCTATCTGATCTACCTGATCTATCTCATCTATCTATCTATCTACTGTTCGGCGTGTGTAAACTCAGCCCATAAATCTTCCTCGCCTTGTTTGGCATTATGGTATGGCAAGCAAGACAAGCTTATTTTGGTGGAAAATAAACTGGAGTGTTTTTCGACAATGCTGACTTCTCCTGGAATGGCGTGCTCAAATCCCTTAACCATGACCGATGTATTCACATCATTCACTCCGGAGGTGTTGAGACATCAGCAGTGTTTGACATTCATTTTCTAGGAGAGGTACAAAGTGAACTTGTTTTTTGTTTTTCAATTTCTGTTTTCGAATTTGTGCTCCCAAACCACCCAGTCTCTATCCAATACACTCCGCTAAACAATTGGGCTTGTCATATTAGGAGAACACCTCTGCACTGTCCTATCTGATTAAAGGCAAAAATGCTATTACCCATATATGTAATATACCCATATAACCCATTTTCAACAAAGGTGGATTATCCCTTTAAGATAACAGATGGAAGAACTGGCTACTGAGTTTCTGCTAATGGACCGAGTCGCTGCCTACACTACATGATATAAGCGCACTTAAACACACACACAAATGCACTATTCAACCAAATACATCTATGAACCAACATCCTAGAGCAACATCATACAGCAGGCTGGACCGTGAGATTAGAATAAATTTCACCTCAACACCTTCAGCATCTTGCCGTAACCATGGTGAGCCGTGTGTGCAGCAGCAGCAGCAGCATCAGGACCACAGGCCGAGTTGAGCCAATCGATTAAGGCCATGGACAGCTGGGCCCCTCATTCTGCACACACTTTTATCAACTTCTCCCTCCGGCAAATAACAATTAGAGGCACACACAAGCTGACCCGACACATGTTAACTACTGTAAAGAGCTCAATGCACAAATGGCCAGCATGACATTGAAGACTATTTCAGCTGCGGTCTGTTATGGCCATACCAGAGAGGTTTTTATTCTATAAAAAGTGTGCCAATCAGTGGAGCGATATGGATAGCAATAATACCAAAGATCATGGAATACTGAGCAAGATAAGGCATCATAATACACTTCAATGGGAGCAAACTGGAATACTGCCTGTCTGCATTCATGCATTACATGCACAATTAGAAAGATTCTTTAAGTCTGCATAAGTCATTACATCACAATAAGAAAAGATTCTATAAGTCTGCATAAGGGATTTTTCCCCTCCCCTTGCAAAGATGAACCAGGAATTGAACCAGCGTTGACACCTCAATCCACTTGAATCCTCTCTGATAATACTGATGCTTTCACTTAATTACTGTATGTGATTGATTCATATTAGTGCCATTAGATAAAGTACAGTTACCTATAGCCACTCAGTTTGATAAGTCACATTAAAGTATAAGAATCTCCTATAGGATAATTTAGCAAGATCAAATCATAAAATCAACTTATGCCACTCATTCGAGCACACAGCGCACACACACACACACACACACACACACACACACACACACACACACACACACACACACACACACACACAGTGCACAGAGATGTTAACCACTCAGGTGGGTTGTGGATGCAGTCTATCCTCAAGGCTATCTATGTTCCTAACTACCATGCTTCATTCTAGGTAATTACAGGAATCCACAAATATAAATGTACCCCAGCATTTGGTTTGAAACTGTTTAGTTCTTCTAATAGAAGAGTTTGATAGGATCCCTCACTTCTCCTCCTGTTTCCAACTATGCCACAGTTGCTAACTAGACTGATTATAGTCTAGAATGTAAAAGTGGATTTCCTGGCTTGTTTCATGTAGCTAATAGATTGCAAATGGCTAACAGTGCCAGAGAAAATTAAAGAACGCCAGGCTGGTGCCAACTGCTGTAGTCTTGGGCCAAAAACACTTTGTAGAGTCCTAAAGTATTGTTTTTCTCCCCCTCTTTGTTTCAGCTTGGTCTTGCATGTAGGCTACTCCCTTGGACTCATTCTTGGGAGCTCTGGGAGAATTTCACAAAGCTGTGAGAAAATAGAAAACTGTAAACACTTTCTTGGTTCCCAAGCTATTGGAAGTTTAGTTATGTCCAAATAAAAGCCAGAAGAAAGTTATGGGTCTCTATATAACTCCTGCATTCTCTTTACAACCTTCTCATAAGTGTGCTTTTTAAACCAAACTATGATGATACATCACTGCACCATTACCTGGGCCTTCTGTCTGTTGCAAGGTACTTAGGGGGCCTCAAGCAAACATAACACCCCCCATAAATACCTACATGAATCACATTGTTATAATCTTCAAGCATCTTTCATTCATTATGACTAGCGTAGCGGTCATATAGTGATTGTCAAAGATTTTTTTTTTTTGTCTCTCTCTCTCTCCCGTCATCTACGTCAACGATTCCCGGGACACTGTAACACTGGGAAAAATGAAACTTGGTGGGCATGTAGCCCCAGTAGACTTTTACAGAAAAATTTCGTTTGGTCCCCGGGGGCCACTCCATCTTTGCGGATTACATTTACAACAAGTTTGGCATTGATCCCGGAGTCTTAATTACTTGGTGATATCAGATCTTCCATCTGTGTACATGGCGTATGGTCTACCTGTGTCTGTGTGTACAATCCATTCAAATGGGTCATTGACACTCATGTAGCTCAGTAGCTCCTGGGTATAGACAAATTGCCTCTTTCCACTGCTTCATAGGACATATATAAGGCCAAAAGTTATACATCATATCAGATAGAAGAAAGTGATCATAATTGTTTCAGAGAGCTGGACAAGTTTTCTTGCGCTACTCGCACACCTCTGCTGTCACCTTGCAAGGACACTCACGTAGTTCAATTCAAATCTGTTCTTTTTCAAGTGTCTCGCCAAGCAGGGTACGGGGGTGGGCGACTGCGACGGTGATGGGCAAGAGAGAGGGCCATCTCCTCTCCAACCTTTGTGATAACAAAATCGCGACGGCTTGGGTTTGTCTGACTGTGTGTATGTATGAGTGTGTCTGTGTGTGTGTGTGTGTGTGTGTGTGTGTGTGTGTGTGTGTGTGTGTGTGTGTGTGTGTGTGTGCCCTTCCAATCAAGAATTTTCTGATTGCTTGCTCTTTTCCCCATTTTTCTCTAAATTTCTCCTCCACAGTTATCGCAGTGGAGCCCAATCACAGGCAGCTCCTGATTAAAGGTTATAATTAGAAACTTCAAAATAACACACCTGTTCTTCAGGAAGGAAACACACTGACTGACTTCTACCCCTATGGAGACTTCAGCTTTTTGTTTGTGTCTCTTGGCCAACTGTCTCTTCAGCGGCCCAAAATAAATAAATAAATAAATAAATAACTAGATAAATAGATAAATAAATAAAGATGTACTAACCAACCCATAGGTCTCTATGGCTACTCAAGTACGGGTGGTGGTGGTAGGGGGGGTACTTTAGAAAAAATGACCTGGAAAATTGTACTTGTTGTTATTGCTCTAGGGCAGAAATAGAGGGATAATGGTGTGTCTTTTTCCTCCCTCTCTCTCTCTCTCTCTCTCTCTGTCTCTCTCTCCCCCTCCTCTCTTCAGCTCCAGGGGTGATTGGTATGGTGGTCTCAAAGTCCATGAAGTGGCTCTTAGAGCGAGACCCCACACTGAGAGAGGGCTGGGCCTTGGGCCTCATGTGTCAGAGAGTACTCAGGAGTCAATCTGTTTGTAAGTCAGCTTATGGAAATCAGGGTTCTCCCAGAGTGCTATGCTTTTATTATTACTATACACTACTGTACACCATCACAACATAATTATCCTGTGTGCAGACATACAGTATAGCACCATAACAAGCATAAACAGACATACAGTAGTGCCTAATGAATACCCTTTTCAGTCAGCCATTCTCAGAGCATTTTAATTGGATAACACAAGAGATTGAGATGTTAATATGGAGTGTATTTGAACCATTTGTTGTTTAACCATTGTTCATTCATCAGTACCTACTAACAACTATGTTGACTGCAGGTTGCTTTCTGTGATATATTTACTGTATTTTTTTATATTTTATTATATATGCTAAATATTTTGCCTGGTTGCTTGATACATCCACCCATTTCACTAATATAAGCTCAGCGCCTGAGCAATCTCTTTGGCAATGTCCCTGCCATGATTCTAGGAAGCAATTGGGTAGAAAAATAAGTTATTTTCGGCAGAGCTAAGGCCTCTGGTGGCTGTTTTTCTTTTCCTTTTTCTTTTTTTTCTATTTTTTTTTTTTTTTTTTTCCCCAAAACGCGTGCTGGTTTTTCCAAGAGGCGAATTTGGTTCTTCAAGTGGTACCAATTTGGAGTAAACAAGCTGGGATGTTTTCTTTCATTGATGACTCAAAAAAAACAACAGCATTTTAAAAGCATAGTTTTTTAAAAAAAAATTATGGGGTGGGGTGGAGGGGAGGTTAAAAAAAAACAATTGAGTGAAATGATGGTCCTTTTAAGTGTGCCTTCTCTAAAGTGCCTTCATCAAGTGTCATGTATCTACACTACTCTATCAAGGGCCTTTGTTTTTCGTGTTGATTTCTCTCTATCCCCCTTTATTTATCTTGCTTTGAGTGAAACGCCTTTTGTCCCCTTGTCAAAGACGTGCCTCTGCCGTAGCAGTGGCACCCAAAGAAATCATGCTCATTAGACGGCAGATTCTTCTTCACCAACTACTGAGTCTGTCATTATTTCATGTAGCTTTAAAACGCTCCTTTTCTTTCAATCCCGATTTGCTTGACTGTAACCTTTCATACCTTTGGGACTTGTTAAATGTTCAGAAAGTGAATTGTCTACATCGCTTATGACACCAGTGTTTCACTTGGATCATTGCTATTCAAGCATTGATATTTTTTGTAAAAAAATAATAAATATCTATTTTTCAAAGATGCTATGTTTTGCACTCCCATCTGGCAATTCTACTGCATGCTGATTAGAAACAGCAACTTCTTCACAGTGAGTGTGGATTAACTCTCCTGTTCGAAATACATTTTCTTATCTTGTATTAATAACATTTATGTTCTCATGACTGAAACATTTATTAGAAAAAAGAAGTCATACAATAACCAGCTTCAATGATTTTTTAAGCATTTTTATTTGATTAATTAAAGTTAGGGTCCTACTGTATGTTAGAGAACCACAGTTGTATATTTATCACAATTGATTCAGGGTTTGGATGTATCAGACACAATTCACTTTCTTTCAGTTGTTCTTGTTTGCAAAATTGTGCTATCTTTTCATGAGGTTCAGATAATCCACTTTACAGTTATGTTACCGCATATTTATTTTCTGTTTAAATGTTGCATGCTGAATCCACCCAAGTCTTTCAGACTGCTGAGGTCTGACACAAGGGCAGAGGAATGACTGCCTCAAACACACACACACACACACACACACACACACACACACTAACTCAAGCATGCACACACACACACACACACACACACACACACGCCACATCCACGTCTTCAGACTCACACACACACACACACACACACACACACACACACACACACACACATCCACACAGACACACACACACACACACACACACACACACACACACACACACACACACACACACACACACACACGCCACATCCACGTCTTCAGACTCTGCTTGACTGCTTTGAAGTTTACCTTCAAATGCATCTAGCTTTGCAGCTTTTGTCGAGCTGTGTCATTCTCTTCCCCCATTACAAAGAGCAGCACAAATGAATAAATGATCACCAATTTTCGCACCGCAAGTCAGCCACATCGGCGGCCCTTATTGTTCAGCTGTGTACACGTTCCGCATTTGCACGTTCCACAAAAAAAAAACCTGATACCAACACATTCCTGGCATAACAAAAAATCAAAACAATCACGCAGCAAACTCCTGATCTGCTGTGTTCCTGCGGAATTTGTATCACTATCCAATTTACCTGTTGTGTGCTACACCTGTGATTAAATCTAAAAAAGCACATTATTTTTTTGAGATTGCATCAATTTCTGAAGCATTATGTTTCAAGTGAGTAGGGAGATCTTCAGTTCATTTTAGATCTTCTTGGCTGGTAACTTTTTGTTTTTTAATGATTTCTGCTTCAAAGAAGGTATGTTTAATAACTTAATCTCTTAAGCAGCTTAATGCAGATGCTGTGACTTAATTATGTTTTACGTGTTTGCGAAACTGTTCTTCTGAAAATTGGAGGTGGCGGGCGAGAAAATAATGAAAAGAGTTTTAGGTGAGTTCTCTCCCATCACACACACACACACACACACCCCAGACCCCCCACCCCCACCTCGAACACAAAATCATTTATCTAGGCAATTCCTTTCCCAGACACAGAAAAAAAGACCCACGCTGAGAGGCTCACTGATATTAAAAAGTTGGACCTGGACACCTAATGAAAAAGCTTTAGTTCCAATAAAGTGGGTGGGTTTTGGTGTAAGTGTTTGTGTGTGTGTGTGTGTGTGGAGTGTAGGTATGGCGATGGTGATGGTGCTGATGTGGTGTGTGTATGGGTGGCCCAAAATAATGGATCAGAATCTTCATGATCGACTCCCCAAACCCCAAAAATGTTTTTTGTTTGTTTGTTTGTTTGTTTGTTTGTTTGTTTGTTTGGGGGGGGGGGTCTACTCTAACCATAGGTGAACTGATTGATCTCGTTCTCTTGTGGGGGAAAAGAAATAGCCACATTGTAGACCACTGGAGATCTACAACAGAGTGCAATGCTGAAGAGGCAACAAGCAAAACATGTGATTTGCTCAAATAGTATAATAACATAATGAATAATCAAAATCAAAATCAGTGCAAGCCTTTTCAGTGTGTGGTTGGTACTATCAATTCTTTACATCATCCTGTCACAGCTATGATAGTTGTCCTACATAAACAAGCATAGCCTGATGGTGGCTGAACTTGAACGATTGGACCCAGTAGGCCTTACCCCAGCTGTGTTTGGCAGCAGTAACTCCCATAGACAATCAGAGCCCGGCTAGTTTGCTGTTCACAGCCTGAGTCTGTCTGCCGGCAACACCGCTTCATTGCTTATGCATTCCAATGTACCCCCTGAAATGCAGAAATTCAATCTGTGCAAAAATGACTTTTATATATTAGCTGTTTTTTGGCGGATCCTTCTACATTTTGCCCTCATGCAACCTTAATTTGCCACTCCCTAGGATTTAATTCAATCTTACAGAACACTTCCTGCTTTCACCAATAGTATTATAAGAAGTTGCTGTTAAGTAACCACTGCCAAACCACCTCTTCCATCCCCTACCCTGGGGCGTCGTAATGTGTGTGTGTGTGTGGGGGGGGGGGGGTGGGGTTGACTGAGTTACCAGGGCCCCAAGAAGGGAGAGGGCACTTGAAGAGTCTGGAATGGTATATCAGGTAGTGAGGGGGGGCCCAAGGCCACTGCTTTTGCACAGGACCCAGAATTTGGTGCTACGCCCCTGCCCCTACCCTCTAACTCTGGTACCCATCTTGCATGGCTGGCTAGTCTGCTAGTATGTTCCCCCAGTCTACTTCGTCAACCACAACACAATCATGTGATTGGACTTGGGATATGGTTAGTTGCCATGGCACTGCTGCGTTCAGAAGCCTTTCTGGTTGCTCTGTACAATCCTCCATGCAGGACTGAACACTCTTCCCAATCTGTGCCCAGCCTAATGGCTGACGAGGCGAGGCGAGTCACACTACTAATCAGCCCCCAGTGATATGAGTGGTGATGTGGTGTTTGGGGTGGGGTATAGAGCTTAGGAAGGGGGCGTTCATTTTGGGTATTTGGTCACTGTTCAGGCACCATAACTACAGGCCAGTTTATACCTACGCCATTGAGAATACATTGAAAACTGTGATTTGTTATTGTCTCGTTTCGGTTTCTTTATTTGAAGGTACCGTCATAAGACTAACATGACAATGCCATTAGCTATGACATGACGTTGTCATGAATCTGTCATAAACTTTATACACCTGTCATGACTTCTGTCAGTGTCAACGGGTCTTGGTCATGGTTGGGGTTAGGGTATGCCAGAAGGCATGACAGGTTTATAAAGTTTATGACAGATTCTTGACATCATGTCATAGTTAATGACAGTGTCATGTCAGTCTTATGACGGTACTTTCAAATAAAGTGTTATCCATTTCCATAACACAGAGCAAATTAACATCAGAAAATGGGGTTGTTGTCACAAGCTCTGTCCCCTCCACACTACCAATGGAAAGAGATGATGTCTGTGGTGACATGAAGCCAGAAAGAAAGACCGTTACATCAAGCATTTCATACAGGATTCCAAAAGGAGAGCAGGTTAGGCGTGGCCTCACAAAATGTCGGCGATACTACCTAGCATGCTAGGTTAAATGACGTCAGATTCCTAAGCTCTTCACAGAAAGTTCCAGAAGCCTCTGCTCCAGCTGTCATGGAATCACATGGCCAGCTGTGGCAGAGCTGCTGTCATCTCCTACTGCAGAGTCAATTTCTGCTCTCCTGCCTCCTCTCTCGCCACAAAGAGGCCTTGGAGAGCAGTTCCACACTCTGCGATGAGATTGAGGGAGTGAGTTGTACACACAAGAGACCCCTATACTTCCTGCACAGTGCGCATGCAGGCGAATGACAAGGCATGATAGTGTTCCCTTTGTGCTCTCCAGCAAAAATCTGTCAGTGGCAGTGTTTGGTTTATGTCTCTGATGTCTTCCTTGCGACCAAGAGTCAAAGCCAAAGAGTTTTGAACATAATGGCAGTAACTACCCAAACAAATATGCGTCAAGGGAACCTGTTCCTCACAGTGGCATTTGTGTGGAGTTGAGTGCCAACGACCAAAAAAACAAAACAAAACAAAACAAAAAAACCTCTGACTTTTTGTGTAACTATCAAAGGGGTACTTTGGGGCTGTATGCGCTTTTACTCCAAATGAACTTTTGTGATGACACAGTTGTAATGACACAACGTGAACCAAGCTCTCGGTCGGCTGTCCCTGTTGGACTTCGAGATCCTGGCCCGCTTAGACCCAATTATCCCGAGCCTTCTGTTGTGTTGCGTTGTAACATCATGTGCCAGAAATCCGACTGTATGTGTCTCTGCCTTCCTTCACAGTTGGATACGCTCTCAATGTACAGACGGTGATAGATACTTCTCTCTCTTTTTTCACACTTCTTTCTCTCTCTCTCTCTTTCCCTATTGTTCGACAAACCGGGGCCAGAGCATGTTTTGGCCGACCTGACTCGCTCGATGAGTGGATCAGTTTGTACGCTATGAAAAAAAAAACAAACAACAACATCAACAATATAAAAAAAATGGAATCCCTTATGCCAAGTGCTAATGGGGGTTGTGTAAGAAGCAAACACTTTTGAACACACTGATAAACAAGCCTGGGAATCAGGCCGCTGAGAGGGAGACAAATAGCTGCCTTCTGAAGCCAAAGAGAACAGAAAGGAGACGCTCCCGAAATGTAGATTAGTACTCGCTGCTTGCTTGCGCATATGTGTGTGTGTATGTGTGTGTGTGTGTGTGTGTGTGTCTGTGTGTGTGTGTGTGTGTGTGTGTGTGTGTGTGTGTGTTTGTGTGTGCGTGTGTGTCTGTGTGTGTGTGTGTGTGCGTGAGTGTGTGTGTGTGTGTGTGTGTGTGTGTGTGTTTGTGCGGGTGGGAGGGAGAGAGAAAGGTTGTGTCTTGTTATCTGCTTTTAACTCCATTCTAATTTGGCCAGTTTGCTGTTAGGAGCATGTGTTAAAAAGCCTCAATTTATGCACTGTAAAAGTCAAGAGATTCAGACAATCTGTCCTCTCTCTTACAGTTAGTTTTTTAATTGCATTTCTGTTGGCAAATAAAGTTCTTCAATGTCTGCGGAATGAAAGTAAACAGCGAAGCAAGTTTTGATTCCATACTCCAAGCTCCAAGATGCAGTTATGGCAGGCAAGCAATTACAGTTTACAGTAGGTCTATATTCTATATTATTATGATTCAGGTCATTATCTTTTGGTGCTTTGAATGTCACTTTTTTAAAAACTTTATCTTTCTTTATCTTCCTGGACCATTTCTGACCTTTATTTATGAAAGACTTTCTCCAGATTGATGGATTGTCTGAAAGGTCAAACAGGTTTAGCTTGAGTGAATCTTCATTCCCCCAACACCCCCCTCACACACACACACACACACACACACACACACACACACACATTCTTTTATTTTCCATTTTTTACTGGTTTCTCCTTATACACTGAATGTGGAGGGCTGAATAGGTTTATCATGCACCAGTAATTACCAACAGTACGACATCATCAGCAAATAAAGTAGTCCACGGAGTAGACAAACTGGCTCCAACATGAAACGTTGAGACACTGTAGGAAAAGAAAAAGGCTCTTCACACGGCAATGGGTTTAATTTATGGCTTTGCACACCCTTCTCTCCTCTAAGCGGTAGATTTACCTTACAAGCGAGTCCTCGGGGAGCTCTTGCAGTCCTACATGCAGCCCCAGTCGATATTTATAATGGGAATTTGTGAATCTGAATTAGGCCAGGAGACAGGTGTTTGCATGGGAGGAGAGAATAGAGATGTAGACATCCTCAAAGCACACACACACACACACACGCACACGCATAGATACACATACATCCACACACACAGAGAGAGATACACACACGCACCCATAGAGATTCACAAATGTACAGACACATCCACACTCACATATACACATACGTACTGTATACACACATACGCTTAAACACACACACACTCACACACACATTGACAAACCACGCTCCTCCAGGTATCTGCCCGTGTACAGCATTATAATATATGGTGATGAAAGTCTCTCTGAGGGCGTAAGACACATACAATACTATTCTTAGTAGCCATTTGCAACTTTGTGTGTGTTCTTTTTAAGCAAGCACATGGAAATCTCCCACAGATCAGTCACAGCACGGACAAAATGGGCATTAAAAAACCTTTCGGCTTGTCACTCAAGAGGGACTTGAGCTCCCCATGTCGATGGTGCAAGAGAGTGAGAGAGAGAGAGAGAGAGAGAGAGAGAGAGAGAGAGAGAGAGAGAGAGAGAGAGAGGAAGATGCAGAATGGAGTTGTTAGGAAACAGGGCCAATAATTAATCTAAATCTGTAATCAAAATATGTATCAATCATAAACTTTGGTGCACCAAGGGCATAGACAAATCTGTAATATTAACATTTAATTACAAGCAATATTCATCAATATCGAAGGTTTTTCCTTGTCTAAGGAAGTCTTGGCTAAAATCAGAGTGACTATCTTATGAATGGTACATCATCATTCAACTTGGGGCCCTGGGCAATTGCCTGGTTTGCCTGCCCTGTTGCGACGGCCCTGCATGTATGGATGTTGCCCTGAGGACTTCCAGAGCAATGGGATGTCGTGTGGGAGGTCTGCCCAGGGAATAGTCTCTTGGTGGGGGTCATCCATCGCTGGGGGACTCCTCAGGAAGCGACTACAGGACTCCATCCCAGCTTTGCATGCTCTACTGAGAGGATGGTGGTATGAAGGCTTCAGAAGTCATTATTACTGTAATGAAACTAGGAGCATACACTTGAGAGGAGTGAAAAAAATCTAGAAATAATATTTATTATAATAATAATAATAATCATACATTTTATTTGAAGGCGCCTTTCAAAACACCCAAAGTCACCATACAAGGTAAAATCATGTCAATATTAAAACAGTCATTACTTAAAAGGACAAATAAATAAAACCAGTGGCTAAAGGTTATATGCCATTTTGAACAGGTGGGTCTTGAGTTGTGATTTGAACGTTGTGATCGTGGCTGACTTTTTTATAAGTGGGGGGAGGGGATTCCAGAGGGGATTATTAAAAAAATTTAGTATATATAAAATATTATAATAGAGTTGCTGGAGCTGTCACCAAGTGATAAAACTTTAAATTAACTGTATATATTTTTTAAAGATATTTTTTAAGACTTTTTGTCTTTAATTCGATAGGATAGCAGAGAGAGCGACAGGAAACGAGTGGGAGAGAGAGACGGGTAAGGATCAGGAAATGACCTTGGGTCGGACTCAAACCCGGGACCCTCAATTTATGGCACGACGCACTAGCGCTCTTCTGAGCCACAGCACCCCCAGACCAACTGGATTTGTGTCATTTTGAATTTTAATACAGTATCAGGATAATATAGTTGCTGCAATGCCGAATTTTGTACACAGACTTAGACATTTATAGACTTTCATACACAGACAGTACTTCCAGTGCCTGAAGCTGAAGTATAGGGTTTTGTCTCTCACTGAAGACTAGCGATTTTGGATATTGAAATGGGCATGCTGCTGACAGTGGTACTGCATTGGCAGATCAATTTGATTCAATGTCTAGAACACCAAATGCTTGTACACATCAGTTGCGTCGCAGCGCTTTACAGACAGTGCAAAGAACACCCATGACTAACAGGGGCAAGGAAAATACTAATTCTCTTTAGGAAGACCTCTTGGGCAGAGCCACGCCTCATGGACTCAACGCAGCTGTCTGGGACCCATTGAAGTACTTGTACAGCAGTCAGTAGTCTAGTGATGGATCATAAATTGTGCATGGTTATGATGTATTTTAATGAATGATTGCCACTCCGAATAACCGGAACCATCATAAGAATGACCGAATATCAAGACATCTGCTTTGTATCCTGTCACAGGCAGCAGTTGCCAAACTGTTAGAACAGGATTGCGTGCATGCATATGGGTATGTGTGCCTGTGTGTGTGTGTGTGTGTGTGTGTGTGTGTGTGTGTGTGTGTGTGTGTGTGTGGTGTTGACAATAAGATGGACACAAGGTTAATGTCCTCTCCCGAGAGCTAGTCGTGGACTTTCATTTTCTTCCAGACCGTTTGTTCTCAGGGGCCCCTGGTCGCATTAGTTTTATCCACTTTCGATATCAAAGGCCCACCGTAATTGCAAAAGGCGATTGAATTTTTTGACAGTTCCATTTCAGCCAATCAATAATCATTAACTTCTTGCCAAAGTGACAATCAGGGTGTACATAGTATCAATCCATTCTTTTTGTGCATGGCTCAGATTTCTCAATTATCCACAGCTTGTTTTAATATTGCTTGTTAAAGTTTATAATAGATCGGTCTCTGCCTAGAGTTCTTACGAAGTCATTTGTCTGAACATCAGATTCTATTTTTCTCCTTTGGAGATTATTATAATTAGCTTCAGAACAATTTTGTCTTAAAAGGATCACATTGTCTTTTAAATTTGACATTTAAAAGCTATTTAGCTAAAACCTATTTTCATCTTTAGAGTAGAACAAAAGTAGGGTGTATGTAAGTGTACTGTAGCCTATATTATGATGAGCCAGAACAACAAAAGCCTAGTACACAAAATTATGCAAAACAGTTGGATTGTAGTAGCTACTGTAATAACTTGCTATATTTTGAAGAGACACATTAATTTGATCTGAATGTATCTTTAATTGTAATTTTATGCTATATAAAATACATGGGGCCTTCATTTATGAAAATAACATTAATAGATAGTCTCCCCTAGGTAATGTGCAATTTCTGAGATGTTAAGAGGGTTTTTTTATGTGGCTGACCTTGAGTTATCCATTTGTTCTCTGTATCAAATACTTCTGGGACATGTACTGCAGTTAAACAAAGATCAGACGGAAACCCCACATACATACATTATAATTCCTGCCTCCATGCCTGATCTATTTGGTCTGCTTGGGTGATTCATTGTAATTCAGCACATATGTAACAAGATGGATGCTCACTGAAAGCTGCCCTATGGGTCAACTCTCTTTTGACATTTCATTTTCAATGGGTGCCATTTTTATTCACACAAAAAGCAATGCCCATCCACTTGAACAACCCCCCTAAGGGTAGAATGGCAAATATGTTGTATGCAAATACATCCTTAGATACCCAGATACCAGTCTAATTCCAACGCTGTGCAATATTTTTCCTTCTTCTCCTGTATGTGTTTGGGTTATCTGTAAAAACATTGAGGTGTTTCACCCAGTGAGGTGGCATCTGCATCCGATAAGGTGGTGTGTGTTTACCTTACTTAACCCTTCTCTTGTATTTGTGCAGAAGTAGTTAACAGCCTTGTGCCGATAATAGCCTTGTTCCGCCCACGATTGAGTTCAGTCCATCTCTCGATGCCAGACCCAGACTTTTCAATGATGTAGGATGGCTGGCCAGGCTAGTAGTAGTTGCGTTCGGCCTGTGTTGTTCCAAATTCTTTCGTTTTAGCGCAGTTAGCTGACTATAACAGAGCTAGTCTTGAATTACATCAAACTTTCACTTTCAGGTGCAGAGACTGTGCCATTTGTTTGTGGCCTAGCCCATCCAGCAAGAAGTTTTTGAAACGATGTGAGTAATTACCCCTTGAGACTATGAGTGGGGAAGGTGGCGTGGTAAAGGTGCCTCCTGCTCTCTGTAGCCTATTGTTCTCTAGTCTTGCACTCCATTGATTTGGATGACTCATCCCCTCTCTGCATTGCTGTAGTGTCTCACACTACCCTTTGTTGTGTAACTACTGCTTGTTACACTGCATAAAATATTGGGTAACACTTTATTTGAAGGTACTTACGTAGATAAGAGGGAGATGATACTGTCATAACTATGAGATAACTCATACGTAAACATAACATAAACATTATTAACTCATTGTTTATGACTGTCATTATGTGTCATTTGTTTTTTTTTTTTCATGAAAGTTGGCATTAATTGAGTTGTCTTGATTATGACATCTTGACATTAATCAAAATTAAATGACCAGAAGATGTCTTAGTCATTACAAGTCAACATTAAATTAGTTTGCTCTATATTTATAATGGCATTAACTGAGGATTCCTTTGTCATGACAAAGAAAGTTTTACCAAATATTGCATCACTTGTAATTAAAAGATATGTCCAGGGTCCAGGGTTGGCCTGCAGCAAAGATTGAATAGCCTACAGAAGCGCTAGCTGCAAAGAACTCCAGGCTAGGACTATAGGAACCCAGTTTCATTTTATTTTGCTTCATATAGGCTAGCTAAATGGTTAATAGACTGCATTTACATAGCGATCCTTAGTTTACATAACAACTCCTCAATCTCCTGTGCCTGAGTGCACCACACTTATCATTAGCTGATTTACCTCTTACTGACTCTTAAGATGACATTGTAATCGCATCCAATTGGTTCAGAGTATGTCACTGGCAGCCTCTGTGTTTTGGTAAGGAATAGCCAATAAGAATCCAAGAGGAATGTCTGGCATTAGACTCAACATTGTAATTTCAGTGTACTGGTTGCTCAAAAGTTTAAGGCCGGTCATATATAGTAAAGCAAACTAAGAAATTTGGTAAGACAGTGGCTCCCGAGCTCTGCATTCCCACTATGGAACCGCGAATGTCCGCCCCACCTGGAAGGCTCAATTATAGAACATGTTTCTATGAGTAATACTGCGAGAGCTGCGAGTTCACCGTTCGAATTGTCATGACTATGCAAACCACGTTCTCTGAATCACCAACTGCAAATGCACTCATTGAAAGCCAATACTGTCATACTGCATACGCGCTGCTGTGACGGGGGTGGTGAACCGTTGTCGATTCAAAGAGAATCTCACGCACCGGCTGTCAAGTTTGGCCTCATATGGAGCTCGCAAGTTGAGAAATATTGGAATAAGATAATAGTTTGAAAAAGTCAACATTTCTCTCTCTTTACAAATAGAGCGTAGGCTGTGTTTTAATCAATATGAGAGAGCCTTGGTGGTTGAGTTTTTAAAAAATGAAATTGACATCCGAATATTTGCTTTCTTTGCCCTCAAGGTTTATTGTTTCCAAGCTACCACATCAACTGACAAGAGCAAGGTAAGCATCATGTAGCTGAACCAGAAATGAAGAGGCAAGCAAGCACACACACACACACACACACACACACACACACACACACACACACACACACACACACACAGAGAGAGAGAGATGCACGCACACTGACACACACACACAAACATTCCTTCATCCACTGTCAGAGGCTGTCTTCCTCGTAAGTCCTGTAAGATCAAGATATTATATTTTGGAGAGGCCCTCGGGCAATTTGAAAGAAGTGTTTGTATCAAACATGCATTCGCTCAAATTGCAGTCATTTTTACTACCTAAACATGACCCTGAGGCAAGGAAGCACTTCAAAGAGGGACCGAAAGCAGAAAGACACACACAGATTTTGAGAGAAAGGATGTAAGTTCATAAGCTCCTGGATTGTACATGCTGGAGAATTGGGAGCTAAAACCTCACAGGTGGCAACAGCAATAAAATAATTAGATCCAGTTCTCCTCTATCTCTCTCTCTCTCTTTTCTCTCTCCATCTCTTTTCTTCCCCTTATCCTCCTTTGTCTGTCTCACTCTAGCGTTCTCTTCTGATTTAGTTAATAAGTAATTGATCTTAGATAGAGGAGGTGGAGATTTCTTTTCACCAGTAAAGTATGAAACACTGCTTGGGCTTGGCTCTGACACTGGGGTTAAATAACATAATTACACTGGGCAATGAAGGGAATCTTTTTCTTTTGAAAGATATTTTGGGGGGCTTTTTTCCTTCACCTTTATTGTGATAGGATGGTGTAGAGACAGACAGGTAATGAGTGGGAGGGAGGGATGGATCGGAAAATGACCTTCAGTCAGAATCAAACTCAGCCAGGCCCCCAGATCTAAAGGTATAATCCGGAGTGAATCAACACGTAGCCCTGCTGTTTTATACTGCTAAGCACTATTGAAAGCCACCTCAATGATCGAATTTTGTGCATCGTAGACCGAGTTTGCGAAACAGCAGCCAACACTAACTGAATGAGGCATGTCAAAAACGAAACCTAATCGATATGCTTTCGTTTTGAAATGCCCCATTCTGTTAACGTTAGCTGCCGTTTCGCTTAGGGGGTCATAAAATGTTGTGAAAAAGTGGAAAGATGGGCAGAGACAGTTATAATT
Source organism: Sardinella longiceps (assembly GCA_027497455.2). Classification (NCBI taxonomy): domain Eukaryota; kingdom Metazoa; phylum Chordata; class Actinopteri; order Clupeiformes; family Clupeidae; genus Sardinella; species Sardinella longiceps. Next base: position 11,150,073 of record JAODXP020000028.1, on the reverse strand, counting down.
CACCCTTTAATGAGTCATTTATTCATCAAAAAGCAGGATAAAAACTGAAAAACAACATTCAAAGTTGCCGCTTGTTCTTTTGGACCACAAAAGTCAAATCAGACTTGGAAAAACATATTATTTTCATGCATAGTTTTTACCTAAACATCAGAAAGTTCAACATCCTTAAAGTAACTTTCAAACTTTCTCTTGGCTGTAAATGAAATCTACTGAGTTTCAAAAAGCTGATTGCATTCTAAACATCATCAATAACGATAAGACTGCAAACGTCCAGAGCACTGGGGGAAAAGGCATTACACAGAGAAGGCCAAATAAGGATAAATATCCGTTATTGATATTATTTCCTTGTGATGCATTCTTACCCAAGGGATGAGGAAGTGGGTCTGTTCTGCTGCACTATCCGTCACAGGAGAGGAGACCTAGTCCAACAAACACCTCCCACAACCACCCACCACACACACATAGAAACACACACACGCTTTCACCATATACGCGCAAAGGCCCTTTGGCAGTCTACCCACCTCTTTAATGAAAATAAAACATTTGTTCTTAGATTCTTCTTTCTCTCTCAGTCTCTCTCTCTCTCTCTCTCTCTCTCTCTCTCTCTCTCTCTCTCTCTCACACACACACACACACACACACACACATCAACGGCACTTGCACTCCCTTACCCACACATACACATTCACTCTTAGCGGCTTCTGCTATATGCTAGCTAAAGACTCATGATAAATTGCCAGTGTAGCGAAGTTAACTTTAGCCCCTAATGGCATGAAATATGCTACCGCTATTCTTTCACGGTGCGGCCAAATGATCCCTCTTGTCGATTTATCAAGCCGATTTCATGTCTCAGCCACTGCCTTTTAATGCTACCTGATAAATGATGCTTTTATTTGGCTTTAATCTTTCTTTGGGCTAAGTGTCTGCAAGCCACAAATGCTTATTTGGCTTTTTGAATGAGATTTGTTGACCCTTCAAAATGATTTTGGATTTTCTTACAATAAACTTGAAAATATTAACATGCAGGAGATAAGCATGACTTTGCTCCTATTCACATGAATTGTACATCCCTTGATGGCACCCAATAATTGGTGTGAGTTTAACTCCAGGAATATCCAGGAACATCAGCATAACTAGTTCAATTTTCCTTAGCCCCAATTAGTTGGTGTTAGCTGCCAGCTTGCTAGTTGTTTATGTAGTACAAAAATGGTAATATCACACAGTAGGGATGACTGGAAATAGTCAGGCTATTTCTATACTGCAATTACAACTATGATAATGACCAGGACAATTAACAGTAACCTTATATGTAACAGCTACACTCATTCCCATGCATTTTATGGGGGTCAGCTCTATGTTCCCACAGCTCTATGTTCCCACATTTGTTAGGAATTTTTATTTTTAACAGAAATTTTGGAAATAAGGCCCTATGTTCCCACAACCCTATGTTCCCACATTTGGGAAATTGAGCCCTATGTTCCCACAGCCCCGCTGCACATTACAAAGATTTAGAAAAAAAAAAAATGAGACCCTATTTTCCAACAGCAATATGTTCCGATAAGGGCATGTTTACACCAACACAGGTAATATTTATCCAGTTAGTCCTTCCGTTCACATTAGAATGGAGGATTCTGAAACTGATTCCAAAAAATGATTACTGAGGTCGATTTCAAAAATGATCGCTGAGGTGGATGAATATGAAATTGTTGTGGAATGTGGATGCAAAACTAAACCCCACTACCTGGAAGGCACCATTGAGGGCAAATAATACCAAAGATCGAATCTTGCTTGAACTTACATAGGGGGTCTACCAGACAGGCGTAGAAATGTGGGACTATAGTACCTGACTTTGAAGAAAAAAAGAAAAAACTTAGAAATGTGAGAATATAGGGCTGTGGGAATATAGGGCTGTGGGAACATAGAGCTGTGCAGTGTTGCCAGATGTACGATAATTATCATAATTTTGACCTCTGTACAATGTACAATCAATAATGAAATAAAATCGTTAATGTACGATAATTTCTGACTTTTCAGTCGTTCGTCCAAACACACATACCGCCTCTCTCTCTGATCCCCGAGAATCATTTCGCAGGCCCGCTTAACTGCACGCACGCACGCACACAAGCAAGCAAGCACGTAGACACACACACATACACAGGAACCGCACGGCGTCGCTCGCCCGTCACCACTACACTACAGTTTGCCGAAGAAGACAGTTTCAGTTTAACTAAACAAAGTAGAAGAGTGCTAAACATGAGTTCGGAAAGGGAAAGAGATGACAAGAGAAACATGAGTAGTCTACAAAGTATATCACAGATTAAAAAAATATGATCATTCGCAACTCGGTAGCTATGGCTATGGCAGTCCTTGGCTGCGGCTTAAGTGACATGTAACAGATATGATCATTTGCAACTGATGCGGCCGTGAGATCAGGTTGGTACTGTAGCAGAGCTAAAGTCACATGTAACATTCAGATCACAGATTCATTTGACCCCTGACCCCTTTAAAAGGTTATGTTGTGTCTCCAGCTTGGGAATATACGAACAGCTGTTAACCTGTTCAAGGAAGGAGCGACGGTTTAATATGCCCTGTCAACGATGTCAGAGGTGTCTTCTGCCACTGTCACTCCTGTGCGGCGGAGGGCTGCCTTTATATCGTGTGTTGTGCTGTTAGTGTTTTGGATGTAGCTTTTCATAAATCTTAAGCCTTTGCAACATAGGCCCACTGTATGAGCCTTTCAAAATACTTCTCTTTTTAAAAGATATGTTAATGTAATATTTATGTGTGTGTGTGTTGTGTGTGTGTGTGTGTGTGTGGGGGGGGGGGTCTACATCCATATATTCTCTGTGGGCAGCTTACTGCAAGTGTCACGCGATTTGAAATACATTAAGTATCTCATTTTCCTTGCTATTTTCTTCTGCCCCAGAGAATGACCTTGGTGACGATGTGGGTTTTATTTATTTCTTTATTTTTGCTATTTATTTCATTATTTATTTTTCAGTAGGCCTACTCTTGGAATATTTCCCACAGCATTCAAAATAGGCAATTTTATTTTGACAGCAATTTGTATGTAAAGCAAGGCAAAAAAGGAAGCTCCCTGGCTGGCTTGGCTCCGTGATATTTGCTGATGCTGCTTTTCTTTCTGGAACAGTCCGAGACACCCCCAGTGTGGATTGAAATGGGGGGAAGGAGGGCAGGGAGAAAGGGAGCTTACATTTTAAAAGAATAGGAGAGAAGAAAAAGACAGAGGAAGAGGAGGAGGAGGAGGGGCTGATGGTGGAGGTGGAAGACAGCGGAAAAGAAAAAAAAGAAAAAGAAAAGAAAAAGAAGAGCAGCATCTCCTGACTCAGTCGCAGTGTCATTGCTCGACGCTCACTCTCTGTGGTAATATAATTCCTAATTTTTGAGCACTGTATGCAATTTTATAAAGGAAAATGAAATTGCTTCCCCCACACACATTCTCCTCTCCTCTCCCTCTCATCCACTCCCTCTCTCTCTTTCTCTCTGTCTCCCTCTCTCCCTGTTGCTCTTCCTCACTCTAAATCATATTCATCCCCCCTTATTGATGGGTATATTAAGCCAAAAGCTACCACACAGAGCATTTTGGATGCATTATTTCTGTAAGCTGCGGGGCTCTCCCTTCTCAGCTCGCCTGATGGAAACATCACTTCTGGACATCACAGCTAATTCGCAGCAGTGTTATTGGCAACACCTTTTTTTTGTCTCGTCTAGTTTGGAAATAGCATGAATAAGACAATGAGGTGTTCTGACTTGGGTGATTCCCCAACGAGGGCAACGGACAGATGTAGACAAAACGAACATCTTTTTTTTTTCTTCTTTTTTTTTGATGCTTCATCTTAACCAAAGGAAGCGAATGCCTCTGGCAAGTATGAATAACAAATGTGTTGTGGTGTGTGAGTGTTCATCTTAGCATGCAGCTAACCATTGCTGTGCTTCTGTTAGCTTACTGGAGAAGTGACAGAAGGCCTGGCTTAACAGCGGTGGCTAACACCCTGTCTTCACCTCACCACCACATCCCTCCACCTTAAACTCACACACACACACACACACACACACACACATAGAGGATATGATGGATCAATCGCAGGTCATTTACGCCAGTGTATACCAGAAGGGCCTTGACTTCAGCACCCCCCTTCCCGCGTGATTCTGACAACCCCCATCCATCATGCGTTTACACTGCTGACAACCTGGAAAGGTATTAAAGGCCTTTTTGTACTGTATTTATGGCTGCTTGAGACTTTTCCAATGATAATAGATCACAGTGTCAAGGCTGTGTTAGATTGCTAGTTTACTGACAGCAGAGAAGTTTTTGAGTTGTGAATGATGCTGAAGCTGAGGCCATATAGGGGCTGCTGGAGGCTGGCTTTTTGTGTGTGGGGTGGGGGGGAAGCAAAGCCATAGCCCTGCTGTTTGAGCTATCTGGCGTAATTGGAATATTGCCAGCAGGGCTGGACTGGGATGCAAAAAATGGTCCGGGCGTTTTTGCCTATGGCGGCCCACTATGATTTTGTTCAAAATTAACTTCATGGCAAGCTAAAATAACAATGTAAATTGGACACAATACATAAAGCCCAATATCCTTCAAGACAATTATGAGTAAATTATGAAAGCACCGGCCCAAGAATTGCCTTGTCCCACCGGGCATTGCCCTGCATGCCCTATGGCCAGCCCATGCCTGATTGCCAGTATCCCGTTGGATGGAATAGTCTGTGCGTGTAGCTGTGCTCATTGTCTTCTGTCGCAGTATGCTAATATCATGCAGCAGGCAGTTCCTGTGTCAGACTCACAGTATATCTGTTATGTTAGTAAAGATAAGGCATGTCGAAAGACAGAAGGGCCTTATAACAAGCAAACCATGTAAGCAAATACGTAGTTAGAGAGAATACTTGTGATTTATGCTGAAGCTGAGGTCATGCAGTCATGCTACATGTTGCTCATGCTAACAACTTCTGTGCTACAGCATTGCGTGTTACATTCTGAATGAATAAGGCTAATAGCCGAGAGAGGAGGAAGCACTCACTCTAGACTTGGTGGTAGTGGTGGTGGTGGTATTTGGTAGCTTTGGGGTGTGAGGACTGAGTTTTTCGTGAGACCACTGCACAGTGCCCAGAGAGGGAGAAGGAAAGGGAGGGGATGAGGGGGGAACGGGGAGGGTGGGGTGTGGGGGGACGTCCCCCGCTAGCACCCTAAGGGAAGTGACAGATTAGATTTTTGCAGCTCTCACTGTGCTGGAGCCTGATCCGCTCAGTAAATGCATTTTGGCACTACAGCCAGCTTTAAGCAAATGAATGGTGCTGAAACAGAGTGGGATCACTCTCAAGTTCAAATAACCTCCAGCAGAGAGAAAGATAGTTCTCCTTCTCTTTTTTTCAGCCTTACAGTGTGAGAGAGAGAGAGAGAGAGAGAGAGAGAGAGAGAGAGAGAGAGAGAGAGAGAGAGAGATGATTCATCAAAAAAAGATTTTATTACCTGTTAAAATCCATCAGTGTTTTGGGGCATTCTGAGATCGGGGCTCGTGGTTGCAATTACAGTGTGTTAAATAATTCAAGAACACAAATGAAAAACATAAGGATATTCATCTATACCTTTTGATATATTGGATTGCATTAGATACGAGCAAGAGAGATAAACACTTAGGCCCCTGGGGAGGTTTCAGCAAGAGTCTGTCAATCAATTATTCACATCTAAATTAAATACCAAATGACTGTGAAAGGTGTCTTTAGAAAAGTCAGCACCAGGCTGAGCACAGGAGGGCTGAGCAGAGGCTAATCCAGTTTTAAGTGGAATAGTGCCGATATTCGATCTGAGTTATGCAAACTTCTCTTTTCTGACTGACATCAAATAATTTGAACGTATTCTGGTGTCTGCCGTAACCTGAATAGCTGCAGTATTATGTTTAAAACCGAAAACGTGTCTCCATGTAACTGTGCCTATTGCCTAAACCTCTTTCAGTATGCTGTTGCAGTATGATAATATCATGCAGCTTTTCCTGTAATTCAAAGATAAGGAAGTAAGGCATGTTTAAAGGAAGATGGGCCAAATACAAACAAAATATGCAAACAAATACTTAAAAAATATGTAGAGGAAGAGTACAACACTGTATTTCACTTAGATACAATTTATGTATGATATAGCTAAATAAAAGCAACTACTGAAAATATTCCACATTTTTTCCATCTTTTAATGAAAATGGATCATTCACTCCCTTACCTGGAGTTACATAGAAGGGTAAAGCATTGTGATCTCAGTATGTGCATTTTCCTAGTCTGGCAACTCCTATTTTCCATTTTTCTTAGCTTTAGCGCAGGATTGTAAAGTAGCCAGATAGCAACACATTCAAGCACCTATGCTAAGCTAAAGCTGAAATTGAGGTTGCCAGACTGGGAACGCATGCACTGAGACCAAAATGCTTTTACCCACCCTATGCAACTCCAGGTAAGACTTTGCATAACCCAATTTCATAAATAGGTGGAATATTCTTGTAACTTCCTTGAGAAATACCACACAGTAGTAATCACAAAATGATAAAGTCCTTAATTCAGACAATGCAGAAGAAAATCCCAATGCTCATACAGCATGTGAGCACACCAACACACTGACGACTAAGCTAAGCGCAGAGGAGACCAAAATCTTTATCAGTGTACTTTATAGGCTAGCAACACAAAACCTCATGGGGGTGTTTCAAATGTCATGAACACAAGGAGATGATTATGGCAGTAAACAACTTAAAGCTCCACTGCTGCAAACAAAAGCTACTGCCAGACAGCCAACGAGGGTGGACTATTTACATTTCTATCGAAAGCTTTTAGGTTTCATATCGAGGATGAGACAGATTTGTGCCTGTAATTACACTAACTACATTTCCAAAATGAACGCTTTAATGAATTTTTCTTTCAGGTTGTGGAACAACACACACAACAAACTTGCAACTCCAATGGATTCAGATAGCTTTTTTTCTCTTTCTGCACTAATGATATGGATTTACTATAAGCCCATAATGTGGTTTATTACAAATATCTTAGAGGAGACTACTATATAATGGCACATGTTTGATTACCATCAGATCGTGTTATTTGTTTTATTTTTCTTTCTTTTCTCTTTCTTTTATGGTCTCTCTATGTCTCTCTTGCATCTCTTGTGTGGAAATGTGTTGCTGCCTAGAGTCTGTTTATTTAGTTTCAATTTTACATGATGACCTCTTGTTAAGATTTATGATAATTGATGTGGACAATGAGTATATGGATGAAATTATGTGAATATGTATTCCTGAGCTAGCCTGGCGAATGCCAAACTAAAATCACAAGTGATATTTAGTCTGGGGACCTACCTATTGCATTTCTCGTAGCGGAAGCATCGTTTACAATTGTCCATAGCCGTTTATTGGGCGCTACGAATGTCTATCATAGCGTCTGTACATACCTCGGAGCCAATACCAGAGCCACCACGTGACGTAAAATGCGATTGAGGGACGTACAAATCCCTTTTTGTTCTGCGATTGGATACCGAAAGCAGGCGAGAAAAACGGCCATGGTCTCCATGCTCCTCTGCAGAGTGAAATGAAATAAGCGTGCAAAGGAGCATGGGAATTCCCAGGCTATTCCTGAGCATTAACAAAAAAAAAAAAAAAAAAGAGACTACTATATAAAATGGGAAAAAATGAATACTGACTCAGTGCACTGCAGACTAAAAACAGGAGCCACTTGTGGAAAATCATAAAAACCTGGTTTCTGTTCTCCAGTGAGGGGAGACACCCAGAGTATAACAGTAGATGTGCTTTCCAATGCCCTTCTTATTTCTGCACTGGGTTTCAGAGCCTTCCTTCTCTCGGCTAGCTATCTCCTCTCTGGATGGAGTGTGTATTGGTATCAGAGAATGGACTCTCCTGCGCTGAACAAGCTGAATAAACCTCGCTTGACACGCTTTATTTGATATTGTTTTATTTTTGCTGGGAGAGGCTCAAAGAGATTTTGTGTGTGTGTGTGTGTGTGTGTGTGTGTGT
>JAODXP020000028.1:11137050-11139550 GCA_027497455.2 Sardinella longiceps | reverse complement strand
AACACTAAGCACTCATATAACAGCCTGTGTGGTGCACTGGATCTCCATGGATGTTGTGTGCATGCTGAGCTCTAGCCAATGGAGCTACTTGTTATTGAATAAAAGCATCAGGGTGGGCAAGAAAGCATTTCACTCAAACACTAGGGTGGGGGAGAAAAGAAAAAAAATACAAAACTTTGCCGAAGTTGTGCTGAGATTTCTTTTCTTTACTTTTTCATTCATTGTTTTGTTGATGTTGTTTTTGTTGCTGTTATTAATGTTTTCTCTGTATTTAAGTGGAGCTACCAAGATCTATATATGTTTTTATTTTGTTGTTAACCATTAAAGATGAAAGAATCCTTATTTCATCTATAAACAGTAGACGTAAATTTTGATTACATTCACAACAGTGTCCATTCAGTAGCCTATGTCATGGTGTAAGCTGGTGCTGTGGTTTTCAATCACATTGGCATCAAATTAAAAATTCTCATCTCCACTTTTATCACAATAAACCCAAAGATAAAATCAAGTTGATTGTTCTTTTAACTGTGAGTACATCTATAAAGAGGACCCATTATTTTTTAATTAAATTTAATTAGTCGGACAATTATCACACAATCCAAGTAGATGGGGTAGAAAAAAAGAAAGAAAACAAAACAAGCAGTCTAGATAGGCTGATGCATAATGGGTAGCTTCCAAAGAAGGGGTCCAATTATGGTGGTATTGAGCGTATACTCTGATAATTGAACTTTGGAAAGGGAGAAAAATCAATTGTAATCAGAGGATGTGATGTCCTCGGTGTCCATTTTGGGAGGCCTCCTATTTCTCAATGTGCTCCCTCTGTGCCATCCACCCACCCTATATGTGTGTGTGTGTGTGTGTGTGTGTGTGTGTGTGTGTGTGTGTGTGTGTGTGTGTGTGTGTGTGGCAGTCCTGCTGCTGGCGAGGGCAAAATAATCATCCGATACCAATCCTGCCACTTTGCAGCCCTGTCCAGTTATCCAGTGGACAGCTTTGTCAAAGTGCTCTTCTTCTTCTTCTTCTTCTTCTTCTTCTTCTTCTTCTTCCCTCTATTAGTTTCTATCCTTCGCCTTTTTTCTTTTTCCTTCAAGCTCAAACAATTTGGTCACTTTTTTTCTTCTGTGTTGAACCCCATTCATTTGATTCCACTAGCAGCAAGAACAACAAAAACAAACTCATTACTCTTGTGGTATTTTCAGTCACCTTCTAAAACAAGCCATCCTACACTGCAAAAAAAAAACAGTCGGATGTCGCAAAATTTTGGTTTCAAGACATTTTGACACACGGAATGTGTGCACCAAAAAAAGTTGAAATCAAGCCACCAAAGCTTTTTCTTTTTTTTTTTCTTGTATTTTACCGGGGATAGACCACCATAATTGGTTAGTGTTTCTGGAAATCGTACTCTGGAATGATCACTTAGGGTAATTATGATAGTCATAAACATGAATGAAGTCATAGACATGAATGAAGTCTCATTAAAGTTCATGGCACGTGTCTTGTCATGTTTATGACAGGTTTATATCATTCAGTTCATGCCTCCACCCTCAGGTAAAGTGGAACCTTTTAAATTCTGTTCAGACTTTGACGTTGTTTTAAATGGAGTAACTGATTTTGCATTACTGTAGTAGCATAACAATCTACATTCACACATATCTTTTCCTCTGATCTTGCTGATTGCTTTAGTATCCTACCTTATAGCCTTCTCTTCCTCTCTCTCCACACACACACACACACACACACACACACACACACACACACACAAATCTTCTTGTCTGCTCTCACTGATTCTGCATTAGTATTCTAAGTTATAGGCTTCTCTCTCTGTCTCTACACACACACACACACACACACATTTTCTCGTCTGCTCTTACTGATTCTGCATTACTATCCTACCTTGTAGCCTTCTCTCCCTCTCCACACACACACACACACACACACACACACACACACACATACACAAATCTTCTCGTCTGCCCTCACTGATTCTGCATTAGTATCCTACCTTATAGCCTTCTCTCTCTCTCTCTCTCTCTCACACACACACACACACACACACACACACACACACACAAATCTTCTCTTCTCGTCTGCTCTCTCGCCCCAAACGCTGTGTGATTTAATGACCACAATCCCAGAGTCCCTTGCTGCTTGTCATACTATAATGACGGCCCAATTGCGAACATTTATGGCTCTGGTTTATTCCAGTATTAAAATGTCCCCCCAATAGATATCAGTCTCATTAAGCCTCTACTGTGAAAGCATCTCAGCTAATTAATGTATTATTATAATGTACAGTACAGTGTGCTACAATGGTGCTTGTTGGCCAGTGGCCTTTCCTAAAGCTGGCAACAGACCTACCGATTTTTAGCCCCGATATTGATACGATGGAATGTCAGGGCCAGTCATGGGTAGTCACGGGTAATCATGAGTAGTCGCAAGTTTCAGTCGTTGCTAGAATCGTTATGTGTGTTTGGGTGACAGATTTGTAACGATGCGATTC
>JAODXP020000028.1:11087050-11132050 GCA_027497455.2 Sardinella longiceps | reverse complement strand
GATGTGCACACACACACACACACATACATACACACCTCCCTTTTTCACATATACACATAATCACAGACACACCACATCGTTCCTTCACGTAGAATACATATATCACACACCCACATACACACACACGTTCCTTCACATAGAATAAATATCTCACACACACACACACACCACTCTTAACCCCAGCCACATTGCACGTCACCTTTCCCCTCTCCTTCATATATTAGTCTCTCTCAGACTCATAAGGACTTGTGCATTCACACACACCCACACACACCTTCCTCCTTTCTTTGCATATGATATATATGCACACACACATACTCGCACACACACATACACACACTTCAACCTGTTGTTTTCATATTACGTATACACACACACACAAAGCTGGCCCGAGGCATACTCGAAATATGCGACCGCTTCAGCCGCGTACACATACATTGTTACTAACTCCTCGCGTCTAGCTAGCTCGCTGAGAAACACTCGCTTGTTACCAAGGTATCGATTTGTTTATTGGTCACTGACTGCCAAAGTATCGGAGAAGAACACGTTACAAGTTATAATCACACGCCTGTGCATACCGTTACGTTTAAAATGCTTACAGTTCACTCATTTATTATGTTTCACATATGTTATGAACCACAGTTTGCAAAAACAAGAGATATTTTGTCTACAAGTTTTCCATGTAACTCGCTGCTTCAGTTAACTGTCAATCAATGGAATCTTCCATTCTCATTGGTTACTCGCTTACTCGCATCGCTGAAAGTTAAAATAATTTTATCTCCATACCCGCCCACATCGCCTCGCCGGTAGCAACTCGCCTGTCTTTTTGCTCACATCGCTCAAACTCATTGACAATATGTTGTCCCTCCTAGCTTAGCGACGAGCAAGTAACGATGTATGTGTACACGGCTTTGGGGCCCCCCCACCACAAAGTAGTGGTAGGGTGAGGGCCCAAAATGAAATTCTGCTTAGGGCCCCAGAAAGGCTTGAGCCAGTCTTGCACACAAATACACACACACACAGATACACACACACCTCTGAGGTGGAGGTGTCCAGCAGTCGCCTCTGTTGCTCCTTGGTTTCTTGGCTCTGTGCCTCCCCCTCACACACACACACACACACACACACACACACAGACACACACACACCCTGGGCCAGCTCCTAAGGGGAGGGGAGGGACCGGCTAATGATGATGGTGATTAGACCTCCACTTCTGATCAGACCGTCACACAACTCAACTGACCTCAACCCCACCCCCAGGGACAATACACTACAGATACTACAGGCACTTATTACAGGGCTATTCACACACAAACACACACACACACACACACACACACACACACATACACACACACATACACACACACACACACATGCACACACACACTTCCCATTCCCTCACATATCACATACACACACACACACACACACACACACACACACACACACACCCTGCCATGGCGCCTTACGTCTCTCATTCTGTACTGTAACACCAATACGTTTTTGTGTTGTAAAATAACACACAAAGTGTACTAGTCTCCTCAAACCAGCTTCACTTAATTGCAATCATATGCAATCAGTCACTGCTACTTAAGTGTGTGCAATTATATCTGACATGTATACTTTAAACACGGGTAATTACGGCTATAGTACTTATAGTATAATTACGTATTTACTGTATTAGATATTTATAAGACCAGAATAAACTATAACCTTGGTAGCGACGTGTCGCAGTGGTGGTGTTTTGGGAAGAGGGTGTGTGTTTGTGCATGTGTGTTTGTGTGTGTGTGTGCGTGTGTGTGTTAGCATGTGTATGTGTGTTAGCGTGTGTTAGTGTGTTAGCATGTGTGTGTTTGTGTGTTAGCGCATGTTTGTGTGTGTGCATGTGTGTGTGTGTGCATATGTATGTGTGTGTGTGTGTTAGCATTTGTGTGTGTGTGTGTGTTAGCTTGTGTGTTAGAGTGTGTGTGTGTTAGCATGTGTGTGTGTGTGTGTGTGTTCCCCAGCAGCTGGCGTGAGATGAAAGCATTGTGCTGAAGAAGAAGAAGGAGAAGTAGAAGAGGAGTACACTGTGCAGGAGAGGACGAGGTGTGTGTGTGTGTGTGTGTGTGTGTGTGTGTGTGTGTGTGTGTGTGTGTGTGTGTGTGTGTGTGTGTGTGTGTGTGTGTGTGTGTGTGTGTGTTAGCGTGAGTGTGTGTGTGTGTGTGTGTGTGTGTGTGTGTGTGTGTGTGTGTGTGTGTGTTAGCGTGAGTGTGTGTGTGTGTGTGTGTGTGTGTGTGTGTGTGTGTGTGTGTGTGTGTGTGTGTGTGTGTGTGTGTGTGTGTGCACTGTGGAGGAGAGGACGGGGCTCCTCTGGAGTGCTTTGAGAGTGAATGAATGTATGCAGACGTGCCACATCACTCTCTGACATGCCCCAGCATCCTGGTGCAGGGTCTCAGAGAGACACACATCAAAGAGGGATAAGATGGTTTGCGCGCGCACACACACACACACACACACACACACACAATGCATGTGCATGCACACACACGCACACATATGAAAACACACACACAATACACACACACACACACGCACATTCACACATACGCTCACACACAGACTCCAACGCTCATACGATACACACGCACACAGTGTGTGATTATGTGTGTGTGTATTGTATGAGCCTTGGAGACACACACACACACACACACACACATTCAGGAAGAGAAGCACACACATTTAAACACGCAACCACACTGACATACACACACACTCACACGCACAAACAGCAGTGTGTTTGAGTGCTTGTGACTGTAGTGTGCATTCCTGCCTGCATGCATGCCATGCACACACACACACACTTTCATTCACTCACACTCTCTCTCTCTCTCTCTCTCTCTCACTGCCTGCTTGCCTAGCCTAAAGACCATGCATGCCTCTATGGCTGCATCTCTGGGTGTGCCTTTATGTGTTTGTTTATCACATTTTTCCTTTCATTTTGTCCCTTCGCCTCCATCTTACCCCATCTCTCTCTCTTTCCCTCCATCTTACCCTCTCTCTCTCCCTTCCTCTATCTTACTCTCTCTCTCTCTCTCTTTCCCTCCCTCCATCTTAAGCTCTCTCTCCCCTCCTCCATCCTACTCTCTCTCTCTCCCTCCCTCTACCTTACCTCTCTCTTTCCCTCCCTCAATCTTACCTTCTCTCTCTCCATCCCTCCATCTTACCCTCTCTCTCTCTCTTTCCCTCCATCTTACCCTCTCTCTCTTTCCCTCCATCCATCTTACCCTCTCTGTCTCCCTCTCTCTCTCTCTCTCTCTCTCTCTCTCTTCGTCTCTCCCTCCCTCTCTTTTTGTCTTCCCATGACTTGAAAGTGCCGGCGGGCATGCGTTTGATGTTTAAAAGGTGCTCCATAGCGGCTTGCCTGAGTGCTGAGCTAGCACCGCCAACTAAAGATAGATAGACTAAGTGGAGGAGGCGCGATAGAGAGAACAGAAATGAGTGAAACAGAGAGAGAGAGAGAGAGAGAGAGAGAGAGAGAGAGAAGAGAGGGAGAAAGGCTACTTAGTGATGAGAGGTAAAGAGGCGTCGGTTGGGTACACTGACTACTGTGCTGTATGCTCTTTCAGCATCGGCCAGAAGAGCAAAGTCTTTCTTTAATGATGTGAGCTGAAGCCGGCACAGACAGACATACAGACAGACAGTACAGTACAGTAGAGTACTGTATATATAGCTTAGCTCTCTCTTTATTACTAAATGGCTGCAGAATTTAAGTAAAGCTGTATGAACCAGGAGAGATGCAAAGCCTGGCATAAAATCAGAGCCTGCCTGGGGCTGTCATGCTACACTGTAAATTATGCATGGTAATGGTAAGAGATATACAATGATTGGGGATGTTATAGGGAGGAACTACTGAATGAGTCCCACCTTTTTTTAAAAGATCGAGTCAAAATCATACAATACTTGTATCAATCAGTAATTATAGAGAGGAATGCAATATTCACTCTCTGATTTTATTGTTTTTACATCTACCATGCGGAAGTGAGGGGTGTCATCTGGCAGTTAAAGATCTCTCCAAGCGGCTCTGCTACCTACGGTAGCATGTCAGTATCACACCCATTTTCGCAGATCAGAGTTGATCCCCATCTTCTCCCATAGACATGAACTACCATGAATCATCTTGGTCGGTAAATGTAAAATCTTTGGCTCAGGATTCAATGCAAAATATTCATGGCTAAGGGTTCAAGACTAAGGGCTTTTCCTATGGATTCAGAGCTAAAGACTAAAATTTCTAAGGGTTCAGGGTTTAAGGTTAAGGGCTCACAGCTAATGATTCAGTATTGGATGCTATTAGATGCTAAAGGTTTAGTGCTAAGAAGTAAGTTGCTAAATGTTCAGTGTTAAGGACTAAAATTGCGAAATGTTAAGAGTTTCAGGATGGCCTCAAGGCTAATGATTCAGTGCTACAGGCTAAGTTACTAAGGGTTCAGTGCTAAGCTGTTAAGAGTTCAGGGTAAAGGGTTCAGTGCTGCAGGCTAATTTGCTAAGGCGCTAAGGTTTAGTACAGGCTAAGTTTTTAGTACAAAGGACTAAGTTGCAAAGGGTTCAGTGCTACAGGCTAATTTGCTAAGGTTTTAGTACTAAGGACTAAGTTGCTAAGAGTTCAGTGCTACAGGCTAAGTTGTTAAGGTTTTAGTGCTACAGGGTAAGTTACTATGGGCTCAGGGCTCAGAGTTCGGTACAGGGTAAGTTGCTAAGGGTTTAGGACTAAGGGTTCAATGCTACAGGCTTAAAGGAAAAAAACGGAGTGAGTTCAAGCATAGCCTTGTTGAAAGAGCTTGCTAAATGCGCTAGTTAGCGAGTGGAACAAAATAATTTGGTACAGCACAGACCGAATGCGAATGCAGAAGCGAACAGGCACTTTACACTGAATCAATGGGACCTGACTGTTGGAAACTGAAAGTAAGATCTGAGGTTACATTGACTCAATGTAAAGTGTTTCGCGTTCGCGTTAGGTATATGCTGTTCAAAATTCTTTCATTTCATGCTAAATATATAGCTGTTAGAAGGCTCGTGCAGCAGGGCTATGCTTAAACTTACTCCGGTATTTTCCTTTAAGGCTTAGGGCTAAGGGCTATTGAGGTCTCTGGGATCAGTGATTTGTTTACTAGTTGTGGACTGATGGTGCCTGTGTCTTAGATTGCAAATGCTGCCTAGACATTCTCTCTAGCATCATCCATTCCAAGAGGGAACTCTCTCTCTCTCTCTCTCTCTCTCTCTCTCTCTCTCTCTCTCTCTCTCTCTGTAAGCAAAGTGGTTCTAAGCCTTGAGCTGTTTTGCATGCAGACCAAGCAAAAAGGAGCATTATGGAGACAGGAAATTTTGCAAGAGTAAGTAAGCCGATGGGCATTAACCCAGAGAGAGAGGGAGAACGAGAGACGGCGAGAGAGAGAGGGGGGAGAAGGGGGAGAGGGGTAGTATTAGTTTGATCTGTCAAAATGAGTCTCTCTTTTTTGTGAAAAACCACTGTGACTCCAGATGCTGAAATCGATTAGTTAACTTCATAACTTTGGGAAAGTAAGCATTATGCACGCAGTGGCAGTGTTGTGTGAGCGAATATGCTAAGTCTAATTCCTGCCATGTACCCAAATACATGCCTAATGTACCGTCTAGCCTTTCCCTCCAAAAACAACCTTATTCAAAAACTGGTCCCGTAGCACACACACAGACACACGCACGCACACACACACACCCACGTGCACACCCACACATGCACACACACACACACACACACACACACACACACACACACACACACACACACACACACACCAAGAAAGATAAAAATTAATCCTTTACACACATAAATAAATAATTATAACATAAATGAAACAGTAGCATAGTTGCATAGTATGTCTTTACTGTCGTTTCTTTATGTTTTACTGACACTTACAGATATTACAGTAAGTAATAGAGGGATGCTTCGGATATGTGAAATGCTGACACACAGTACCACCAATATCCTCTTTTTTTCCATCCCTTCAGGAGATGATCCTTTCCTTCTTTCCCTCTCTCTCCTCCCTCCTCTTGCTCTCTCTCTCTCCATCTTCTTCCCTCTCTCTTTCAATTTCTCTCTCCCTCCCTTTTTTCTCTCTCTCTCTCTTTCTCAGTGTCTCAGCTTTTTCACTTCCTCTAAGTTTATGAGACGAATAAAGCTTTCTGAGTAGGTCCATTAGTTTAGAGTAAAAGTAGTAAAAGCCTGATTATTTGATTAAAACAGTTACATCTGGTGCCAGACCCCCTCCCAAAATGCTGTAGCTGATGTAATCTTATGAGGACATTTGATGCAAGCTTTTCTCCCTCACTCTCTCTCTGTCTCTCTGGCTGAATCCCAATATAGGCCTACGCCCCAAACCCTGAAAGATTTAACTGGCATGAACTGGCCAATCACAAGACAGACTCATTCTAGTTAAAGGAATATTTCACCTCTTTATGAAAATTGGTTATTCATCCTCTTAACTGGAGTTACATGTGTGGGTAAAAGCATTATGGTCTCAGTGCATGTGCTTTCCTATTCTGGCAACCCCAATTTTACCTTTAGGTTAGCATATAGGTACTGGAAAGTACAGTAGCCAAAGAGTTGCTATCTGGCAACTTTACATTACAGTGCCTATGCTAAGCTACAGCTAAAATAAAGCTAAAATTGGGGCTGCTGGACAGGGAAAATGCATACATTGAGAGGAAAATGCTTTCACCCACATACGTAACTCCAGGTAAGAGAGTGAATAACCAATTTTCATAAAGAGGTGGAATATTCCTTCTGAGGGTTCAGGGCTTAGGGCAAAGTGAGGACATTGAGATTCAGCTCTCTCTCTCTCTCTCTCTCTCTCTCTGTCCTTCTCTGCCAATTGGACTTTGCAGATTCATTAAATATACATTCTAAGACAGAACAAGACAAGTGCAGGTTTATTTCCTTCTTCTGTTACCCCCCACCCTTTCTGAAACATGGCATCCAATTAGTTTTGAAGGGGACTGCAGTTCTGTCACTGGCATTGATGCCCACCCCCAGCGGTGTTATCCGGGCACCACGCCGTCACATAATGAATCTAATCAACAACAATTAAAGAAAATGGCCACTAATCATTTAGCTCCATGACGAATCCTGGCGTCAGCACTCTGCCTGTGCTTGAGTAGACCCCTGAATACCCGCTGTTTAAGAGCCACTTCAGCAAAGTCCTTGCAGGTCACCTGCAAGTCACAAAGTCACTTGGCACCAGGCAAACTATGATGCAGATAGCTTGACAAGCCACACTATAACATAAAATATATAGTCTGGCTGTGATGGATATATGCCCTGGGGCGGACTCTTTCAAACTGCCTTTGGAAAGTAGTATACCTCACTCATGTCAGATGTAGCGCTAAGGCGCGAACATCTGATGTCGAACAATAGCAGAGTTATTTCAGGAGCCAGAAATCCTTGAATCTAACTGGACAAACGGCTTGTCCATCAATTTAATTGACGTGCCACTTCAGCCAATCACATTGAAACCAACCGATGACGCTGGTTATGTTTGTTGGATTCAAAACAGTCCCTTCTCCACTACGTCACATCCTCTACAGCAGCCACTACACAGCCAGCGGTCCTGATTGGTTCATTTAGAGAATATTGGGCTTGAAATCCCTCCCAATGGCTACAGCATCAGATTGTTGCGCGGGAGTGGCTTAAAGCTACGTAGCGCATCATCTGACGTGAGTGAGGTAAGAAAGTAGTAAGACCAGAGCCATAGAGAGTGATTTATTTGGCTCTGGCTACAATCAGAACAACAAACATGCTGATTCAAACGACGCTAAGTCCGACCAACGTCTTTCTGTCCACATAAAGTTGTGATTGGCTAAACACCACTGATATCTGACTACAACCTAATGGCTCATGGCTAGAGGTACTCGCTGAACAAATCAATTTGCTACTTCTATGTCTAGAGTTCTAGGATATGATGGAGTAGAACTTCATTCAACATTTCCATCGTCAGGATACAATAATTAAAGGATTTCTTTACGGTTTGGCATATTACCACCAAGCTTTGTTTGGCTTCATGAGAGGAGGATATAAAGTGCATTTGCTGGGAACAAAGTTTCTCTAGAAGTTTCCCTTGAGAGAATTGTGAACCTTCTCATCATCCCGTCCATACAAAGCGATACTTGAGCATGTTCCATTACCACGTAGTGTGGCAATTAGTGGTGTGTTGAGCAGGCTAGCGACGCGGCTGCACAATTCAAGCATATTAATAAGAGACTGTCTGCCTCAGCTGAAGAATCAGTCTGCTCTTCTACTCGCTGTCTGAGACAATTTGTGTTCAACATGTTTTGAGGCATAATATTTCAGATTCAGACTTAATTATTAAAGCTTCTATGTACACTGTGAGGAATGAGCTTGGGGGGTGAAACACATTTCAATTCTATGCCGTATCATATAGCCTTTGCCCTGTTTTCTTCTCTCATTTTTTGGCCCTTCGAAATCTCATTGAATCCATAAACAGGGGCATGATATGTTAATGCCAATCTGTCAAAGGAGACGGGCATGCTTATTTAAAGCTGAGCCGATAATGCTTGCTAAATAAAATAACACAAATCCACATATCGGGCTAATGTGACTGCAACACTGAGAGGCTTTGTGTTTAATGCCCCCTGCAAGCCACCAAATAATAGGGGAGCGAGTCGGGGGTGCTAGGGTGAGGTGGGTTAAAATACAGAATTGCCGAAATAGCAAAAATAATTTATCATAGCAGCAGAATACACCTCCTGGATTTATACTTAAAAAAAAATTCAACAGTTTATACCGCTGAAGTTTTAAACCTCACCAAATGTAATGCAATTACTGAAAGCAAATTAAATGTTCTTAAAGTCGACTTCTTAAGCTCAGATTAAACATTTATTGCAGGGATGATGACAAGTCTTTCTTCCTTCGCCTTGATTCCTAGAACCACTTACATTGCAATTTCATTTAACAGTATTTAATATTTACATTTTAAAAGGCTTGTGGGGAAGAGAGAGAGAGAGAGAGAGAGAGAGAGAGAGAGAGAGAGAGAGAGAGAGAGAGAGAGAGAGAGAGAGCAGATTTAAGGACAAAGGAAGGCAAGCAGTAATCTGCCTCAAGGTTGGGTTACAATTGTACTGGACAACCCTAACCTTGTAGGATACTCTTTAACCACTTTCTAGTGGAAAAAGAGGGAACTGTTCTTAGAGGTAACTAGGCAGGGTAACGATTTCAGAAGGCCAAACATGGACACCAATAAAAAAAAAAAAAATGTTTTATATCCCATGCAACCAAAGGTGATTCAAAATTGAAGACTTATTCCTCCATCAAATCTTGCTCGTAAAATTCAAAAATTGAAGGCAGGAAACATAATACAGGAAACAAGATTGTATCCAAATAATTTAAAGGTAACTGGCCAATTCATGAACAATATAATTTTACACGGATTTGCCGCAAGGAAAATTAAGGCAAAAAATCAAAAAGGTAAAGCAAGGTAGCCTATAGAAATAAAAACTTGAACTGTCAACATAAAATATATGAGTATTTCCAATATCTAAATATCTGAACCTTTATAACATCCAGTGTCTTTTGAATGAGTGGAGGACATCTCCACCAGAGAAAATAGGCTCTATGTCTAAAGCCCCTGCACAACAAATGAGCCAGAATAAACACACACACACACACACACACACACACTTACTCCTCCACCAACCCCACTCCAGCACAACAAATGAACCAGGATGAGCGCACACACACACACACACACACACACACACACACACACACACACACACACACACACACACACACACACACACACACACACACACACTTATTCCTAACCCCACCCCCCAGGGTCCTCAGAAAGGATTTGGTGGCTCTAGAAGCCATTTAACCAGATGAGCATGGACTCTTTTCCCACAGAAATCAATTAAAGCTGTCAATTGGCATCGATTTGACAAGTACAGGATCGAGCCGCTCCAATGGGGGATCACAGGGACAAACCAGAGGGGTTTCCTAAGGAACTGGGCAGGGGCTGGAAGGTGGGCCATCGTTCTTGATTTTTTTTTTCTTGTGTGATATCAGTCTACCCTATTATGCATATCTCATCTTTAGCATGGCAAGATACTCCGTCCACTTAATACATGCACATATGCCTTACCTGTGGACTAAAATATATAGCAGCTAGACAATAACAAAGGCTTACATCAGACAAACATGCTAGATGGATGGATAGCTATTAGGCTGAAAGGGCAAATATGGCTGCCTGGGTGGCATGAATGACACAAAGAAGAATAACAAACATGCTGTTATATTTCTACAAAAATACTGTTTTTATTATTCATAAGAGAGACCTGAACAGTTTATGCTGCTATCTGTGATCATGTAGACACAATTAAGTCTCGAAGCAGGCCACCCAAGTCCAGCACTTTTGACATTCATGCCCAATCGACTTTGTTGACATTTGAGGATTTGATGAGGGCAGAATGGATGTTTCACAGCATGCGCAAACTCATTCCATGCGGCCCGTTCAACAGACATTTCCGTATTACCAAAACCATATTAATGCCACCCACTGCAACGATAAATTTGATTTAGGATTTCACTGATTTGAAAACGACTGGGCCAACTCATCCTTCTCTGTCACACCTGTGGGTGGGTTTATTCATTTATCCTTTAGTTTTGTTATGGTAGCCACCCTCCCAATCTCCCCCACCGAGTCTAAACTTCTTACTAATGGCACCTAATGACAAGAATACACCCAAAATCAGACTTCTTTGCCGAGGCATCCAGGTTGGCACTCCTTAATTTTAATACATCGCTTCGTCCGAGGCCCTTGAAACATTTCACAGTGCTTTATGAAGAGCAGAATATCCAAAAAAAAAAAAAAAAAAAAAAAAAACACCCTGAGACTGTGCCAGTGGTCGAGAGAGAGAGAGAGAGAGAGAGAGAGAGAGAGAGAGAGAGAGAGAGGAGGCTTTCTGGAAAGTTCTCTCAATGACCAAATTAAGGCGGAGGCAGTCATGCGAGTAAAAGTGCAGCGCAAAAGGTTCACTGACTGATGAGATCCATTTACACTTAAAATTAAGTTTAATGTTCTTTAGACCAGCAGGTAATTTCAACTCGAGCTGGCGGAGTGTACAGTACGTAAATGAGCATGAAGGTGTGTGTGTGTGTGTGTGTGTGTGTGTGTGTGTGTGTGTGTGTGTGTGTGTGTGTGTGTGTGAGAATGAGTGTGCGTGTATGTTTTAAAGAAGTAGTGTGGAAGTGATGTGAGTAAACGTGTGTTATGTTTTGGTGTGTGGGCAAGCTTGTCTGCAAATGTCATGAGCATATGCTTCCTATGCAAATGTTTATGGATAGATTTTTTGCGTCTGATTTGGTGTGTGTGTGTGTGTGTGTGAGAGAGAGAGAGAGAGAGAGAGAGAGAGAGAGAGAGAGAGAGAGAGAGAGAGTACTTCATTTATAGAAAGTGATAGGAGGCAGTGGTGGGAGAAAATGGTTGGGTGAAATCCCAGTGCGTTTAAAGATATTAAACGTTGGAAGCGACACTGAACCAAGATGAATAATTCAACACTTAAAAAGCATGGAGCATCTGCTCAGAACAGTTAAAGCACTGTCAAACTCTCTGACTGTTAATATTTTACATACAACCACGGAGGAGGGCAGCCACACAGGATTCAGAGAGGAAAGAGAGGGAGAGAGAGAGAGAGAGAGAGAGAGGAGGAGGAGGGAGAGGGAACGAGAGAACAAGGTTCACAGGTCAGAAGTGATTCTCTACTCAGCTCAGAACACATGGCAAATGACAATAACTGTTTCCCAGAAGCCCTATACTTGTTCTGTTTTTAAATATAAAAAATGACTTTGGTTGGCTGCATTGAATTATAATTATATTTCCCTGCTGCTAGGAAAGAAATATATAATACATGGAGATATCTATAATGCAATATTTCATCAATTTGTAAGAAAATAAAGAGAGAAAGGGTAGCCTAACAAGCAAATTGTGAGTGCTCTGTATGGTTATTAAAGGAAACATGGGTTGTGCTACACATACTTTAGACCAATGCAGGGAGACTGTCTCCGGCGTGACTTAAAAATGACATTCACACTCTCACATGGCTCAAGGGGAGCATTTACATTCCACACCTCCTTCTTTTACTCTCTCTCTCTCTCTCTCTCTCTCCCCCCTTTCCCCACATCTCCCTCCATTCCTCTTTTCTATCCCTTTTTCTTTCAACATTCATTCACGGCGCCGCCTCATCATTCGGGTAGACCATCGTTGGTTGGATGACCCAGTGGCACCTGGGGGACGATTGCCATACTGAAGCGTATCAGGAATTCTTTTGAATTGTGACATTCATTGAACCTTCTTTGTTTGCGCTCTGCCGAGGAGCCACCCAGTGTCTGGTTGTCCTTGCACTGCCCTTAAATTTGCTTAAAGCTGACAGCTAAAGTTTCTGATGAATTGTCTGGGAATAAAAAAAAAAAAAAAAAAAAAAAAAAGTTCCAGAGAATTTAAGCAAGAACTGTACCAGTAAGGGAAATAGGTGGTGAAGTTTAAAATACACTCAAGAAAAGAAAGTCAAGAAAGTTCTAAAATAATTCATTTTTAATAACAATTATGAAAACATAATATTCTTCTAAGCATCTTACAAATATGACTATGTATAGTAACAGTAAA
Source organism: Sardinella longiceps (assembly GCA_027497455.2). Taxonomy (NCBI): domain Eukaryota; kingdom Metazoa; phylum Chordata; class Actinopteri; order Clupeiformes; family Clupeidae; genus Sardinella; species Sardinella longiceps. The sequence goes on along the minus strand of JAODXP020000028.1, from coordinate 11,119,352 downwards.
ACAGTCTACATTCAATGCATTGACAGCATGAGAAAACTCTTGCCCCCCCCCCCTAAAAAAATTAAATAAAAATATACAATGATCCTCATAAAAACAACAAGTGAAGCATAGCGCAGCTAAATGACTATCACTAGCTGAGGCTGTGCAAATGTGTGGGCTGATGGTTTTATAATGGCTCAGAAAGGCTGTCCGGGCCAGATGACGCACGTACAGTACGCATGCGGCCTCAGGCCAGATCAGCTGTTTCTGCTCACAGACCGATGTAGGGGACCATAACCCCAGGGGCCTCAGTCAGAGTGACCTGCTAAATCACCGCTCTGGCCCACGCCAAACGCTAACACGTAACATTCATTTCCAGCAAACAAGGAAGCCACTGCTACAGCAAGGAAATAGGAACATCTAAATAGAGGAAATACTGTGTAGTAGAGGAGATCAAAGGAAGGAGCTAAATATTTATTTACTCACAGCCAAACAAATTGATTGTCTTATGGTGCTCCCTCTGAGATTAGCAAAGGATACAAGGAAAGTTTATTGTCACACGAATTAATAGGGTGTAAAAAAATAAATAAATTGTGCAGTGCAGTGAAATTGTGTCTGTTTGTCTGCCTAGAACGTGAAATGATACACATGGGCAGTTAGTTTTCACAGAAAGTTTGAGAGAAACAATAAAAGAAAGACAAACAAAAACAACAGTGCACATCTTGTATTCTTGAGATTGGGCATCACGGGGTAATCCAAAGAAACATGTATTTTCAAAACTAACTTGCGAAAACGTTTTTCTAGGATCTTGTTCACTATCTTTAAGTGTAGTGTCTTCATCTACTATCAGGTCTAAAAAATCCTATCTCATAGATAAACTATAATACTCATATGGAGTAGTCACAACCTTCTCTGTTCTATCCTTTACTGAACTCATAGTCCTCTGAGTCAAAACTAGACTTAATGTTTACCTCTTGCCAAATTGCCTTGTCTTGAATGTTTTTGTTATATAGTTTAAATGTAAGTTAAAAGAGAAATAAATATGAGGGAATTTGATATTAAAAAATGATGTCTTAAATCTATTACACTCTGAGATGAATCTTATACATTCTTGCCATCACCTGTTATTAGATATTAGAATTCATGAGTGGCTTTCTGTGTGTGTCAGTATAACAGCTCTGACCCTCTTCATCTCTCACGTCTGTTTGGTTCCTCTAAGGCACCAGCCCTCTTTCCTCCGCTCTTTCCAATAACCTCTCACCCGCTGACCACAAATGGCACAGAGGAAACTTCTCTTTTTCTCTCTCCTCTCCTCTCCTCTCCTTCTCTCGCCGAGCAGAGCTGCCGGCAGAGGCCGAGTGCTTTGGAGCGGTCCGCTGGGCCGCGCTGAAGAGCAAATTAACCTCGGAGCTCCGGCACTTATGGAGCTCGTTAAGGCTGGACACCTGCATGGCGCCACCGCTGCAGCATCGGTTAAGATCCTTTTTCCCTTGCCACTGCCACCACCCCAGTCCCCTCTCCTCTTCCTCCTTTTTGTCTCTTTCTCTCTCTCTCTCTCTCTCTCTCTCTCTCTCTCTCTCTTTCTCTGCCCTCCCTCCTTCCCTCTATTTTCTTTCCTTTCCTCTCCCTTGCTTGCTTGCTTGCTCGCTCACTCGTTCTCGTCACCCCAGGTCTCGGTGGAGGCGGAGAGAATAAGGTTACGACTTTACTTAAGGAGCGAAGACACCTCCGCTAAGGAGGCCGTGGGGAAATCGGGCAGAATAATAATAGTCAGGGGCCGCCGAGTCGGAGGTGGCGTCCCTGCAGAGAGAGAGAGAGGGAGAGAGAGGAGAGTGAAAGATAGATAAAGGGGGAGATGGATAGATGGGTTCTTCCTCCCCCCCATCTCTGCACAGCAGAGAAAAGGAGGGAGGGGGGCTCATAGACAAAAAAAACAGGCGAGAAAAGAAAAATAACCAGCAGAGGCAGGTTTGAGCGAAGGGTCCACGGAAGGTCGCTGGGGCGTGGGGGGCACCAAACGGCCGCCAAATGGACAGCCTCTTCAACAGGTCGGCCGCCACCGTTAAGGCAGCCGGCTGTGGGCACCATCTCAGGCAAGAGGGGCATGAATTATTCGTGACTGTCCTGCCAGGGCCTCGTGTGGTGACCTGCAGGAGTGCCATCACTTATGTATGCCCGTCTCCCCTCCTCCCTTCTCTCTCCCCCTGCAGCCCAAGCCAGAGACAAAGAACAGTGCAGAGAGAAGGGGAGGAAGTGCAGAATGAAGCTGAATGATGGAGACTACTGACAACAACTTTCAATCAGCAGCTTATATGCTTGTGTGTGTGTGTGTGTGTGTGTGTGTGTGTGTGTGTGTGTGTGTGTGTGTGTGTGTGTGTGTGTGTGTGTGTGTGTGTGTGTTGAATTCATGTGGATGGTAAGCAAACATACACACTAATGCAAAGCACACACAACATCAGCAATGGTAGCGTATAGCTCTGAGATTAAATAGCTTGGTTAAGCCAATGGTAATCTATGGATGTCAACATAATGTTGGACTAGAGTTACAATTGCACCGGGATACTAGGAAATCTCCAAGAGAACAGAACAAAGCAGAGGATTCATATGTAGAATATGACACATACTGTGACAACACTACCATGACACACACATACACACACACAGACAGAGAGGGAGAGAGAGAGATACACATACACACACACACTGTAGATACACACACAAAGCTGCAGGCACGCACACACACATACACACACACACACACACCCAACGTTGAGGAACTCTTCCTTTTCATGTTTCTAATTTCATACGACATTGACGCCTGACAGAGGTGTCAGAGGGGCTCTGCAGAGAGAAGCACAGGCGCGTTCAGCTGTTTTGGCTGTTTGCTCCGCCATGTAACATTAATGAGAATTCACCTGCCAAAAGGGTTCCGCATTCTCCACAAAGCTCCGGAATGCTTCTCATCTATGGCAGCCATCTTGAATGTTCTCTTCCTCAAACTGAAGCATAATAATAAGCAGGGAAGAAAAAAAAAAAAAAAAGTTTTTTGATGAAAGTCTAAAAAAAGTAACTCTTGATACCTGGTGTCATTTGTCTTGAACTTTTCTGATCGTTTTGTCAGAAAATGTTCAAGTCCTCTGATTTTGCGGGTAAAAGTTTTGTGAACAAATGTATGATCAGTCAAAAGCGGTGTCACCCCACAAAGAACACTTCTTTCCTTTCATTCTAAAAATGGCTGTCATGAATTTGTTTTAAGCCTTTTGCTGTTCTTCAATCTATTATCACAATATTGTATGTTACAAAGAATTTTTAATGAGCTTCTTTATCTGTCTTATTCAACTTCACTGTACTGGGTATGGTAATGGTCCCCTCTTCTGGGTTTAATGTAATTCAAGACAATTTACGTCAAAGATCGCCTTGACATGAAGGTCAATGAACAATATTAAAAGGTGCAAATACCCAGTGAATTTCACAGGTGACATATTGCCTTGTTCACACAGGTGTGTCTCTTCATGGGGGTGAGGTGGATACGGAGCCGGCCAGTAATGCCTCGGACGTCTCGACACCAGTCACCCCACTTATCCATCCGCCCTGTGAAAACAATCTCCCTCTCTTTCCACCTCTCTCTTTCCCTTCTCTGTCTCTGTTTCTGTCTCTCTCTCTCTCTCCCTCCTCTCTCTTTCCCTTGCTTCGTTATTATGTTAATTAGATTCCCCCGCCAACGTCGGCACTGAATGGACTATGTCTGCAAGTGATTAGCCTCCATCTCAATCGCTTGCTCTTTCTTTCTTTCTTTCTTTTTTCTTTCGTCCTTTGCTTCTTTCTTTCCCTCTATCCCTCTTTCTGTGGAGTGAGAGGAATACAGTATCGGCTAAAGACCTTGTGCCCAGCCAGCTTGCCTTTGCATTTCTTTAGGCCTCCCAAGGGTTTGCCGAAAGGGAGGAGAGAGAGAGAGAGAGAGAGAGAGAGAGAGAGAGAGAGAAATCAACCGTTTGATGTCGAGAAATTTTGCTGACCCACATTTGCATGAGGATACTGATACTGAGTGTTACCTCACACACACACACACATACACACACACACACACACACATGCATACACTCACACATGAGCATGCAATTGAAAGCAAAAATTTACATACGTTGCTGGACTTTTTTTTTCTTCTGTGGTTTCTCTCTGATATTATTCAATGTATACACTCATCCAAACAGCAATGATACTGAAATTTCTTTTTTTCTTATTCTTCTTTTTTTTTCAACTGCAAGCAAAATTGTAGCTTTTATAAATCTCAGAAAATGACTTGCCAACATGGTGGCGCCAAGACCATGGAAAATGGAGCAGTTATTTTTCACCACTGGTTATGTAGATGAAAAAAAAAATCTAGGATCCCTCCATCCCTCTTTCTCTCCCTCCATCTATCTCTCTTTCTCTCTCTCTCTCTCCTGATGATAAGTAAGAAGAGCAGACAGGTGTGCTTCGGCTAAGTATCGGCTTTATGATTCCACCGCTGGCGGGCAGGCGCAGCTGCCGGAGTCGGTGTGTGTCGGTGTGTGTCCTCGGCATCGTGGCGGCCTCGGGTTAATTAAACTGGCTCACCCTCCCACGGCTGCCAGCGGCATACACGACAACACAACATGGGTTGTGTGTGTGTGTGTGTGTGTGTGTGGTGTGTGTGGTGGTGGTGGTGGTGGAGGCAGGGAGGGGGGAGGTCAAAGATCACCAGGCCCCCTTGTAGCAGGAACACTTTTCCAACAAGCTGCTGGTTGTATGTTCTGGAATGGAGGCCAAGTCCGGGGCTATGGGGCAATGGCTCCGCGGCGTGGCACTGCTACTTCCAAGCCAATTCTGCAGCAGCATCAGGCAGGGGGAAGAGGGGTGGGGAAGAGACACATCTTGGGCAAGGGTAGCCTCCAGGATGGCTCTATCCCAGAATGGGCATGGCCGACAGCCACGGGGACCTTTTGAACATGTCATACACCACCACCCTCCTCTTAAACACACACACACACACACACCTATCCACACACAGACACACTCACTCACACAGACACACACTCTCCTGATCAGGGCCTGAAAAGCAGCAGCTGTTAGAAGGCTTGAACTACCGCAGCCCCTGACAACTCTTTGAGCAAGGTGACCTGGAGAAGAAGAAGAGGGAAAAAAAGCATTAAAAAAAAAAAAAAGCCGTTTGGCCTCAGTCCCACAACCCAAATTGGGAAGCCTCCGGGAAGGTTTTGTAGTGGCCTGGCTGCCGACCGCACCACACCGACACACCTGTGAAGATCAAACAAACACTGAGCATCGGAGACAGACAGACTGACTGACTGCCTGCCTGACTGGCAGCATTGCAAAGAACACTAATCTCCCCCCATCTCCCCTTCTTAGACATCAAACAATGGAAAAACACTGAAAGTAGATGTAGGTGTAGATTTTTTTTCTTTTATTTTTTTACTACATACTGTACTGTAAATCCACACACTCAGATGTTGGTGTCAAAAGCTGTCATAAGAGATCAGTGTTGTCTATTGGCCTACTTGTCAAAGTGTGCTCCACTTGTATGTATGGGAGAACCTATGCAGAAGACATTTTCTCCTGGGAAGATGTAGTAGTACTAATTGTTTTGTGTAGTAGACGTCTACTCTTGACTACAACAGATTTGACCATGAAGAGCACTGTTGTCACAGATAATGTCTATGTTTAGACAAACTAAGGCCCAGTCCCATTTCTTTTCCCTTGTTTTTGAGTGCCCTCCAAAGTGGAACATCTCTTGATTGTGTAGTGAGAAGTGCAGAGGTCGTAATTCTTCCCCTACAAAATCGGACAGCACTTCGCATAAATGTCTTCACCTGTCTTCACGCGTCTATTGTTAGGACTGAATGGCTATAAGGCTCTAAGGTGGGGTAAACTGTCATACAGTACATAAATTATAATCATCGTAACTTGAGAAAATCACCCACATGAGAGGCTCTCATAGTGCTCGTGAAAGATTTACGCACTGTGAAAAATATCAATAATAGTCATGTTTTAACACACCAGTGTGGAATTTAACTGAATTTACATCATATCAAGATACAAGGTATCCTGACATTAAAAAAATCTATACATGCTTAATTGCAATAATATAGCTATATTCTTATCCAGAGCTGTTTTTCTCGATTACTCAAAACTCGAGTAATTCCATCTTCATTTAGTTCAGAGTCTGCACCTGACCTCCCTCCGTTTGAAGGGGTGATTTGAAGGGCTGAAAGGCACTTTTCCTCAGTCCTGAAAGTATTGGGACTACACTTACACATGAACGCGCAAAACTGAGTGTTAGGGCCAAAAATGAGTACAAGTGGTAGAAATGGGACAGGGTCAACATCTTATGAATCTGAAGTGACTGTATTATATTTAACTCTAATAAAATTCATATATAACAAATATATAGTCATCACACTCTATATATTTGAGTGGCATCTTGATGATGTGATGATGTAACTTCTCCTCCATCTCCATTGGAGAAACGCCAAGCCCATACTCGCCATGGCAACAACATAGGAACACCAAAACACAACAACACCAGAAACAGCTAACCCAGTCTGACTCTCCTCTTAGCACTTAGCTAGGGTTTTTTTTTTTCTTCATCACTCTACCGCATGTTTTATTTTTTTTTTCCTCCTGAAAAGATTATCATAATTTGTGTAGCTCATAGGCTGCCTTTCCTACAGTGACCTTTCCTGAAGAACCCATTAGAAGAGAGAGAGAGAGAGAGAGAGAGAGAGAGAGAGAGAGAGAGAGAGAGAGAGAGAGAGTGAGTGAGTGCAAGCACGTGTTCCTGCCCAGGTACTCTTTCAGCCATAAGAGAGAGCGAGAGAGAGAGAGAGAGAGAGAGGTACTGGAGAGTGGCTAGGAGCAAAACAAAAAGAAAGGCCAGCATAAATAGCCTGAAGATGTAGCAGAGTGCGGGGGAAAAAAACGAAAAAAAAAAAAAAAAAACAATTCCCTGCTGTGCTTCGCTAATTAAAACACTATATGATAATCTTTCATCTATGGGCCTGAAACACGCTTGCACTCTTCGGTCATGACAGTTTATCTCAACGATCATCGCTTGTGTTTATACCTCCATCCCACGGTTTGTCTAAAAAAGAAAAATAAATAAATAAGTAAGTAAGTAGATAAATAAATAAATAAGCCGCTATAGCTGCTGCACGAATGGATGCTTTCGAAAGACATGGTCGAAGATCGGCAGTGTTGTTGGATGGATGGCGTCGATGGTGGGGGGCGGGGGCATCACCACTTGAAACCTCAGGTTCACCCCGCTTTTTTCTCCCCCCCTCTATTGGCTGAGCACGAGAGGGCCATATATAGAAAGACACTGAGAGAAAAAAGGGCCTGTGAACACAAATACAATCCATTAGAATTAATTCAAGGTAATAGGCTTTTTCATTAAAGAGGAATGGAAATCAATGTTTTCATGTGGTGTGTGCCGCAATGGGGAGAATGCAGAGCAATTAAAGCTGGGGGTGGTTGTAAGGATTACCTTTCATCTACGAGTTCTTTTGTTCTTTTCTTTCTCTCATTCTCGCTCCCTCTCTCTCTCTTTCTTTCTCTCGGCATGCTGTGTAAGACAAATACATACACTGATGGAGAGCTATTTGTTTTTGATGTTCATCACGGAGAAAGCAGGTGTTAACAAGGAGAGGAGAGACAGACACTATGGCGTATGCAGGATATCCATGGCTCTTGATCATGGGAATTAATTCATGAATAATCAAATACTGGAAGGTTTACTCTATTTCAGTTTCTCTCAGGTTATAATTGGACCCAATGATTTGCCATAACTCTTGTCATTTACCATAGACACATACGGGTAAACGTGTTTTTGATGTGATGTTTTTCAAATATGTCTGTGTCTATAATGCTGTCCGTGATATGGAAAAAATTAAATCTCTTACTTGCATGCCGACAATACACTTGAAACCAAAGAACATGGATGACCCTTCTGTATAGAACTAAACTCATTTATTTTTTCATATAGCTAACCCAGAGTGAAACCACTCTTACCAGCCATTGAGTAGCCTATTAGATTTCCTTTTGACCGCTACAAATAATGCTCCAGAGTATCTCTAGTTATCGTGCCCTCTCTCAAAAAAATGAGATGTTTTTTTTAATGCCTGGTTTTTAATGTTTGCTATTTTGATTACTTCTATTGAAGGAAAATGATACCACTTGCCAATACTGTCTGCCAGGCATTACCTAAATCAAAATGGCAAGCTAAGGGGCAAACGAGTTCATTTGAATAAACACACACTTTATAGCCTGGCAGGCCATCCTATATCATTGAAATGTATAGCCTGACATCGAGAGATAAACCGGACTCAATCGTGGGCTGAACAATGCTGCTTTCAAACTACTTCTGGACGCAACAGGATAGCCTATGGCCAATCGCAGGACCAAACAAGATCGGCGAAGCCCGCCCTAAGAGCGTTGTGATTAGATGTCGCCAACGGCGTCATCCAATAACATGGCTTACTACTAGACGTACAGGCTGGGCAAATTAATTTGCCGCCGCTAGGGTACTTCTAGATTTCTAGGCTACAGACTTTAATAACAATGAGCTCAATAAACACTAAACATAAACATACCACTTTATGATCCTAAGGAGTTAGATCTGTGCTTATTAAAGCTAAATCTCATTGGTAGCTTCCCTGGACCCAGGCTAATAAATGAAACAGAGAGAAAGACTCCACAACATTCAGGCTAAAAAAGCAAATAGATTCACTCCGTTCCAGTGAAAGGACTTTTCAGTCCTTGGGCTTCAAACAGGGCAGATTGATGATAGTGATATCATATTAGTGGTTATTATTTTTTAATTGTGTCTTGGTGTATTTTATACAAAACTTTTCTGACATAAATTCCCTGTAAAACTCCTTGAGACCGGGCAGTCATTATCCTCTGTTTTGGCTTCCACGAACAGCCAGCGGGGTTTGCATGCGCTGAGAGCTCAACAATATTCAACTGCCTGATAAATCACGACAGCCCAAATGGGGACCGGCGATGATTAATGTTGCTTTATTTATGGGCTCTAACTTGTGCCGATGCGAAAAGCACTGTCCCATATGAATTGGTGCACCACCTCGCGCATAGAGCTCACTTCGTGTGCGGAGAGAGAGAGACAATGTATTTATATTACGAGAGCCTTCAACATTATGTGAGGTACAATGAACAGATTTTATTTATTTTTTTTTATTAGTTAAAAAGTAAAGTCAAGTTAAGCGTCAGCCTAAGGCTTTGACAATGAGAAATGGGTCAAACTCTCGACAGAGCGAGAATAGGTTCTATTATCACCATTGGCAACTGATAAGCTATAAATGCATTCTTTATTTAAGACCTGTGTGTATTTGAGGTGAGGAGAATGTGCCACCGTTAAAGACTTCTTCCGTTTCTATCTATCTACGCCTGTGCATTCAGGCAGCCCAGCTCATTATCGCAAAGTTATAAAAGTTCTGAGGCATAGAATTGCTTAGTCTGGTACAGAAGTCTCACCTTTCCCCATGTGCCGACACCTTTCTACTCTTTGGATTGAGCAAGTCACATGATTACTTATGTTTCTTTATTTCCTTACTTTTCACAAAACAGACATAGAAACCAGGAGAAGTTATGAGTCTTTTTCTATCTGCTTATTAGCTCACTCCACAACTATTCACATTTACGACTTTTACACTTCAAGAATCTCAAGTCCATTCTTTTCTCTTTTATTCGTGTCACATTCCTACTTTTTTTTCTCTCTCTCTCAGTCCATCTATCCATCCATCAATCCATCCATTTCAATCAGTCCTGCTTCATTTTCCACCCCTGTCAAGCCTTGTGAAGAAAGAGCAGAGAAGATGGAGAGAGAGAGAGAGAGAGAGAAAGAGAGAGAGAGAAAGAGAAAGGGCACATCCCTTCTCCAATCCTAATAAAGAGTCACTCATCTGAAAGCAAGCAGGCAGGCCAGGCCAGGCCAGGCGATCCAAGCAGGCAGGCAGTATGGAGAGAATGTGGGGCTCCTAGACCACCCGTGTTCCCTCATATATGATGATGGCAGAGGGCTGCATGCTCTCACACACTCCTAATCACTTCTGGCATGGGAGTCGGACCTCTGTGAAGTAAATAGGAACCCATGGGGGCTCTCTTCCAATCATATACCCTACTGGCCAACTGCTGTCGGGAGGCAGGGCCGGTTCTAGGCATAGACAAACAAGGCTGTCGCCTAGGGCACCAAATATCAGGGGGGCATCACAATACATTTTTCACCTTTTTTCTTCAGTTTTTCTTTTATATTTTTAGAAAAGGGGGGGGGGCAGATTTGCAAAACTCAAATCTGGCCTAGGGCACCAAAAAGGCTAGAAACCGGCCCTGGTCGGGAGGCAAGAGAATGAGAGAATGTTGTACCAGAATGGCAAATGTGCTAGCCAGCCGAATGGGCGAATGTTGCCATACTGACTCCGCTCATACTGACTCCGCTCATTTCATATTGCTCCTCCAGATAGTCAGGGATAGTATAATGCAGTTTCGTTTTCAATGACACAGATACAATATGTGTGTAACGGAGGCCAGCTAGCTCGGCAGTAGTACGTGTAAATCCTCATCACCCGATTCCATGGGCGCTTCTAACAGCTTAGTTAGAAGCTCAGGTTTTTGGCTCAGTTAGTTAGAGCGTCCCACTCCCACGCCGGGAGTTGGTAGCTTGCGGGGTGGCGAGTTCGAGACCCGTGTGCGGTGCGGACCGCCACCGGCTACATGTGCAGGCCATATTCAGCGAACAGAGTGAGAAACTGAAACGAAAATGATATTGTGCCCGGACATTACTAAAATAAAGTGTTTTATAACATTGCATAACAGTGCCTCTTTTACTGATATCTTTAGTATTTTTTTTTTTTTATCCAAACATCACCAAATTCGGCGCTGCACTCACTCATGCCAATAGCAAGATGCATACCAAATCTGAGGTCAGTGCGACGAATGGTTTGAGAGTAATGCGTGGAACACACACAGACAGATGTTCCTTTCATTAATAGATCGATTTCATTATGGTTCATATGAAACTATAGGTTGTTTTGTTATGTCCAGGTTCAATGTTGTGGCTTCAATTTATTACTGCTCAGTGATTGGCCGCAAAGCTCAGTGCCAATGAAAAATGAAAATGTATTATGGTCTGGCTGATTAGTTGATGGGACAAAATGAGAATTGAATCAATCGACGGAGTTCGCCTGGCTACAGTATGGTTGGAATTACTCAGAACTATGGCTTTAAAAGGGAGAAGTCAAAAAATTTAAATTGTGTATGGACCAATTCTGAAATTATGGTATATAAGCTGTTAATAAATAGGACAGTGTTAACCAGTTGAACCAAGATCAGTTCTGGAGATCAAACCTCAGGGATTCACACACACACACACACACACACACACACACACACACACACACACACACCACTGTCAAAGGCTAAGGAACAAATAAGCCTTGCTGTGGGATCTCAATTTAATACACACACGCCCGTCCACTTGAGCTCAAGCCGTGAATTACATTCTCCGCACAAGCCCGGGGGGACGTCATCGAAGGAGGCCCAGGATCATAATTACAAGACAGTGGCAAGCACGCCGACGGACGGCGTCCCATGGCCAATTATTCCGCTATCCTGTGGACTCGTCGTACAGTCAACAAGGCCTTGGCTTGCGTTCGCCGGTGACGTAAGTCTCCGAGCGTGTGTGTGTGTGTGTGTGTGTTTGAATGTAAGTGAGTCATAAGAAGCTGTGGCATGAAAAATGAATCATTGAAATTGACTTGGCAAAAAGACAGAGAGGTAAATATGGGGCCGAGACGCTCGTATTTATTAGCGGAGATGATCGTGATAGGTGTATGAGAAATGATAATTAGACAAATTCAGCATAAGTCACAGACACAATCCTGAAATCGTGGTGTGAGCCTCGAGCCTCGTTTCTCTCAGTCCCGCCCGTAGGTTCTGAAATCATTTCTGACAAGAGCAAGCCCTCTAGTGGCCAAAGAAGTACTGCACTCACCAGCTCAGCCTCAGCACTGAAGGATGGCAGAGAGATATGGCATAAGCATTTTGCATTTACAAAAATAAAAAAAGACAGAAAGAAAGACAGAAAGAAAAGGAAAGAAAAAGGGGGTGGAAAAAAAGTAGCAAAACATCACATATACCCATCAGTTGGTCTGAATAGCAAACAGCCCGATTCTCACACAGACACACACACACACACACACACTCTGCGCCTTATGTACTCTGAAATGCAGGTCTTGTGCCAGTTGCCCTCCCTTCTTTCTCCCCCTCTCTCTCTCTCTCTCTCTCTCTCTCTCTCTCTCTCTCTCTCTCTCTCTCTCTCTCTCTCTCTCTCTCCACAGTGTGTCTGAGAGTGAGAAGAGCCCTGTAAAGAGCCCTCCTTAGAGGCAGGCAGCAGGACACTCCAGAGAGTCCATTGAAAATCCCATTTTACATTCCCGTCCCCCCACCCGTCCCTCTCCCCTCCCGGCGTGCACACAGCAAAGCACGGCAAAGCACAGCACAGCATACAGCAGAGCAGAGCAGAGTGGTGCAGACAACAACTTCAGCACAAACACAGTCACCGTCACCGTCACTGCTACTGCCACTGCCGCCACAACCGGCCTTGGGCAAGAGTAGGAGACAGCACACACACACACACACACACAAACAAATGCATCCAAATAAAACATGCATAGACCACACTCTACACACACACATACACACACAAACAAATGCATCCAAATAGGACATGCATATGCAGACCGCGCTCTCTCTCCACACACACACACACACACACACACACACACACACACACACACACACACATACAAACACACACACACACAGAAACACATACAGAACACAACCAAGGAGAACACACAAATATATGGAAGATATTTGTTTTTTACAAACAACACTCTTACTAATAAACATGTAGGCCTATTGGTGACAGACCCCCCCCCCCCCCCCAACAAACACACTCATAGTCTGCATTTATAGACTAACTTACACATACATGCACACACACACACACACACACACACATGCCCAGACATGAGGATTTCTCCCACACCTATTACACATTCAGTACCTCACCAAGGCCAAGTCACTGGCTTTAATAATTTAGCAGAGGCAGCCAAAGAGGAGCATTTCACAAGGATTTACACCTGGATTGTCCTACTAGTAGGCAGTGGCTGGGGAACATTGGTTACTAACTTTATCCTTTAGGGGAGACTATCTCCGTTGTGGGTTTTTTTTTATTTTTAGCCATGAGTCTGACACTCCTCAATTTATATTATATAGGTAATATGTATACACGTAAAACCTCTGTCAGTGAAAAGGATTAATCTGAAGTGTAGGGTGTGGAATTGGAGAAAGGTGTGTGTGTGTGTGTGTGTGTGTGTGTGTGTGTGTGTGTGTGTGTGTGTGTGTGTTTGTGCTTCAAAAGTGAATGCTAGTCATCCCGGCGAGAGCCAGCCAAGCAGTCCGTCTGCCAATCAGGGTTGTACTGCCGTCTGCATACAAATGAGCTCCACAACCAATCAGTGGGCTAGAAACGTGGCAGACTTCTTGATTAGCGTAGCGTTTTGGCTTGACAAACAGCTGCATTATACCACGACTCTTTGGAATTAATCACCTGACGAGGGTTTGAAATTCGTAAGACAAACAACAAAACGTGCAAACACTACGTAAGACGTAAGAGATGCATGTACCCAAGCCAACAGACTCCCTCCTCCTTTCCCTTCAAAAGCAAATGAAAGGAAAGTGAAATATATATCTCGAGCCTCTCCTACAGGTCAAATAGGGAGGGGAAGACGGGGCTGAACGAGACAAGAACATTGCATCATGGGTATGTGTCAGAGAATCTTTCCTTCCTGGGCTGTGTGTGATTTTGCAAAGAAATGTAGAGATATTTCACTCCCCTGTTGATTATTTTAATCGAAATCCTCCCCGTCTGAACCTTACACTCATATACACGTACACATACACACACACACACACACACACACACACACACACACACACACACACACACACGCACACACACACACACACACACACACACACACACACACTTGCACTGAAGCCTTTTTTTCTCTTTGGAGATAGGTTATTACAAAGATGGAGGTAGAGGTAGGTGGGCTGTATGTGTGTAGGTGGGTGAGCACTGACGCTGGCAGCCGCATGTGTGTGTGTGCGTGTGTGTGTGTGTGTGTGTGGTGTAGGTGCCTCAGCTCAGGGACACGCAACACCTCGGAGCGAGGCGGCGCAAAGCACAAAGAGCCCTGCGGTGCCGCTGCGAACGACAGATAGCGGCCGCACCCCCCTTCCCACCACACACACGCACACACACACGCACACCTCAACACACACACACACGCACACCTCAACTCCCACTCCTCTCTACAACCCCCCCCCACACACACAAAAAAAACACACTGCACATCCGGTTCGATCTTGCAAAGCCTCTTCACCACGAATAGAGATAATATGATCCCTGCACATACCTGTATGTCTGTCTGGCTGGCACAGAAATAACACACTGCTTGATAAACAAGGGACTGCTGTATAGATAGCCTATATAATATATACAGGGCATGGCAGACAGCGAAGGAGGTGAGGCGAGTGCATTGCATTGCGGACCGAAGATAATGAAGAGTGTGTGGGAGTGATGAGAAGGGATGGCGAGGAAGGTGAGTGGATGTATAACTACAGGTAGAGGGATTTACTTGACAGCGAAACATCGGAGCCTCATCACAGGAAAAAAATAGCTCTTATAATTGTGTCCTTGGGGTGTTGTTTTCTCAGAAATATCTGTATTATTGTGAGTATGGACCAAACCTTGTCAGTTGATGGGCAGCAAGTGTCAATTTTCACTTGCTGCCTAACAACAAATCTTTTTCTTTTTTTTCCAGTCATTTTTGTCTTTTTTCTTTTCGTTTTTTTTTTTTTGTGCACGTCATGCAAATTACAGCGCTCCAAGAGGAAGGGAGGGCATGTAGAGTTCAGCCCAGTTGGGTGGTCTCTGTGGTGGCAGTAGTGGGATATGAGAGACATTGTGTGTGTTTTTAATGTGCCTCTGGATTGTGTAATGAGATATCGGCAAAATACTGTACGATTTCCACCAAAGCAAGGTGATGAAGCGGGATTTGGAGATGGGGGAATGGAGGCGGGGATGTTGAAACAAAAGACAAAAACAATGAGTCTTTGAAGTCCTCTCCATGGGTCTTAAAAGACAGACAGAGAGAATGCTAAACAGTCTCTGGATGCTTTCGTTGGACCTCAAAGAAAGGTGGCACGGGGGATGACGCGAGAGGAGAGGAAACAATAATGAAAATGACATGTAGCTGAAAAGAGGAAGAGAGAAAGGGATAGAGAGAGAGAGTGAGGGATACCATGAAGAAAATGCAAGAGAGAGACAGAGTGAGAGAGTATGGATACCATGAAGGAGATACGAGAGAATGAGACACAGTAAAGTATACAAAGGAGATGTGGACATTGAGAGAAGAGGGAGTCAGATAGAGAGAGAAAGAGAGATAGAGAGTGAGAGAGTAAGGATACCATGATGGAAATACGAGAGAATGAGACACAGTGACGTATACAAAGGAGATGTGGACATGGAAAGAAGAAAGAGAGTCAGATAGAGAGAGAGAGAGAGAGAGAGAGAGAGAGAGAGAGAGAAACTACAGGATGAAGGAAATACGAGAAAACGAGATAGGGACACCATGAATGAGATGAGCGAGAGAGACAGTAAAGGATAACATAAAGGAAACGCAAGATAGAATAAGGGATATCATGAAGGAGATGGAAGAGAGAGAGGGAGTAAGGGACATCAAGAAGGAGAAGCCTGAGTGAGAGAGTAAGAGAGAGAGACAAAGAGAGTAAGGGATACCATGAAGGAATGGTGAGAGAGAGAGAGAGAGAGAGAGAGAGAGAGACGATACAGAGAAAGAGGGGGAGAGAAACAGAGAGAGAGAGAAACAGAGAGGGAGAGAGAGAGTGAAACAGAGAGGCAGAGAGAGAGAGAAACAGAGGAGAGAGAGAGAGTGAAACATTGAGGGAAAGAGAGAGTGAAACAGAGAGGGAGAGAGAGAGAGAGAAACACTGAGGGAGAGAGAGAGTGAAACACAGAGGGAGAGAGAGAGAGAGAGAGTGAAACCGAGAGGGAGAGAGACAGAGATGGTATCAGAGGCGGTAAGTGGGACATGCATCTGAGGCTGGGCTGAAACAGAAAGGTTCCGAATGGGACAGGACCCCGTGAGTAATTGAAAAATCAGAGCGGATGTTGCTTCATGGGAGATAGATGATCCCCAACAGAAAGAGATGGAGAAAGTAATGAGTCTGCTTTTCTCCCCACACTCCTGGGCTAATAACATAAAAGCCACCCACCTCCTCCACACCATCCCCCCATTCCCCTCTTTCTTTCCATTCCTCCTTGACCCCCCACCCCCATCCCTTCATCCCAACAGGCTAGAGAACAACAAAAAACACAGCACCTCCCTCCTCCTCCTCTGTGACCCCTCTGATTGATAGCACCACCTCATCACGGAAACTAGACAGGCCCCCAGGCCACCAGGTGACCATTAGGTGACCACCTTGTTTCCAATCCCGTCTTGCTGCTGCTGCTGCTGCTGCTTTGGGTGGGCCTGACTGGACATGTGGATGGAAAAGATGGAAGAGGTGAGGTGTCAGGTGTGGACACTAAAAAATATTTGGCACGAGTAAATATCTGTATATATCAAATCAGTAACGGCCGATTCACACACAAACCTGTGCGTGAGCAGCGCGGGCGTGGTTTTGGGCCGATTTCATTTAGAATACATGTTAACAGGTTTGGTCATTCAGACTGCATGCGTGTTCTGTGCAGCTCCTGTCCGGTTTCTGAGCTCCCGCGCTGCTTTTTTGAAATAGAAACAAGTTCTATTTTTCCAAGCGTTTTCATTGCGGTAAGCGGGACTTGCGCGGTGTCCATAGGTTTTGAATGCACAGCTCAGGCAGCCGGTTTGCGCAGAACACCGCAGAGACAATTTCTGGTGTGAATGCACAAGCCCACAATTTAACTGAGGCATTAAGAACGTTTAGAAATCGTGCTACTTAATGTTCACGTTTAGAAATCGTGCAATTTCACTAATATCAAGTGTTATTCAAGTGTTTATTCATTTAGTGAGCTGTGCCTGAGGATGAAGAACACTAAATGTAGGTGATTACATGGGTCTCATGCTTTGTCACCCTTCACTAAAAATATACTTGTCTTTGGTCTTTTATTTCTCTCAGCGGTGCCTTCCAGGAAGCGCTGCCTTCAAGGCATTACTTCCCCAAATGTAGGGTTAGGGTGAAAGTTTAGGGGGTTAGGGTTAGAGTTAAGTAGTGCCTTTTAGGCTGAGCTGCCTGGAAGGTGCCTTTGGGGGCAAACAAATCCACTGTGATTCCTTTAAAGAAGGACAGTGGCAGTGTAACAGTCTCCTCCGCTTCATTTGGAGGAACAGAGGAAGGAAAAATGGCTGCCAAGATACAGTAGAAGCAGGGTTATGGCTGTACTGAGGCAGACATTTGCAGCGCTTGTTCAGCAGTCAAACTTTGGCACAAGATTCAGTGGCAGCTCCCAAGCAGTTCATCAGCCATAAGCCGATGCAATGATGCCAAGGACATTTTAAATACGGCAATGAAACAAAGACTATTTCAAAACACAACCTCAGGGTTTTGTTTTGTTTTGGTTTTCATGGTGTGAATTTTAGCGCTCATGTTTCCCAGTGAAAACAGAAAACAAGTGATTTTCTTCAACATGATCTCAGTGAGTAAAAGTCAGATGTGCTTCCACACATTGGACTGCGATTGCATTTTCTGCAGGGGATGACAGATTCTGCCCCATATGATTTAGGTGAATTTTAATGCAAGGTAGACTCCTAACACGACTCAGGAATTGCTGAGGTGGCTAGTTATGAATAGCCTAATGGTTACTTCACCAGAGGAGACAGCAGAGCACTCACACCCATTATTTCCAGTGGGGCGAAGGAGATGAAGGGATAGAGAGCTATAGGGAAGGAGGAGAAAAAGAAGAAGAAGAAGAAGAAGGGAGAGCTGGGGGGATTCGAGGAATGAATCAGGAGAGATGGACGGCTAGCGTCGTAAAAAAGTCACCGGGCGCCAGCAGCATCCGTTGACATCCTCAGTCCCCGTGGAGATGAAATACACGAGAGGAAGAGCGATCGCTCTAACCCTCTCTCTGTCACCTTTCCTCTCTCCGGCATTAGTTAGTCTTCAGCAAAATGGCTGTTTGGAAAGGTGCTTCACCCCCATAAACTTTTACAATGCCCATCCTTTTTTTTTTCGTGCTGCCACTTCTCACACTATGCTATTATGATGCCTGTGGTTAAAGGGAGGGAGGAAGAAGAAGAAGAGGAGGAGGAAGAGGAGGAAGATGGAGAAAAAGAGAAAAAAAAGGAGTGTGGACTCATCAAAGGTCAAGGACTGCGTGAAATTCCAATCAGTAAAGTTGTTAAAACCCATTAACTGCTCTGAACAGTGAAGCCATGTTAAAGTTCACCAACACCGTGGCCCATAACAACCCTTCATTTAGCACAACCGCCAGTGCTATCCAAGTCAGATGAAAAAACAGAGAATGCTTTCTATATATATAAAGCATATAAAAAATATATATATATATATATATATATATATTTTTTTTTTTTTCCACTGTTTTTCTCTTTTTTTTCCCTTCTCCCCATCTTCCAGCTGGGTACAAATGCCTTTGAAAGTAGCTGTTAAATCCCCAGGTATAGGTAAATGTTCAGTTCTGTTGCCATGGTGAATATCCAGAAATCCTATGAACTTAGAGCAGTTTGTGTGTGTGTGTGTGTGTCTGTGCGTGTGTGTGTGTGTGTCTGTGTGTGTGTGTGTGTGTGTGTGTGTGTGAGCGTGTGTGTGTAATTGAACGGGAGGAAATGATGAGCTATTCACGATGTATGCAAGAGAACTCGCTAAGGAGGTCACTAAGGAGCATCTGCAGGGCTGACATGATTCATGACTGTCATTTGAACGGCAAGAATTAATATCAACCTTGATGAATTATCCGTGGACTTATCTTTTGTCTAAATCAGATACATATGAAGCTTTGGCCTCCTTTGGAACAGAGATCGAGATGAGCTCCAAGGTCAATGGCCCACAGCAATAGTCTCCTGGTCATAACAGTGAGGGCATCTGAATATCTACTCAATCTTTTGCCATTTAATTATCATGAGCTGGGATCTCGAAGATTCAAGGAGGGATTTCAAGTAAGTCAACCATGATGTCTGCGCTACCGATACGTCCTTGTGATGACAGCCAGGGCACGTCTAAATGCTCTCGCCCAATAGGCTCACTTCACACGACTCCGCAGCCTTGAACACACACTTTGTGGATGGACCGCCTTAGCAAGTCTGCCAGTGCTGCTCACTTTGTTCGCCTTGCTAACTTATATCATCATCACACTATACTTGATACCTCTCTGACCCCCGTGGTGGCTGGTGGGTAACAACTCTCTGAAGAGAAAAAGCAAGGCTGGAGAAGAAAGCTTGGAAATAAAAAAGGCATTGAGTGTGTCCCTCAAAGTGCCTAATCCACATGCACAGATGGATGAAAAAAGAGGCAAAGTGGTTTCATTTGTCACTGGAAAAGAATAGTGAGTGATGGATGCAGAGCTGTAAGTGTTTCTCACTCTCACACGGCCACCTATTATTGCAGTGAGTTTATAGCTTCTCATCCCCACAGCCCACCAGAGTGGCCATGATGTATAGACGATTCTAGAACCTATTAGAGGACAGTTCTGGAATCTGAAGGGTGTGCGGTACACTATATGGAACCATAAAGATCCTCATAGGAGCTTTTAGTCCTAGAGAGAGTATACAGTATATACGGGCATATTAGAGAGGATAAGGTGTGAAGGATGGAGAGGAGGATGGAGATTTTTTTTTTTCACCTCACAAAAAAATGAGGCCACGCTTGAAGCAGTTCATTCCTTGAATGTTTCATAAGCATTGGTTGTGACAGGGGCTCCATACTTTAGGAGACACGAGTGAGCTGGAGAGAGAGAGAGAGAGAGAGAGAGAGAGAGAGAGAGAGAGAGAGAGAGAGAGCAGGAGAAGAAATAAATATATATTTTGTGATGAGCATGGAAGCTGGAGACAATACACAGGGAGAGGAACCAATTACCAGTGGGGGTGACAAGACGGTGGTTCAGGGCTTTCAATATATCATTATCTCAGAATCGACACATCCAAGGAGTCCTGACAGGCCATTTCTGCCTCTGCCAAGGCAAGCCACCGTGATGAACCGCCAGAGAGCGTGCAGAGAGGGGAGAAAAACCCCAAGCCATCTACTAAACCCCACCTTCCACACACACACACACACACACACACACACACACATAGTTCCCCACCATCACGTCACAACCTTCTGTCCGCCTGCCAGTCTCCCACTATCCTCTCCCTCGCTTTGCTCTGGTTCTCTGGTTCCCTGGTTCTCAACCCTTTCCTACATGTTAACCTCGAGACGTTTGAAATCCCTGTCAGACACGACAGTGCAGGCAGGCAGACCCCCACAACTAACCATCCCCATTTACTTCCTTTAACACAGGCAAGCCCTAATGTACTAAGCCCTATCCACCCATCCCATAGTCTCTTTCCGTCTCATCCCTTTCTGGATAGCACTTTAAGGAAGAAGAATCTCTTTAAATCAGGAAAATGGTAATTGTATTTTTCCTAATCCGATCCCGTTAGCGCCCATTGCTATACTCGCTGCAGCTCGGCTCTTGCAAGCTGCCCTGAGGCAATTATACCAAATGTCAGTGAATTAAGTAATAGCTTGGTGCCCGGCCAGGAGTCCTTGTGGCCGAGCTTGCGTGCCTGTCAGCAGGAACTCACATCTGTCGCCAGCGCTGATGACACAATCATAAGGCAGTAAGACACACACACACACACACACACACACACACACACACACACTTACACATACTGTATGCATATTAAATACTTGCACTGCCTTGCTGTTAAATTGACCCAGTGTTTAGTCAGTGCCTTCAGAGCTATCACAAGCACACACACACACACACACACACACACACACACTGTATAAGCCCCCATACACTCATCTTGTACATAATAGGGAAGCAGGTGGAGCACAGAGTGTCCAAAGGTGTGTATGTGTGTGTGTGTGTGTGTGTGTGTGTGTGTGGCAGAATGATTGCTCACTTCTACAAGAGATCTGCTCCTGGACAGAAATAGTGACAAGAGAGAGGAAGAGTGTTCCAGCCTGGTTACATAACCGTGTGTCTGTTGTTTCGTCTTTATTGCATTGGACTATAGGTGCCATGTGTATGTGTAGCCAGGCTAGCCACCTCACACCACCATGCTATCAGAGATTATGGAATACTGACAAAGTTAGAGCAACATAATACATTTTTTTTAAAAGATATTTTTGGGGCTTTTTGCAATTAATCAGACAGGATAGTGTAGAGATGACAGGAAGAAAGTGGGAGAGAGAGATGGGGTGGGATAGGGAAATAACCTCGGGTCGGAATTGAACCCGGGTCCCTGGAGAGATGGTCTGACACTCTAGCCATTGCTGACTGCCCCCGCAACATAATACATTTTAATAAAAGCAAACACATCATTCTTGTCTGCAGAAGTGCATTACTTCCCAATATGAACTTCAATGATCTTTCATGTCAGCCTATGAAAGCTCAACTTTGGTCTGCATAGAGGGGGACTTGTGGACTAGAACATGGAACTTAAAAGAGAAGGTCAGTGTGATAATGACCTAATGTATGTTGTGACATCATAAAAAGTTGGAATGTTTGCCAGGGAGTAGAGTTTTGACACATCTCCTTTAATGAAGAATTGGACGTCACTCTCCAAACCCTTAACCCTTTCCTGATGCTATACTGTTTACAAGGCACAGGTGTGTAATAACATGCCAGCCAATCTTGCACTAGTTTTGATATCTAAATCTAAATGTATGGCACCTCCACCAGTGTACCTTTTCTGAAACGAAACTGATGAATGTAATATGCTGATTCGCTTTTTATTGATTACTATTCTGATACTGAATACTCTGCACCCGCCATGCAGTCCATGATTTGTTGGGTGACACCCATCCTGCCATACCGCTAAGCCTTAGCTATTGATTTCTCTCTATCGCATCAATATATCCTTCAAAACAACACCAGCGGAAAGAGAAAGTGTGTTCTGACTCACTTGATATTCAGGGCTGAAAAGAGCCCGACTTCTCCTGTCGGTATAAATGAAGCCTCCACATATCATAGTGTCCTTCCGTCTGATGTCGATAATTGCTGCGGAGCATTCTAAGCGATCCAAAGCCCACGGGGCACCGTAAATCGAGACTGAGTTTTTTTGGACCACGGTAGGTCAACTTAAGCACTTAAGATCCGCTGAAATATTCATGTTACACTTCATAACGCATCAAGTTCCAACCGTGGGGCCAAAGGCATAATTTGTAATGATATTAGTAAATAAATCAATAATTCATCCTTGCTAAAGTTCCATTCATATTTAATGAACATACATATATTCAAATGGGTGATTGAGACTTAGTACAGGGGTGCCCATGGCCTGCTGTTTTTTCTTCAGAAGAATATGTGCATATTTTACGGAAGTATCACTGTCAGCAGTTTGACTCATAGCCATGAACTGGCAACAGAAGCCTTTTAATTTTTTTATTTATTTATATATATATATATTTATTTATTTACTTATTTTATTGAAGGGAGGGTCGAATTTTATGAGGGATCTGTGCTAAAGCACTCTCTTCTAAGATCTAGACTATTTTTCTCGAGCCAAGTTTGTCATGTGACATTTCCTCCTAAAATCTATTTATTTATTTATTTATTTGTTTATTTATTTTTTGGTTCAAATTGAGATTAATCAGCATATATGGGATCTGTGGTGCTCCATGCTGCTACCGGTTAGTTTATTACTGCTCTGGGCTGGGCTGGCCTGTCTGCCTCCCTGCTAGCTCATCGATTCTATCAAAGATCCTGAAATACTGTATGGACCTGCTTCAGTTCAGTCATTGGGGGTTCAACACTTTCACATTGACACACATACACAGTAGAGTATCAGACACTAAGGCTATGTCAGAAACAGGAAGGTAGTGACTTGCTGCCTCTCTGTCTTCACTATCTGTGAAGTTACCTGCTGTAGAAGGTATCAAGGCAGCTGCTTGTTCGGACGAACTTGCAAGTTAACAATTTACTGTAGAACGCCGTCTTTTTCTTTATTTAAAGCGTCATCCCGCTTATCACCCGGTTGCTACTAAAACATATAGATGGTAAGCAAGTGTTTAGAAACATGTGGCTCCGTTTAGAAAGAAGTTATTCTGTTTGATTGGGGTACTATTTTCATAAGAAGATCCACAAGGCTGCATTCTAAAGAGCATTGATAAAGAACGCTGGTGCACCTTTTTTACCCGACAAACATAACGGACACCCTGACAGCCAATCACAAAACAGTATTCCATTCCACCGGGTGATAATTAGCAGACATTTTTATCTAAAAAGTGAGTCACAATATCAGGAACCAGGCGTAGACAACTTAATTGTCTGACGTGCAGTACACAGTAACCACTGCTCCCCCATGCCCAGAAGGTAAGTCTTTGAATACCCCACACAGATATTTGTGATTCATTCTGATCATGAATAGATATTCATGAGTCTATAAGTCTGTATCGTGCACCAAAAGTATGCTAAATTAATAAATAAATACACTTTTGCTTGCTGTGAAGTCATTATCACTCGCCTGTTGTTGCCATGTTGTAATTTTGGGTACCAGCTGTTTCAACGGCACAATTTTTCCCCTGATATCCCTGACGGCGGTGTTTCGCTTCCTGGCTAATAGAGTCGACGGGCGATGTGGCCGCCACTGGCGTGATGAGCTATTGGCACACGCCGCCAAGACGAACTTCAGAGAACATTGCCTTGGCTGGAGTTGCCGATGTCACACCACTGCTGTCTGAAAAGTGAATATGTGTGTGTGTGTGTGTGTGTGTGTGTGTGTGTGTGTGTGTGTGTGGAGGGGGGGAGGGGGTGCATACCTGCTAGTTCCCTGGCGAGCAAAGCTGCCTGAAATTGAGAGTGTGTCTTTTGTGGTGGGCCAAGGATGTGCAGCAATGTGACAATTACACAGAAAAAGGGAGCTGGAAGATTTTTGATTTACCTTTCAGCAGCAGTAGCAGCAGCACCGCCAGCAGCAGGTGGAGAAATTAAGGGGAAAAATGAAATATATAAAGATAGAAAAAAAAAGAAAAAAAAGAGAGCTCTTGGTTGAAAAGCAACGTTAAAGTTATGGATCATTTATAGTCTACTGCACACGGGAGTGTGTCTATGTTTCCACAACTCTATAGTACATTCCCATACATGGCAGGGGTGGGCACTTATTGTGGCTAACGGGCCACATTGGGTTTTCAATATTGACTGACAGGTCAGGTGTTAACACAGTCAACCTGGCAAGTCTCAAACCAGTAGCCCCACTTTCTTAATGGGACATGTTAACATGCAGGGTTGAAAGGGGGGATCTGTATTCCATTCCACACATTTGACAAATCAGGCCTTTAATCTTGTAATTCACCTTGGCTAAATGAGAAATTATTATTTGGGAAAAGGCTCAAAGGGCCGAACTAAATAGTCAAACGGGCCGCATGTGGCCCCCGGGCCTTAGTTTGCCCACTTCTGCCATAGGCCTAACCGTCTTTGGTATTTTTTGCCCTCAACAGAGACTTCCAGGCAGCACTGCCTTCAAGGCACTACTCCACTCAGTTTAGGGTTAGGATGAGGGTTGAGGGGTTAGGGTTAGGAATAGGGTAAAGGTAGTGCCTTTTAGGCTGTGCTGCCTGGTAGGTGCCGTTGGGGGCAAAAAACACCATTGAGCCTGATGTACACACACTCTGATGTTCAGAGTGACTTCATGATGACAAGCTCAGAGAATGCAAGCAGCTGATGCACTAATACCTCAGTAAATTTCACCGAATTCATTCCAAATAACACATTTAAGTGTAAACCCCCCAGTTTTGGCAGCTTTTTGTGTTGGAAGCAGAAGCGGGAGCGGAACCTTGGATGGAGTCGAGACAGCGGAGACAGACGCGCTTTCTGTGTTTCCCGATGCTTGTTTACGAGTCTTGTTAAGACACAGCTGTTTCATTGTGTTTCACTGGCGGGCAGGGGGGGAGGGAGGAGGCACTCACCTAAGAAAACAAGGGAGAAAAATATCCAAACTTTGTGAACTGAGTTGTGACGCATATTCGTCTCTTCTCTATTACTTTGGCACAAGTACAATAGAGCACAGACAGTATGACTTATTGCACGGCTACGCCATATGTTATTTTATTCCTCTGCACTCTCTCTCTCTCTCTTTCTCTCTCTCTCTCTCTCGCCTCTTTCTCTTCTTTCTATCCACCTCTTCTCGTTTTTTTTTTGTTTTTTTTTTGCACCACAAAGACTTCTCTCCTCTAACAAGCTAAACCATGACCACTTTCTCCCTCCCTCTCTTCTTGGCTCTCCCCAGTGGAGAACACCGAGAGAGCGACGTGGTTCAGTGCGCCTGAACACTATTGTGTGGAAATTGAAAGCAATATGTGGTGGCTCTTGTTCATCAACTAGGCAAACAGCTTCCCCTGGAGTTGGCCTCCGTCGCCCCCTGTGCTCGCTGCTTGTCACAGGCAGCCTGACGCTCCATCTGTGATGCTGCAGTACAACTCTGGCACTCACAAAAAGTCAAAGTACATTGAAGGAGACAAGGGAAAAAAAAAATTAACATTAAAAATGAATGAATAAATAAATAAATAATAAAGAAGAAGAAGAAGAAAATTGCATTTACACATCGCTCTTGCGTTGAGTGGTCATGGTCACAAAGATTCTTGAGGCAATGCATCAGACTATTGCATATGGTACCAAATCATACAATGTGCCAGATTTTTTTTTACTTTTTATTTAGAAATCATATTTGTCTATAAGGGATAAAGTTATGTACAGCACACCTAAAAGTTACTTTTATTTTGCACATTTTGAGATTTTGAACCTCACCTGGAATCCGATAGCTCAGGTTAAAAAAAAAAAAAAAACCTGTTGGCAGTGAGGCAGCGCATTAAGAAAATGTGAAGAACATGAGAAGAGGTCCGAGTGGGTGAGTGTGTGGATGTGTGTGTGTGTGTGTGTGTGTGGTCCGAGTGTGTGTGTGTGTGAGTGGGTGGGTGGGCAGGCCCAGTGGAGTGTTAAAGTAGGCTCCCTGCTGCGGACCCAAGAGGGACATTTCAATTAGAAGCACCGTGAAGCACCTGCCATCTTTATGGCCATTCATCATCTCGTCCTCAACCCCCTTACACACACACACACACACACACACACACACACACACACACACACACACACACACACACACACACATATTCTTTTTACTAGTTTTCCCTTTCACTTCAAGTTCCTTCTTTTACACCCCCCTGTTTTGGCCCCAAAAAAACAAATGGAAGCAGAAAGGTCTTTCTTTTTACGTTAAAAAAAAAAGAAAAGAAAAGAAAAAGAAAATCAGCATGATGATTTTCAGCCTCCCTCTCAAGGTTGTTAGCTTGCACTTGGTCCCCAAAAAAGAAAGTGAAGGAGAAAAGGAGATGGCCCTGTGCCACTTGTCAGCGAGAGAGAGCTTTCAATCCTTGGTCTTTTATCTTTTGATTCTAAGTCTGCTTTGATTACAGAACACCGCCAATTCACATTGTCTTCTGTGCTGGAGGAGTCCTTGCATTTCTCTCTCTCTCTCTCTCTCTCTCTCTCTCTCTCTCTCTCTCTCTCTCTCTCTCTCTCTCTCTCTCTCTCTGTCTGTCTTTCTTTCTTTCCTAGAGTGAGTAGTGTCACTGTGGTAAAAATTCTGTCTCATCAAGTGGCAATCATACACCCCCGCAGCAAGAAATGGCAGTCATTTTACCCTAAGCACCAAAGCAGCTTTGTCCAGCTCAGGCAATTTTAGGCCTCAGTAACCTCAGACTGGACTACACTACGCACTGTGCTACCTTCTTCTGCGGAGCACCTGGCTCTAGGTATTGTCCTTAAAACACCACCAGGGCCGTCATAACAAGACAGGCAAACCAAGCAATTGCCTGGGGCCCCAGGCTGAAGGGGCCCTCAAAAATGACAAGAATGAATCATTTTAGTAGTTTAGTTGGTGGTGTTTTTCAATAAAATATGACAGAGTTAGACCATTTAAAGTTCGACAAAAATAATTATATTAATGAAAGTTGCCCTAAGATTATGTAGGTGTTTGTTTATGGGAGGTGAAGGGCCCCCATGCCCTGTTTGCTTGGGGCCCCCTAAGTACCTTGAAACTGCCCTGAACACCACTGTTGCTATCAAGTGGTTTTCCAATGTACATTTAGGTTACATGATTCAAGAATTAGTTTAATCTCATTTTTATTATGGCCACTGGGAAAAACTGACCCCATCAATTGCATGGAATTTTAAACATTAGTGAACTGGGCTGGACTATAATGTTAAGTTAGACAAGACAAGTGTCCACAGCGACTGTACACACAAGAAAACTAGTGTAGCCGGTGGCGGTCCGCACCGCACACGGGTCTCGAACCCGCCACCCCGCAAGCTACAAACTTCCGGCGTGGGAGTGGAACGCTCTAACCAACTGAGCTAAAAGCCCAAGCTTCTACTCAGCGTGTTAGAAGCGCCCATGGAATTGGGTGATGAGGATTTACACTCTACCGCCGAGCTAGCCGCGCTAGCTGGCCTCCGTTACACTTGCCTAGCTATTTAGCTATCCTTACACAAACTCTTCACTACTAATGATGAGTTTGGCCCTTTGCATTTTATAGTAAATATTCCAATATTAAATTCCATTTACAGAGGGTAAGCAATCATGATGTTTCATGATGTTACATTTGACAGTAATTGAGAAATACACATAGTCTGTTGCACTTCAGTTTGGCAGTGTGGTTATGTATAGCATTGCTTGGCAACAGCAGACCTCTCAACTGAGATCAGAGCTGTTTTAGCAGATGGAATAGAAATCATAACAAAACAAAGAGTAAGGAAATATATTAAGGACATGAATACAACTCGATGCCTACATTTGATTAGTTGGAGGTTGCAACAATTGTATAAATATAGTATCAATTTTTTAAAGTATTTTATTTAAAGTAATATGGCACTCATGATTGTGGCACTGTTAATAGCATGCGTATGATAGCAACAATAGCAACAAAAAGCCTAGAAGGCGTGAAGTAATACTTAATGAGCAATGATGCTATGCAGGGGCGGTCCTACCCTCTATGGTGCCCTGGGCGAACCCCTTACATCTATAACACCAGATAAAGATGTTTCCCCTGCCAAAATGTGGGCGGGGAAATATAATTAGACTGAAATGGAACCCCCTTATTCTCATGTAAGTTCGAGTGGTACCAATGCATTTCGTTTCGTTTAACTTGATACTAAATACCCCAATTGTAGGACCAGATATGCCTATAACAAAGCTTCGCAAAGACAATGAAGCGAAACGTCACTTTATTAATTACGTAACTTGTATGATTTTGTCAGTGGAAAGAGCTCATCAATTGTTTTCAAGTGATATAGATAACTTTTTCCTCAACATACACGTCATACATTTCTAGTTTGTGTTTAGATATTTTTTGTATTATATTTTTCATAAACAAACTCAGAAGGTGAAAATGACAGTAAGAGGGCTTGCATAACAGGGGCCACACCACACTTGATTGTGAGCGGAAGTTCTCGGTCAGAGGTCCTACTCTGTAAATGTCAACAGTGTTCACACAGCGTCCACACCAGTAATTGAGCAAATGACCCACCCGACTGCATGGGACGCCATGAGAGAGGAGTTCAAACAAGTACAGTCAAACAAGAGTAAGAAGAAAAACAACAAAAGAAGCATCAAATTATGCAGACATTTGGAGAGGGCTGGCTTGGTGGTCCTTTGTTTGACGGGGATAAAAACTGGAAATGTCTTAAATCGCACCCGCCGCATGCGTCCCATTCTTCCAGATCTTGGCCAGTTCCAGTGAATTATCTTATTTCATTTTTCCCCATCTCACTGACAGGGCCCTGAGCTCGCAGAAAGCCCCAGTACTCACTTACACACACACACACACACACACACACACACACACACACACACACACACACACACGCATATTGAATCTGCATGACTCCAATCTGCACAGATCTTTCTGTGATCTGACCTCCGCTGTACAATATATTTGACTTTGGCAAAATCAAATTACATATGCGGCCGACATAAATATACATTCACTGCAGCAGCAGCAGCATTTGCATTTCCACTATTGATTTCTAGAGAGCTATGCCGGCAACACATCAGATACTACAAGCTTCTTCACCATCAAGGCATTTGAGGCTAGAGGAGGTTTTTCATCTCATCTCTCTCTCTCTCTCTCTCTCTCTCTCTCTCTCTCTCTCTCTCTCTCTCTCTCCCTTTCCCTCCCTTCCTGCCTTCCTTTAAAGCAAATTCTCCCTTTTTTTTTTTTTTTTTTTTTTTGCCGATTCTGCTTTGAAAACTGTGTTTTTTTTTCCCTAATCCAGCGGGGAATACTGTGAAATTCAGTAGTTTGGGTATAAATCACCTTGTGCAGGTCATCCTCTTCTCTGCGGCTGTATTAGTGACTGGATATAATTGGTGCTTAGATTAGCGAGTTGATCCATTATTCATGCAACTTTTGAGCGAACGCACCGTACCGCATGCACACCACACACACACACTTTCATAAACTCTGACTGCTAGCATATGCCTGCGACTGTAGCCGTCCCTGATAACCAGATGGCTGGGGTGAGGCTCGGGCAAAACTTATGCTACCTGTCAAGAATTAAATAAATAAAAATAACCAATAAATATTCTTGCCAGAAGACGAGAGGAAAAAAGATGCAGCCAGGAGAGTTACAACTACATTTTTACAAACAAAGTCCTCACAGTAATGTTTCTCAAGTCTGTCATTCTGAGCGCACGAGTATAGGGGAAATAGTCGCTCAATAGTTAAGCTGCTCGCTGATCCAGGGATAGCAGTTAGGGCTCACAAACAGAGGTCTTGAACTGACTGCCTGACTAAACATGTTTTATACCCAAATAAAACATATGGTAATTGAATAAAAACATTCAGGGCTAAACTGTGAGGGTCACTGGCTGAGTCAATAGTGTTTGTGTGTGCGCAGCAGAGCATGCATGTGTGTGTGTGTGTGTGTGTGTGTGTGTGTGTGTGTGTGTGTGTGTGTGTGCCTCACACACCTTTCATCCCACTCAGAGAGTTGTGAGATTTATCATAAGGGACATACATAATGTGTATAAACAGATGCAAATGCCACATCTGCATAATCTATCCCACCTGCACACACACACACACACACACACACACACACACACACACACACACACACACACACACACAAATACATGCATGGGCTTAGATGTGCACATACTGTATGTGTATGTAAATACCCATGCTGCATGTAGACAATGGCACATTCAGATTCTAGTCCAAGTTTTGGACCAGTGCACAATATAGAATTACATTTCCTTTCATCTTGACTGAAGTTTAAATTTTTTCATTTCCACTACTTTGTATAACTGCAAGTTAAGGGGTCTTATTTTTCCTATGATTACCTGTGGCTACTTATCAGCACAAAATGTCTACTATTTTGTGGCGTCCGTACGTAAAAAAAAAAAAAATGCCACGCAACCTGGAACATTCTGTAGAACAAAGCTGATTCCTTTTACTTTTATTGAAGTTCCATTGCAATAAGTTCATGATCTTCACAGATTCTTGGCAGAATAATATGATTATAAGATCTGAGCAGAATATACTTTGCCATATACTTTTGTAGCAGTCATTATAAAGAAATAACTGACCTCTGAGCTTTGGGAGTGGAATAAGACATCCCACAGTATTCTGGTGAGCCATATATTACATCTACATATCTTTACATGGGCAGCTAACGTCCCATGGGGCGCCCCTTTTTACGCGCTGTGTGTGTGGTGGTTTAGAACCAGCAGTTGGTTTTGTTAGCGTTTTGTTAACGCTATCCTCCGAACATGGGGGCATCCATGCTGATCTCTTGCAGAACCAGCAGTAGGTTTGTTAGCGTTTTGTTAAAAGCTATCCTCCGAACATGGGTGCATCCATGCTGATCTCTTGTAGAACCAGCAGTATAGGTTTTGTTAGTGTTTTCTTAAGGCTATCCTCTGATCCCTGCTGTACTGTGACCCTGACTCTCCTCCACCTTATTTGGCAGCGACACAAGAACTAGCTGCTTCATCACTTCTGCCACTCTCAGCTGCACCACTGTCATGCAACACTACCATTATTCATCATCTCACTCACAATCACAATCACAGGGAGTGTCTATACTTAACCTGAGTGCCATTTCACAAATGCAGTTATAGATGAGGCTTCGGTTCTTCTGCTGGTTCTCACATTATATAGCAGCAGTCTGTCATCTTCAGCACCCCCCTTTGCATCTCTCTCTCTCTCTCTCTCTCTCTCTCTCTCTCTCTCTCTCTCTCTCTCTCAATTTTCCTCTTTCTTTCGCTCACTCTCTCTTTTCAGGGTGCCCTGGTTAAATGAGAAGCCCTTGTTTTGTTCTAAAACAAAGCAATCATTGGGAGATTGATCTGATCTCTGGATAACTGCTGGCTGTGCAAGACTATGACAGCTTATTTTCCCCCGGGGCCCTCTCCACAACGCTCCCCTCCGATTACATCAGACCAGCGGCATTCTGCTTATAGGCAGATGTGATAATTGGCTGATTGGTTTATTCAATACATGTAAGTAATGGCCTTTCTCATTGGTCAATTAATCATGCCTAAAGGGAAATAGGGTTGGCAGAGGAGGGGTGAGATATAATTGGGCCTATAGGGGTGGGTAGGGTATAAAAATCAGCTAAGGCTACTCAAGGGCAAACGTTAGCCTTGGTTGCTAGGTTTTCACATCACTGACCACCGACATAAACCCCAGCTTCTAAGCCAGCAACCATTGATTAATCAATAGATATTAGTGTAAACTTGCAAAATGCTAATGATGGGTGAACTGACGCGAGTTGTTGAAGTGTTGGCCATTTTAACAGTATCACTACTATGGCAAGCCGAATGAGCGTTTATTCTGACTTGCCATAGACTACAGCATTAGATGGGGACCTTGAGAACTCTTAAATTCTAAATATTACCCCAGTTTCTTTGAGATTACCTCAGGAGTTACGGACATCTCACACCAAAATAACACCGTCCAAAACCAGGCA